>JAWRVZ010000222.1:152500-490000 GCA_037043235.1 Rhodeus uyekii
CAGTATTCACATCCATTGCAAGAGACTAACTTTTATTGAATATCCCTTTAAAAAGGACCTAATGGCATCATGAAGTAGTTGTTGTTCTTGTTTTCATCATGATGTTTAAGTCAAGAGTTTTTAATCACGAATTAAACCGCTTAGTCTGCTTAGTTTTAGTCTTTAATGCAGACCCCCTGCTGACTTGTCCGGTTAGATTGTGGGTAAAACTTGGGAATGAACCACATACCGAAGCCGACATGGAGCTGTTACCATCTCTTAATGTGTTTCTGCACATTTCTAATGTGGGATTACAAGAAACATCACAAGTAACAGTGGTGCAAAGACTATAAGACACTGATGTGAAGAAGTGAGGCAGTTCACACCATTTTAGTAAAAATATCACATACAAAAAGGTTCGCATGGTGCCTGTCGGTTCACACATTTCAGGATCTTTTGGCTTTTTACGTACCACACAATCAAACACACAAATCTGACCAAGCAGAACAACATTTAAGACGACAGGTTTAAATGTGAACCTGCTTCGGAAGTTACAGTATACCTAACATGTGACTTTGCACTCATACACTTGCCACATGACACCATGTGACTGCAAGACCCTATACAGAGAGAGAGAGAGAGAGAGAGAGAGAGAGAGAGACTGGAATATGGCTACTCACTGAACCTAAAAAAACTGGGTTGTTGATATTTCATAAAGTGAGTGTTAGTGTTCATTGGACTAGCGGGTGATGATGCAAATGGCCAATCCGTGGAGGGAATGCTGGATTAGCTCGGAGAGTCACTGCATGCAATATTTAGCACTAATCTGTACTCTTAAATCCAACTGGCCCTCCAAACAGAAATGAGTTACACATAAAACCTGTTCTGAGAAACACAGTGGAAGTAAGTCATCACAGTTAAGCCATCACCTGACTCCGAATAACTAGCAAAATAATACCGTTGCTTGACTAAATGTTTTTAGCACACTCAGAGTTTACATACGTCACTCTGTACTTTATTTTATATCTAAAGGACAAGCATCCAAGCATTGGTGTTTTTGCCCACAGGAGGTATGTAGTTGACACAGATAAGCAACTTCCTTTGATTCTTGGTTATTCTGAACGTATGACTCATAGAATTCCTATTGAAAGCTTTTCCCCTTTTTTTCATAGAACCGGAAATTCTTAATTGTTCATAATGATGAATGTCCAACCGTTCTAAATGTAAAGGGATGGTTCACCAAAAACATGTTGGTATCATATTCTCCCCCTCATGCTGTTTCAAACCGGTAAGACCTTCACAAGGTCAAAGGTGTCCAAAACAACCCTGGACTTTCAATGCATATGCATATGACGAAAAACAATTTTCTAATCGTCCTCTTTTGTGTCTCCGCACCAAAAAAATAATAATTTAAGGTGAGTGCATGATGACAGAACGCTCTTTTTTGTGAACTACACCTTTAAAGGCTAAGATGTGACATGGAGTAATTCAAAGCCTTGTTGTAGGTGTAGACAGTAGTGAGTTATTAATGCACTCCATATTGCAGTGACTCACTCGGCTCGTGCGTTGTAAATCTGCCGTAAACAGCGCGAGCCGCCGCTAGAGGTCTCAGCCTCGGTGTTGACAAACAATAAAAGAGTTCTATGTGAACATCAATACATACCCAGCTTCGGTTAAAACGATTTGCGGGTTTATGGTGGACAAATGTTGCGCTTTGTCACTAATCCTCCTTGCCTATAACACAAAGACAGCTCCAGTTAGCCGGAGAACGGCTCCTCACGGGACAGACGCTGCGTCCCACATACTGTAACTGACGAGTGAGATACAGTATCGAAACAGAGTGTCAACAATACCCGGATGAAATAAACAAACCATGCATGTAACAATGCTTTTACAGGGAAGGATTTTACCGAATGTGCACGTGCAAACGATAGCCAACTTTTATTTATTTTTTCTACCTGAAACATTTAGTTGGAGTAGTTGCACTCTTAGTGTTCTGTGTTGCAACAATGCATGCGTGTGTAAGTAGGTCAGGAGAATCGTATTGTTCAGTCAGTGTGTGCCACTGCCCCATCAGTGTGTGCAAGGATAGGTAAAGGATCGCCGCATCTCTCACGCGCACGACAATCATGCGAGACTTTTCTCAGTCGCAAAGACTGTCAAACCACACATTGTTGACTTTTTTATTTAATGTGACGCGAGCCATAATGACCTATTATGTTTATGAATATACAGTAATACATATTTGACGTTTCAAAGTCAATCTAAGAGGTGGAACGTCCTATATCGAAGATGTAGATATTCACACTTAATTTTTTTGTCATTATCAGGTCAAAATCATGAATTCATTCCTGACAAATGTTATCAAATGGGTGTTTTATATGCAAAACTGTTTGCATATAGAATCAACACAAGATGGCTATTGCATTGCACTGACATTTAACAGATTTTTCTTTTTGGAAACATGCCAACAAGTTGTGGTGAAGTGGCACTATGGAAAAAAAGTCTTAGCTGGTCAACGAAAGGTTGAAGGTTCGAACCCTGCAAGAGACACTGTTAGAGAGGCCAGGTTCAGTGCGCATGCGCAACTTTCAGTCACTCATCATCAGCAAAGAGATCAGAGGGTGAAAACTGTTCAGTGTGTGCAAAGTGTGCGTTAATAACTAAATGTAAGTTTACTGTTTACCAGGTATATAGTGAATACTGTTTGATTAGTTTATACAGCATTTATCTAAGTTCATTCTGTTATTGAGTGACGAGTAATTGTTAGTGCAAGCTATTTATAGCGCGCGCTGTTGATCGCACGTGAATGAGGCGATTATGTTCATCGTTATTATCACTTGCATTCATAATGTATAATACTCAGGGATTGTAGTATGGGTGTATGTATGTTTGATCGTCACATTACCAGTATGAACGCTTGTTATTTCATGTAGATATGTACGATGTTTCTGATTGCGTGCAGTCTATTTAAAGTAGTTTCGGTTTGTGTGTTTTTACCGTTTCTGGCCACTAGGTGGCGGTGTTACACACATTTTCTGGTAGAATATTATTTTCATTCAGTCGTTTTAAACTATAACTTGAGCATGTTATTATTTGAGAGATTTGTATTTGTTTATGGAAATAATATTGTGTATTAAGACTCAAGACATATTTGTTAATGTATATCTTTATTCTTTTCTCTTTGTAGACCACACACGCCTACACACACCCACATATGCACTCCTGTAAAGCCAGTGTATTGCTGTGTTGTGAAGTGTCAACGAATAAACCCTGTTTACTTGAACTGATTGAATCCAGTGTTCTGACCGACACTCCACTGAGGAACGCTAGATACTGACTATCACCTAATACAGTCCGACTTTATCAGCCTTTCTATCGAACAAATGGTCCTTCGAGCCGGATCTGGCATTTCTCCTGGACAAAGAATTCATCAGTATCAGTATGCAGTTTGAAGAAGCCTCTTCACAGATCGTAAGACCCAGACGTCAGGTCCATCCTCCTGCTTACCTTAAAGACTTTGACCTTACAACTGTTCGTCATAGAGGAATTAGTCAGCCAGTATTGCCTCACACAACACAGCATACACAATGGCTTGGAAATGCCGCAGAGAACCTCCCCTCACCTTCTACCAGAGTAACGAGCCCCATAAGTCAAGGTCCATGGGACACCTTGGATGAATGGTCCATGGTCGGCGAGAGGGATCCGTCGTTCCAGGATATGGATAACGCTGACCTGCACGAACCCAATGCTACCTACACCCCAGTGCAGCCAGTTCACCAGGCTCAGTCTTCTCCATACCATCGGCCATGGGAAGAACAGACATCCTTGCCACCACAGGATAGACTACTGGTACATCGTGGAACTGCATCTTACCATCCACAATCAATGTTGACCTCATCTTTGTCACCACCTACCTATGGTCAGCAGAGCCAGGCAGCTTACACTACAGCACCATTCCTAAGGCCACAGCCCACCTGTCCTACTACAATAGGAAGATCCTCACTTAGTATGAATCAGGGGACTGGCTATTACACAATGCCCAACCGAGCAAAAGAAAGAGTTGAGCCTCGAAGTGATTCTAATGTGCTAGACATTTTGGGAACTATGATGGGTGAACTTCAGATTATGAAAGAGCAGATCTTGGCTGCTGCACCTACTAAACCACACACTGACTTGTGTGGTGAACATGCTCACCTTAATTTCCCTCCCTGGCAGCATCCTGATAAACCTAGTAACCCTCCTTATCAAAGAACAGCTCAGCCAATGCCAGGCTTTTATACTGAGACCCATATCCCTCATTGGCATTCAAGAACATTGAATGAGACCCCTAGAGAGACCTTGGATTATCCTAAACAGGGGCATTCTCAGTATCAGCAACCTACTGGGTTAAATTTAGCACCTAGAACTACTTATCCCTCCAAAGTGAATCCTGCTGGGCAAGAAATCACTTATCGAGGTCCAGTGCCAACCATACCCAACTTCTGCACTAAAGACCCCAGCGAGTTTACTCGGTTGAAGATAGCCCTTGAGAACCTTTTACCACCAGATGCCACAGAACTGTTCCGGTACCAAATCTTGCTGGATCATCTGAAGCTAGATGAAGCTCGTCTGGTGGCAGATTCCTACCTCAATTCACCATTTCCATACTCGGACACTATGGCAGCCCTGAACGAAAGGTTTGGACAGCCACACAAGTTGGCACTTAAGAAGATTGCCAATGTGATGGACTCCCCAGATATCAGGCGAGGAGATATTGACGCCTTCGACAACTTTGCTCTACAGATAAGGGCTCTCGTTGGTATGTTAGAGACTCTTGGAGATGAAGGAGAAGCAGAACTTCGATGTGGGTCACATGTAGAGAGACTGTTGAGTAAGCTACCTGCTGAAATGAGATCAGGATTCCGAAGACAGATGTATCACCGTCCAGGGTCTGTGTATAACCTTCGTGAATTCTCCGAATGGCTTCAATATGAGGCCTGGTGCCAAAACAGTGAGACACAGATCAGTTACAAGAGCCAGAGACCAGAACGGCGGAGAGAAACCAGAC
This sequence comes from Rhodeus uyekii, assembly GCA_037043235.1. NCBI lineage: Eukaryota > Metazoa > Chordata > Actinopteri > Cypriniformes > Acheilognathidae > Rhodeus > Rhodeus uyekii. Next base: position 157,530 of record JAWRVZ010000222.1, read on the forward strand.
CTACTGCCCGTTCAGCCACCATCCTTCATGGAGCGGATGACACGGTCAAAAGGGTATCTTCAGGACCAGTGCAAGTTAAGCCAGTTAAAGTTGATAAACCTAATGCCCCACCTAGAGCCTTCTGTCCATACTGTGATAAAGAAGACCATTATCTCAGTCAGTGTACCACCTTTAAGTCCTTCGATAAACAGCAAATGATCGAATGGATTCAAACCAATCGTCGTTGTTGGCGCTGTGGACGTGCACACCAAGCAGCCCAGTGCACACTCAGGAAGCCTTGTAGCATCTGTAAAGGGAAGCACCTGCAAATCTTACATGAGGTCAACACAAAGAGTACCAGAGAAGGTTCCTGTCTGGTTAGTTCAACTACTGAGACACTGTACTTGGATAGACCCACTGATTGCAGACGTGTTCTCTTAAAGGTTATCAGAGTCTTGCTGCGCTATGGAGAAAAGATGCTTGACACCTATGCTGTTATGGACGATGGGTCTGAACGAACTATTCTTCTTCCTGAGGCCGCCCATGAGCTGGGCATACAAGGCCAAGCTGAAAACATTGCCTTGCGCACCATCCGCCAAGATGTACAGACTATCAGTGGTACTTCGGTCACCTTCCACATATCTCCTGCAACTCAACCACAGAAGACCTTCAAGATCAGTGCAGCATTCACTGCAAAACGCCTAGGTCTGGCTGATTACTCCTATCCAGCTAGTTTACTGGAGAAATACAAGCACCTTAAAGATCTGCCTCTGCAAGCCTTTGAAAGAGTGAGTCCTTTACTTCTCATTGGTGCTGATAATACCCACCTAATCACACCGATCGCACCTGTCCGAATTGGTCCAGCTGGTGGTCCGGCCGCCATAAAGACAAGGCTTGGATGGACACTGCAAGGACCAGCCAAGATCCTGGAGACACAGTTGCGTCCACAACAGTGCCTTTTCCTGAGTCTCACCCCTGCTGAACTGGAACTCAAGAAAGATGTTGAAAGGCTATGGCAACTTGATGTTTTGCCTTTCCGCTGTGAGAAGCAGGTGACAAGGTCCAGGGAGGATCAGGAGGCCATTAAGCTCTTAGAGGCCAAGACAACTCGTGTGGAGGTGAATGGAATATTGCGTTATGCAACACCCTTGTTGCGCAGGAAAGATTCCCCCTTCTTTTGGGCTCCCAAAGAGGCTGTGGTCCCAAGCCTCCGGAGTACTGAACGACGGCTAACTCAAGATCCAGAGAAAGCAGCTGTGTACAATACTGAGATCGAGAAACTAGAACTGAATGGCGCAGTTATCAAACTCTCAGCTGGTGCGAACACTACGACAGGGGAGACCTGGTTTATCCCTCATCATCTAGTTAGCCACAATGAGAAGAACCGTATTGTGTTCAACTGCTCTTACCAATATAAGGGACTGAACCTTAACGATTCCTTGATGCCTGGTCCAACCTTGAGTCCTTCTCTGCTAGGTGTTCTACTTCGTTTCAGGGAGCATTGCGTGGCTATAAGTGGTGATATACGTGGAATGTTCCACCAAGTCCTACTCTTACCTGAGGACAAGCCCCTCCTGCGCTTTCTCTGGCGTGGAATGAGACGAGACGATCCACCTGACATCTATGAATGGCAGGTACTGCCGTTCGGAACCACATGCAGTCCCTGCTGCGCATCCTTCGCCCTCCAAAAACATGTCTCAACACACAGCACAGCTCAGGAAGATGTGAGACATTCTGTCGACCGATGCTTCTATGTGGATAACTGTCTGCAGAGCTTACCATCTGCTCAAGAAGCACGGCAGTTACTGGACAAACTTCGTAAGCTGCTTGCATCTGGAGGGTTCGATATCCGGCAATGGGCCAGTAACGTGCAGGAAGTCGTCAATCACTTGCCACCAGAATCCAGATCTTCCAAGTTAGAGCTGTGGCTCTCGCATGATAAAGTAGACCCACTTGAATCCACCTTGGGACTGAATTGGAACTGTGAATCAGACCATCTAGGATACAGGCACAGGCCAGTTGCTTACAATGCACTGACAATGCGGAATATATATCGAGTGTTAGCAAGTCAGTATGACCCCCTTGGTGTCATTCTTCCTTTCACCACTCGAGCCAAGGTGATTGTTCAGCAGCTCTGGGTTAAGAACAGGAACTGGGATGATCCACAACTTCCTGAAGATCTTCAGCAAAGATGGAAGGTGTGGGAATCTGAGCTTCAGTACTTACCTCTTGTAGTACTCCCTAGGTGCTATACTCCAGATAGCATGGACAATCCAGAGGTAACCCGGGAGATCCACATCTTCACAGATGCTTCTGAGAAAGCTTACGGAGCAGTCGCTTACCTTCGCTCAGAAGATCCAAGTGGGATGATACACATTTCCTTCCTCCTGGCCAGATCCCGTGTTGCTCCACGCAAGCAGTGCTCAATTCCAAGACTTGAACTATGTGCTGCTCTTGTAGGAGCGCAGTTGGCCAACCTGGCTGTAAATGAGCTCACTTTAAAGATACAAAGGGTCACTTTCTGGACAGACTCAACAACAGTCCTACATTGGTTGCATTCCGAATCCTGCCGCTTCAAAGTTTTTGTGGGCACTAGAGTTGCAGAGATTCAAGAATTAACTGACCTGAAAGCATGGCATTACGTTGACTCTGCCAGGAACCCTGCGGATGATCTTACCCGTGGTAAGAGCCTGAAAGAACTTGCTGAACCCAATCGATGGATCCAAGGACCGAAATTCCTCTGCCAACCTCAGAGTACATGGCCAACACTACCAGTTATGAGCAGCCTAGAACCTGATGACGCTGTAGAGTTGAAGCGAAGCGCCTTTTGTGGCATGATTAACTCTGCATCACCGACAGCAGATGGGGGCAAGTTTAGTACATGGAAAGACTTAGTCGAAACCGTAGCGCAGGAGCGACACGGGGCGGCAAACCAAAGTGGTTCTCCTCCAGTTAGTACTTACCAAGAAGCAGAGCTGATGGCGCTGAGACAGGTCCAGATGGACAGTTTTCCTGAAGACTATCAGCTATTGAAGAGCGGTAAGCCTGTTCCTTCTAGCAGCCGCTTACTTTGTCTTTCCCCAGAGTTTGATAGAACCAGTGATTTGATTCAGGTTGGTGGACGATTAAGGCAGGTGGAAGGCCTAGACGCCAGCACAGTACACCCTATTGTATTGGATCCCAGTCACCCTAACACTCGGCTACTCATAAAGGATTATGATACACGTCTTTGCCATCCAGGACCGGAGCGAGTGTTTGCTGAGCTTCGACGAAAGGTGTGGATCCTGAAAGGGAGAGAGGCAGTAAGAAAGCACCAGAGAACATGTTTTGAATGCTGCAAATGGAGGTCGAAGCCAGCTTCCCAGAAAATGTCTGATCTCCCTCCACCCCGGCTTCGGTTGTTCAAACCTGCTTTCTATTCAGCTGGAATGGATTGCTTTGGGCCCCTGCTGATCAAAGTAGGACGTCGGACGGAGAAACGATGGGGACTTTTATTTAAGTGCCTGACCACCCGTGCTGTGCATCTGGAGGTGCTTACGTCCATCGACAGCGATGCCTTTCTCATGGCACTACGAAGGTTTATAGGTCGCCGGGGCAAACCTGCAGAGCTGTACTCAGACCAGGGCACTAATTTCCGAGGGGGTGAGACAGAGCTTAAAGAAGCCTTTAGTCAGCTCAGTAGTGATCTACAGCAGCAGCTTGCCAAGCAGCAGATCAGCTTTCATTTCAATCCACCTGCGGCTCCTCACTTTGGAGGAGTGTGGGAACGGGAGATTCGTTCAGTTAAGGCTGCGCTTTACACAACCCTGGGCTCCGAAACAGTCACGGAAGAAGTGCTTCGTACTGTTCTCATCGAGATAGAGGCTATTCTAAACTCCAAACCACTTGGGTATGTTTCAGCAGATATCGCAGATGTTGATCCGATCACCCCAAATTGCCTTCTGATGGGGCGGCCGGATGGTTCCCTGCCCCAAGTCGTGTATCCAGTATCTGAGCTCTTGGGAAGACGTAGATGGAGGCATTCCCAAGTATTGTCTGACAGATTCTGGACAGCCTTTGTAAAGTATTACTTACCTGAAATCCAGGCCAGAAGAAAGTGGCAGAATCCATCACCGGACATTAAACAAGGGACGGTGGTCATGCTTGTCGACCCCCAGTTACCTCGTTCATTCTGGCAGATCGGAAGAGTGGTAAATGTCTTTCCTGGGGCCGATAATAGAGTACGGACTGTCAAGGTGCAGATAAAGGACAGAGTCTACATAAGACCCATCACTCGGTTGATTGTTCTGCCGGAGATCCAAGACGAAAGGGATGATATCCACAGGAGTGACCAATCACAGACCACAAAGTGTTAGCCATTTAAAGGAGCAAATTTGTAACCAAATTTGGGGGCGGCTGTGTTAGAGAGGCCAGGTTCAGTGCGCATGCGCAACTTTCAGTCACTCATCATCAGCAAAGAGATCAGAGGGTGAAAACTGTTCAGTGTGTGCAAAGTGTGCGTTAATAACTAAATGTAAGTTTACTGTTTACCAGGTATATAGTGAATACTGTTTGATTAGTTTATACAGCATTTATCTAAGTTCATTCTGTTATTGAGTGACGAGTAATTGTTAGTGCAAGCTATTTATAGCGCGCGCTGTTGATCGCACGTGAATGAGGCGATTATGTTCATCGTTATTATCACTTGCATTCATAATGTATAATACTCAGGGATTGTAGTATGGGTGTATGTATGTTTGATCGTCACATTACCAGTATGAACGCTTGTTATTTCATGTAGATATGTACGATGTTTCTGATTGCGTGCAGTCTATTTAAAGTAGTTTCGGTTTGTGTGTTTTTACCGTTTCTGGCCACTAGGTGGCGGTGTTACACACATTTTCTGGTAGAATATTATTTTCATTCAGTCGTTTTAAACTATAACTTGAGCATGTTATTATTTGAGAGATTTGTATTTGTTTATGGAAATAATATTGTGTATTAAGACTCAAGACATATTTGTTAATGTATATCTTTATTCTTTTCTCTTTGTAGACCACACACGCCTACACACACCCACATATGCACTCCTGTAAAGCCAGTGTATTGCTGTGTTGTGAAGTGTCAACGAATAAACCCTGTTTACTTGAACTGATTGAATCCAGTGTTCTGACCGACACTCCACTGAGGAACGCTAGATACTGACTATCACCTAATACAGTCCGACTTTATCAGCCTTTCTATCGAACAGACACCCTTGATCAATGAGACATGAATATGTGCACATGCATAATTGCAGATTCTTTGTTTGCCACATTACGCTCACTGCTTTGAAGTGCAATGAAAATCAATATTGAACACCATATATATTTGATTTGCTTACAAATATACGCTCATCAAAACAACCTCAGTTCTACAATCATTTTGACCCTCAGTCTTTTTCACATGCACTTTGTCGGAAAAAGTTAATTTTTCCTTTGGCACAAATTATGATCATTTTCAGGATGTCATGTTACATTAATTTCACATCGTTTTAAGTAAAAATGCACTTGCAAGATCAAGTCCCATGCTTACAAATCAAAACCTCAATGCAATGATTTTGCATTAACTGTATTTATTTGTCTTGCAATATCATTTGTATAAATTTTGAACAGAGCCAATATGCATTGTAATTGACGGTAATTGCATAAGTGCACAAAAATAATAATCATAAACTCGCTTTTTATTGATGATCACGTATGGCTGCATTATATCAGTCCATGAACATTCAGATCCGTTTCGGTGTTTGTTTAATGAAAAAAATCTTTATCTAACCCCTGGTGCTTCACACAATGGCAGATGAAATGTCGTAAGAATCGCTCCTGTCCACCAATGCGGCCTCTAAAACCCTCTTATCTGTCATTGCGAGAAAAAAGTGCAGGCTGTTTTTGTTGCTCTGTAAGTTTTGGAAACGGCTGCAAGAATGTCCAGAATGATGTGTGGATTTCACGCCACAATGTTCCTCAAAAAAGGCTCCAGTCGATCGGAAAGAAGAGGGAGTTAATATGGCTGTCCACAATTTATCTGTCAGTGTAGTAAAGCTCGCCTTGTGCTGCCGACACGACGCGCATAACAACCCATTTAGTTCCCATCATTTCAGAGCTTCTTGTCCCCTCCCCTCCAGACACAGACAACAACATACACCTTAATAGGGGCGCGTCTCCGACACAGCCGCCGACCAATAACCCGTCTGTCTGGGCAGAGACCAAGGGGATGAGCGCTCGCCGAGGCCCAATCAGCGCTTTTGTGTTGCCTGCCGGTGCCGGGGACTGGTCGTGAAGAGCTACAGCAGCGCTTCAGGATCGGAGAGTGAACCCGGAGCCAGAGGAACCTGAAGGGTAAAGGCGAGTCAGGTGAGTCCGGGGATCCACTCGCGGCCTAGCCGGTATCAGCTCGGATTGAGGATTTTTTGCGAGCGATGTGGTTTATAATCACAGCCACGCGCAAATCATCCGTCATTTGCTGGGGCTGAACGATTAAAAATGGCTTTTTGACGGATCATGACAGACAATAGCATAGCGGATTTTAACACGCAGCGGTTCGCTAATACTATTAAAATGAGCTCGGGATTGAGCCGTGGCGTATCGCACATCGAGCGGGGGTTTCAACCGCGATTCCGCGAAAACCCCGTCACCTTTAAGCAACCAACTTTGACAAGTTTATTGGGCAAAGCGGCTTTTATACGCGTGAAACGGCTTTCATTGTTTCATCGGGTGTCTCTAGGGGTTCACCCAGATTGGCGGAGAAACCTCGCGTCCTCCCGGCTGTGGCTACAGTAGTGCAGCAGCAGCTCAGACACAATGAAAACACACACACACACACACACAGCACCATCTAAATATATCTAATGCTCAACGATATCAGCTCAAACGGGCTGTTCTGGGCAGCGGGCTTTCTCTCTGTGCGTGTGCCGAGGGCGCGCGGATAGTGAACGGTGAGCCTGTGCAATTAGAAAAAAAGATGTCGAAAATGCATCAGCCATTTACGTAAGTGAGGACGTTCTCTCAACTTGCTCCATATGCACGCAAATGGCTGCCCAACACTTGACAGACGTGAGAGTGAAATCTAATTCCAGCGTGAATGCAGGTATTGATCGAAGCCAACAGGGAGTCACTGATAATAGGGGGGGAGATGACGTTTAGAAAGAAACTCTGATCTATGATATGTTTATTTATATATATTTTTATATATATACTTTGGACGTGTCTTCACAGAGCGCATATGCATGCATGAATATATATATATATAATATGCATGTATATGCGCTCTGTGCAGACACGTCCAAAGCGAGACAGGGTTTACTTTATAGGCTTTGTATAGTCAGAGGCTTATCTATTTAGCAAGAGTTTGTTTGGCCCCTCAATGCATTTTTCATATGCATTTAGTGGCTAATGACAGCAGTTTGTTTGTGGAGACTTTTCACTTCTTTAAAAAACGTTTTAAGTAATATATATAGGGCAATAATTGCACTATTATTTGTTCTAATAATTGCACCGTTATTTTCCTTCCATTCTAAAGTCTTTTTAACATGCACTCTGTGATCTTTTGCTAAAGAAAGTTTGAAATGTGTACTATATGGAGCGGGTCGCCCACTCATGGGCGCTGCCATGTTGAGATCACATGACCTGCTGTGTCATTTACATTTTAGGTTTATGCATTTGCCAGTCGCTTTTATTCAAAGCGACTTGCGTTGCATTCAAGCTTCACACTGACATTCTGATCAGTTCTTGCTTTCCCTGGGAATTGAACTCACGACCTTGGTGTTGTAAGCGTCACTCTACTGTTTGAACGACAGGAAAGCACCCAATAGAGTGCAATAGTCCGGTGGTTCCCGGTGTCATGACAAATTAGGTCTCCATAAGTACATACAAGTGATATTAATTTAAAATATGTGTGCTTTACTATAAAGTGCATCTATTAACACTTCATTTAACTATTCATTTAACTACCAGAAGTTAAATTCTGTCATTTACTCACCCGCTCTTTGTTCCTAACCATTTGACTTTTGTTTCTGCAGAACGAATTCGTTTAGAGATGGTTTCAACTGTTTTGTTCACACAATGAAAGTCAATGTTGTCCAAAACTACTTTTCATTGTGTGGACAAAACAAAAGCACTGAAACATTCTTCAAAGTAAGGAAAATGCATGTCGGGAAAATGCATGTATAAATAGTTATTTGGCTAATCGGGTATCTGTATGCGTAGAAAGTAAGAAGTAGAAGTAGAAATCCCATTCGTTTTCTCCACAAGGGAATTGATTTTTAATGATAACTTAAGCAATGCACCTTTTAAAAGCAGACCTTACATGGATGTTAATCAAATGTAAATGCTTTTATTGAAGCATCAATCAGACTTATTTTTTCATAATAATATTTTGACCGTAGAATCTAGAGAATTGAAGCAAGCAAATCACACCAAAAACCCCTTCGCGCCCGCCCACTCCCATGAAGCCCTGCGAATGATGTAATAGTCACCCTGCCTGCACTCTCAAACTACTTAAATATTTGTGTAAAAATATGCATATTTTGCAATAAACCTAGGATATGTTGTTTCTATGATTGTCTTTCGCAAGGCTTTGTGGGGTTGTTTTTTTTCTTCCCCAAATTAAAACCGTTAAGTATGTTTTGTTTTTTATAAGTACTTATTTACTTCATAGCTTTCCTGTCGCTCAAACAGTAGAGTGTGTCGCTTGCAACACCTAGGTCATGGGTTCGATTCCCAGGGAAAGCAAGAACTGATCAAAATGTCAATGCAATGCAAGTCGCTTTGGAGAAAAGCATCTGCCAAATGCATAAATGTGAATATCAAAGTTCGTAATGTTGCGATTGGTTGGTTTTGGTTCATGGCTTATAATTTTAACAAACACCAATGTAAAAATAGGAAGATCCTTTTGGAACCAAGGCCTAATACTAATAATAGACTCAACATAACCAACAGAGTGAGTTTGAATTCAAGAATGACCATTTTATGGAAGTACGTAAATAGTATATGACGGTGAAGGACACAAAGACTACCAGAATATAAGATAAACCGACAGCTTAGTATAAACGGCATACATCTATTGAATATGAGCCAGATAAATGTAAACCAAAACGTACTGTGTGCACCTTTTAAGGTCAAGGAATTACCTCAGCAATTAACTCAAAGGCTTGTGTACGACTAGGTATTTTAATAGCATATAAAACTTTACCGGTTTGACAAGTCACAGAGAAAATGCTCTGCGTCCACTGTTATTAAAGCCATTTATACTTATTGTGCGGAGAGAAGGGTCTGCTCAGAAGTCACTGAACGTGTGCTTCTCTAAGAATGACCTTAGTGAAATCATACTAATGTCTGATGTAAGTGATCTCTGTAAACAACAGGACTGGGAAGGAAAAATATATATTTTGTTTTAGCAAGTAGCACATCTAATAAGAGCCAATTGGAGTGTTTTCTTCAATTTTTTTAAAAAGGCTGCTGCATACTGTGAGGGGCGCCCCACTAGTATTACATCCTCAAGAGGGGTCCAAACAATGTTCTTATTGACTGTTTTGCTCAAAGGCATTTTGTGTGGACTGTTCCCCCTCCTCCCCCTCAGGCGGAAGATACTTGGCAGCTTGGTATTTATTTTTCTACCTTTTTTTTGCGCTATTCATCACTTTAGTCGGTGCACCCGAGCTTATGGCCATCGCCTGTGAAAGGATTTTATGCTGTTTGTTCTCTTTAATTTCCATGGTGCATGGGCACCTTATTGCTAGTGACTGTCTGGTTTTGTTAAGCCCACGAAACCTGTGAAGTGCGGTGCCAGATGATAAGATGGAATACACTGAGCTGAGCAAAGACTCTAAGCTCAAGTTATCAATGTAGATTTCATCATAGATCTGTCACGGTTTAGAGGTACCTGTTTGAGTACCTGTTCTGCCTAGACCCGCTTCACCCCAGATCTTATGTTCGTACCGGTGCTTCAGCACAACATTGGCATTTCCATGAGTTTCCTCAATATAAGCCTATGGTAATGCATATTTGCTAGAAATTCATGATTCAAGGCTTGTGTTGGGTTAAAAGGATAGTTTACCCAAAACTTTAAATTATTGGCAATTACGTGCCTTTCAAAAATCTGTTTGACTTCTTTGAATTTCATAAGAAGCTATACAAGATATTTGTCCATATAATCAAAGTTGTTTTGGATCCCATTGACTTTCAATGGGGCTTTCATTGTATATGGGCATTGTTCAAAAATATCTTGAGTGACATGACTGAAGTTCATATTTGGTTGAACTATTCCTTTTTATAAGGATTTTAAGTGCCAAAATGTTTTGTAAAGGTGAAGGGTTAAGTGATAGTTCACCCAGAACTTTTCTTTCTTTCTTAGCCAATCAGAATCATTTAACTGTTATCATTGATGTAGTTAGTAGCCTCTGTTAGAGTATAATTGCTGTAACAATGTTATTGTATGTGGGGCGGCCTACGAACTCCTTGTGAGACCTGAAGCTTCTGCTGATGAAACTGCAAACTAAACTGGGTCATTTTGTCCCAAACCTGCTTGACTTCATTTTGTTTCTGCAGAACTCAAAAGAAGATCATTTAGAGATGGTTTGAACTGTTTTGTTCACACAATGAAAGTCAATGGGATCCAAAACAACATTGGACCTCGTTGACTTCCATCGTCTGAATACAACAAAAAACATTACCACTGACAACCTAAATTCAAGACTATCGGGCAATTCTGTGTTAGGTTTTGACTCGACCTCGTTTAACTCAGTTCATCTAGAAGAAGAGACCATGCCGTTGAAGACGTTTGATAGGGAAATCACATTTAGAGCTGCATATTGACTCTTGGATCAGAAAGAGTACTTGACTTGGCTGGGTTTCAGGACTGCTGAATGGTCAGAAAAGGTAGTGTTTAGAATTAGCAGTGCCCCATTGGCAAACGCTTTGAGTAGACACAACAAAACGACTTGCTCTGTAAACATGCGCCATGAGATTTATGGCCGTGCAATATGATGATGTGGACCGAAGTTGTGCTAGTTTTGTAAAACGAACCCTCTCTGCGACAGTCCTGAGAGGTGAGAATGGGGCATTGACACTCAGTCGTCCTCCCATTGATCTCCTACCCTTCAATGCACCTTCAGTGTCTGTACTGTTGTTTTAAAGCCGCTCCTAATGAGAAGAAAATGTCCACGTCCAGGAGATTTTTGGTTTTGTGTGATAGTGGGTTTAAAAAAGACCCTCAGGACCTACCTGTCAGGTCCAAAAGGGTTTGATTCATTGACTCTTGGGTAAGCTAGGGGCTGCTGCTCGCCCTTTCCCCAGATAAGGCTTATGGGTCTAGGAAACAATACGACCACGTGTCTTTTGGCTTTATAAAGCAAAGGCCTAATGAACAACATCATTACCTCAGACCTTCCCATTGACATCATGAGAAATGAGGCCTACAGACACTCACAGGAATGCTTTTTGATTGCACTTGATTTGCGGTTTGACTTGTAGTTACAAATCTTAATAACATGCCATACAATTCTAATATTCGATGCAGTTTATCACTTATCCACATTCATTGGTCATTCAGTATTTGCGCTAAATGGATTCCTTATGGTTGGATTTGTAATCAAGTGATGTTCAAAGTTATTTGCAGTTTGTCTTTGATAAAAGTCAGTCTTTACACCACGTCTTTCCTTTTTATTGGCTATAGAGCCGGTCTGAATGATCCCTACTCAAAATCAGTGCTCATTTCATGACCCATAGTTATGTAAAATTGAGACCTGAATGTTTTGAAAAGAAAGAAATCAGCATAATTACCCTTTAATCAGAAACATTAAGCTTATTTAAAAATCTTCCCAAGTGAAAACCCTTTGAGAGTGAGAAGTCTTGTCGGTTGCTTGTACATGCTACCAATTTATATGGATGGTAATGAATTTGATAAATCTAGATCAGTGAAAGAAGTACAAATAAAACGATAAGCATGTCAAACTGTTTTTTTTTTTTGTCATTCTGTGTCAATGTTCAGATGTAACGGTACATGCAACTGACGGTTCGTTACATCATAGATGAGAAAACTAAACTTAAAACTGCTGCTTTTTTTTTTAAACTGTAAATTAAGTAAATAATAATTGAACTTTTCTTAACGGATAAATGATCTCTGCTAATACTATAAACTATATAGGGAGGCCTTTCTTGTGCATTACTTTAATATTAAACAGCAGAGCCTATTAGCCTAAATTCAGTTGCTATTTATTTTTAGAAATAACAAATTGTATGCAAACATTAAACGGCACATGAGGCAGTTTTTGCATTAACTTCTAGATCTAATTATGAAATGATGTTCCAATTCGTTCACCATATAATTGTTTACATGGTTGCAAAAGATATTTTAAACGTGCATTAAATAATCAAGACATCGCTAACAGGTTAAGGAAAATGATGAATATATTGGCTAATATAGTGCAAAGAGTTTATTTCTAACATTGTGTGCCACTGAATGACTTGCCTGAGGTGAATTATGACATTGTTTACAAGCTATTTTATTGATGACTTTCTACCGTTGAAACGATGGTTGAACGATTACTAGCGATATGCATTTCAGTAAGTTGTGCTGGATCTGTCAACATACCTTCAGATGTTCATTCACGTTTATTCTGTAACTAGTATCGCGTTCGCTCCACGATGCCGCTTGAACAGCGACGCATCAAAATGTCATCGATTGTTTGAATTTCTTGATAAAATGACACTTGGTTTCTTATTGCGATTAGGCTACGACACTGTATTAATTTCCCGGGACGAATAAGTGTACCGTTAAACCCCTAATTACTATTTAATTAAATGTCAAGGAAGAATGTAGTTTTGAGTAAGGTCAACCTCAACAACGGGCCATGAGTTTTTTTTTGGTTCGGTTTGAATATTGTTCCACCCCTATAAACTATAAAATGTTTTGTGATGTGATAGTTCAACCAGAAGTTAAATTCTGTCATTTACTCACCCGCACTTTGTTCCTAACCATTTGACTTTTGGTTCTGCAGAACGAGTTCGTTTAGAGATGGTTTCAACTGTTTTGTTCACACAATGAAAGTCAATGTTTTCCAAAACTACTTTTTATTGTGTGGACAAAACAAAAGCACTGAAACATTCTTCAAACTCTCTTTTATGTTCCACGTAAGAAAGAACGTTGTAACGGTTTGGAACGAATAGGGGCGTTATGTAAAACTACTAAAACCGTTTTTGTCAATTAAAATAAAGCTGAAATTAAATACAAATATGAGATGGAAAGACTTCAAAACCGTAACGTAATTAGAAACGTTGCTTTGAATGATATAGATTTCTTCTTTTTATTACACTGGGTCATAAATGATTTTACGTTTTATGGTGCACTGTCCCTTTAAATCTCTAGAAGGTGGATTTTAAAATAGGACAAATCCATATCAATGCAGCCAAATTTGTCACGATTTGAAGTTGAAGAGATGCATAAGGCTAAGCTAAAAAAAAAAACTGATTTGAAAACCAATCCGCCTCCGTTTCATTTGAGACTCGCTGTTTGTTTTTTCCGAGTGATCCTGTGCTGTTTTAGAGGAAACTCTGTGGTGGTCGACGGTTGCACAGGGACCTTTGACTCCTGAGCTTTTTCTGCTCTGCTCTGTCAGTTGCTGATTAATTATTCTCCACCATTTTAGTTGCGAGATCTTAGGTGGGCACAACGAGAAGGTACAGAGAGGGAAGGTTTGACTCGACTGTAATGCGTCGCACGTATGTTGGTGTGCCGGTCTTGTTAACACCTGAATGGGGAGGCTGCGTTCTGCGGGCCTCATGCAAGGCTTATTAAACCCCACGCAGAAACAATCAGCCCAGATGAATGGCTTCCTGTGAAGTTTAATTAGAGGGCCTCCCTGATGCTTTAGCTGGATAAACAGCAGCAAGAAACGACATGACGGGCATCTTGCGTTGATTCTTGAAGAATGCGTGTATGTGAAATGCAAGTGTAAGTCAGACTGAGACAAAGACTAAGATGTTTTTAGTTTGAGGATTTGAAATCTTGCTCTTTTGCTTCTCCTTTTCCCTCGCGGAAGGGAGTCTGACCATCCCAATCGTGAGTTTTTCAAGCTTCACGAGTCGCGCCCGTCACAAGTTGTTCATTTGCTGGACGTCGCTCAAGTGGGATTCCTCTGAAGATGAGGACCGCATTAATTGCAGCGGGTTCAGGTATCGGCTCAGGTTGAAAAATTTAAAAGTATTGATTCAGGCCAAGCTGTTTTCATCATTTCGCAACGCATTACATTTAGGCGAGACGGAAGCTGTGAGCGAATATGAAGCGCGCGGACTCGTTTTGCGATTATGGAGGGAGATATAGGCGTCGTGTCCCTCGTAGCGCGAGGTTCTCCGACTGCTCTGGTTTCAGGAGCGAGAGCGCTGTGTGATGGGTTGAGCGGATCGAAGGACTGCTGGAACACTTAATTCAGTGCAAGATGAAAGAGCAAGCGGAACCCATCCGAAGCTTTTCTCTGTGGAACCATCTTGGTTTTCATGGCCTGGGGGGGAGTTTGTCTTTTAAAGTTGATGGACCTGGCATTGTGCATGGTGTTGCATCATTTATTTAAGCTAAAGTAGTCTTAGAAATGTTGTTTTTGTTTTGACTCTGCACTCTTTTATTATTGTGACATTAGCCAACACCTGTGTCCAGTTGCAACATACCCTTTAAAAAGTTGTCGTTTCTACTCGCCATTGTTTTTCTTTCTTCTCCAGAACGTAAAATAAGATGTTGTGTGTTTTCCGGTCCGTCCATAGAGAATGAAAGTCCATGAGGTTCAGAAAACATTTTGACCCCATTGACTTTCATTGAATGGACAAGAGCAGTTTGTTCCACAGAAAGAGTCATTGGTTTTTAGTGTGTACTGTCTCTTTAAGTCAGCGAAACCCTTGGAAGTGCGTTATTACTTGCATTGTTCTTAACTTTTGACTGGTTTCAGGTATCTGAACCGGTAACACTTTACAATAAAGTTTTATTAGTTAATTACTTAAAGAATGAACAATACTTCTACGGCATTTATTAATCTTAAATGTTTCATCATTTACTAATACATTATTAAAATGAAAAGTTGTATTTGTTAGCATTAGTTGTGAACTAACAATGAATGACTGTATTTTTACTAACTAGCATTAACGGATTACATACAGTAGCAAATGTATTTCTCATTGTTCGTTAATGCATAAATAGTGCTAAATACTGAGATCTTATTCTAAAGCGTTTTTTCCATTTAAAATTAAGGCTGAAATTAGATGTATAAGATGGAAATACTTTGAAATGTGTCCTTGATAACAAACGTATTCATTTCAATTAGTCAAGAAGAACTAAATTTACGGAAGCAAAATTAAAGCTAAATAGAAATATTTCTATTTAAACACTTTGAGCTCTGGAAAAGCGCTATATAAATGTAACTATTATATTTATTTAAAATGCATTTAATAAAATTATATTTATACATCACAACAGTTCTTTAACCAAAATAATTATAAAAGCTAATTCCAATTTTAAATGAATAGTATGTAAATATCTGTCCTGGTTCCTTCATTGTCAATTTTTCTCATAAGACAAAGATCCAAAAAAACAAGAAAACAACAACATGATGTATTGAATACACAAAAATAAGGGAAGGCTAGTTGAAGAGAAATCTCCCTAATGCATTAAATAAAGGGAGTTAAAACAGTCTTGGACCTCTTTACTGGGTTCACGTTTGCTTTTAGCATGATATACTGTTGTTCGATTCATAGAAAGGGTGGAACGGCGAACTAAAGTGTGTAAATATAAGATCACAGCCAGCACCTTTGAGGAAATCTGTGGAAGCTGCTGTACCTGCGGTAGTTAACCTTGATAAGAATTATAGCTGACTCTCTGTAAATGCGCAACCGCAAGATTCAATTCCCATAATCCCTCCACAAATGCCTCTTTGTCTTATTACTGTGTTTAGCAGATTAACAAATTGAACCTTAGCACATTTAAACATCCTCTCCGTATATCCCTCCGTTCGGCCGCGGGTCTTTGTTTCTCGGGCCTGGAGGGGTGCGGGTACAGAGGATGGAGCTCGTTGCGAACCCGGCGATTTTGGGGTTTCTTGAAGTTTTGCTCTCCGTCTCTCGAGGTCTATCTGCTTTCCCAGAGGTGGGAATCGTGTTTTCTCCTCGTCCATGTCTGTGTGCCCATTACTTTGAACGTCAGAAGGGAGATTTTATCTCGGCTTGATAAAGCACTGGTCGTGTGTGTGTGTGTGTGTGTGTGTGTTTGGGGATATCGGTGTATTTTTCTCTGTTTGTGAGTGTTTTGCATACGGTTGTTTTGAGTATGGCAGGTTTTTTTAATCGCCCGACTGTCCTCCTTGCCTCCTTCCCAATTCAACCCCATTTTAAAATCTTTTTGCTACCTCGCCTTCTCCAGATGGCTCACGTTCCAGCATTTTTCCTTCTTTTTTTTTTCTTTTTGTTTAAACAACGTATGCCCCACCCTGTGGTCTGAAGTTCCGCAATGAGCCGTCTTGACAAGGTGCCAGGTTTTAGATTCAGCGTCTCATAAGAAGTACATTTTCCTCTTACTGCCCCCTTTGGCCCCCTCCTTTTTTGTCTTTTTTTCGTTCTGTCGTTCTCTTTCTTTCTCTCTCTGTGTTCGTGTGACGTCCTGACCACTAACGGCTACATATTAAGAGATAATTCCATACCCTGAGGTTACAAACCGGCTTAGACTGGCTCTCTCGCATTTTGACTCCACTGGGTACCCTGGGTGAAAAAAAAAAGATATTGTAACTCCTCTTTTCTTTTTTTTTTAAAGGAACAGGAAACTAATTCTCACCGAGAATGACATCAGTTCAGTCGGCAATGCTTAAAACAAACATGTTGTGCATTAATGCGAGCTTCGAGGATTGCTCATACCCATAAAAGCACAAGCAGGCAAACCATGCAGCATGACTTCTGTTCTAAAACAATTTGATTATTGGAAAGATGCGTTTTGCATAATTATTCAGAATTGCGCTTTCGCACATGCGTTCTTCGGTTTGTGGAGCCAGGCGTCCAGTTGCACAAATGTGTGCGTTTTTATCTTTATAGAAGCGCTTGTGTATGCAAATTATTTCAAACATGCAGGTTAACATAATAAAAGCAGACTGGCGTAACGCGCATAGATGCATGCTCTTGAAATTAGGTTGGGCAAGTTGTAAATATATGCAATTTATTAATTATCATTCTTATTTAAATTAGCTATATAACTCTTATTTGTCCAAAACAGTGGTTTGATATTTATTCTTTCTACTTTCAATTGCATTAAATGTGATGTATTTTGAAATGAACATTTTCCCCCATAATATTTTACTGTATAAATGTATTGCCATTGTGAAAACCTCTGGGGCATGTTGTCACAGAGTCAGTGTATATTTTATGAAAAGTATCTTTTGTATAATAAATATTCAATATCTTTTTGTAGCCTAGAATCTATACAGTGATTCAATAAAAAGCCTCGTTTTTTTATCTCGAGAAATATTTAAATAGTGTGACAACTTGCCCCATTCTCCCTTCTAAATTAAATGATCTTCTTGACTGGCATAAAAACAAGGGCAATGGTTTTCTTCCTCATAACGGTCGTGCGTTATTATATTGTGACCATCTTTCAAATACTCGTTCAGCCTCTTAGGATTATCAGAGCGAATCATTTTCTTCAGTGCTTTCTTTTTTTGGATAGAAATATCCATCCACGTTTCTTCTCTTTGTGTGTTTTCTCTCTTCTGGCATGAGTATTAGATTGTGTTCCTCCTTAACCTTGAAGTCTGTCTGTATCTTGTATAAATAGGCCTGTAGCTTTATTCAGATCCTCTCCATTCGTCTCTCTACAGTCACCGCCTCTGTTAGAAAACCTCCTGTTGAGGGTTTTTCTCATCCCTCTACGTATTTCAGCTGAAGTTTGGATGTGAGGATTTCCGAGGAAGAGCAGCAGCAGAAAGGGAACCGGCCCTGTCGTGCACGACTAACGTCCAAGCGACCATCCCTACTGGTCAATGTGGTCTGGATCCGAGGCTCAAGGTTCAACTGAGAGTTGAAGTTCAGTTTGGTTGTGTGTTTCCTGCACGTGTGGTTTTCTGTACCTGCGTACTCTCTCGGGCCTCTGGTTAGCAGCGCAGGTCTAATCGAGGAGGAAACCTGGTTTGCGTTCGAGGCGCGTTTCCTCACTGTAGGCCGTTTTAACCGCGGTTGCGTCTACCACCACCTTCTTCGGTATCTTACAGATCTTCTTGCTGTCTTTTATTTGGTTTCTTTGTCTTCAGCCTCACTCCCCCACACACTTCCTCCCCTTTGCCCCCTGCTACTGCCCCCACCCTCCTCCTGAACCGCCCCTCCCTCCCTCGGGCGACAGCAGAACAGGAATTGATTAGTGGCACGGCTTAAAAATAGAAGGGCCTGTTGTCATGGCAACGGCCACAATGAGCTGTTGTCTTGTTTAATGAAGACCGAGATTTTAAGTGTTGTGGCTGAACCGTACAGTGAGCGGGAGACGCCATTTCTGGCTAGGTGTGCACAAACGCCGGGACGGAGACGTTAGCTGTGATCTCGTCCCTTCTGTGCGACACGCAGATGGTCACGAGTGGGTTATTGTGCGCGTGCAGGGTGCGACGTGTTGGCTGTGCAGGTACGAATGCCAATCTGCTTTGTCGCAGTCTCATCCTGGTTGGGTACAGAGGTGCATTAAGGTAAGGCGTCAAGCGCTCATACGCTGGCAGCTCCAAAACACATTATTGACTCAACCCACATCCTGTTACCCATACGTCCCGTATGCATCAAGCCAACCAATTACAACCCTGTTGCCATGGGCGCCATCCACCTAATTGGCCTCATTAGTGTCAGAAACTGGCCGTATGCAAATTTTGGTCATATTCCCAGCAGATCTCTCCTCTGAGTAATAAACAGTAATAGTTAGCCATTGTGTAGGTCGTTGGTGAGGACAACGGTCCAATTAGCGAATTAACCATTAAGCTTAGATACTGTACTCGACGCAACCTCCCAGAAGTGGGTTTGAAATTCCTGTCAGCGTAGGAACGTGTGCTAATACGCCTGTCCTGAAATTCCCCCGCAGCAACCTAGTTTTGTGACATCACTGCACAGCTGACTTGCAACATCTCAATTACACTCGCATCACGTTGCAGCTGGATTGCGTGTGATGCGAGAAATGATTTATACTGATAAATATGTCAACAAGCTGCTTTTTTTTTTACATTTGGATTTTCATTAGCATCTTATGAATACAATTGTTGTAGAGGACTAGTGAGATTCCTTGAACGTGATTTGCAGGATTTTGATATTTTTAAGAATGTCTTTTAAGGGGGTCTTCAGTGCTAAGCATTCCCAAAATGTAATGTAAATCAGATTTACAATTCCAGCGACTTGACCATTAAGCTTAGATACTGTAGATGTATATAGTGTATACATGTGTATGTGTGTTTTTGTAGGTGTGTGTGTATAATATATACATCTCATTTTAAGATTTTTTTTTCTAGAAATTAATTTTTGTCAGATTAATGATGGCATTAAAACATGATAGCATTGGCATGAATTGCTATTATTTTACTAAAAGTACTGTTTATCAACCGAATCATCATTATACAAATGTAAAGATGCTTTGAGTGTTGATGCCCAACATTATATCTCCGGGACTCTCATCGTTTTATGATTTTTAGAGATGCTCTGATACTAATCTCAAATGCTCATTGGTACTTGTATGAGTTCATAGTACACTGCCCTCCAAGTTCTTATCACTTTATTGCTGTACTTTAATTTCCCCGAGCTTCAATTCTAATAATTAGTGTTAATATTACAAGCTATAAGATTTGCCACATGTGGCACTGCAGAGACTGAAAACTGCACCCATCCAGTCCAAAACATTAGCATTTGTTGCATTTTTTGGGGGGATCGGATTGTGGTAAACCGTGTGTATCAGACTATGTAATTGTTACAAGTCAACATTTGAGAATCTGTTCAATTCAAGCTAGCTCTAACTCCTTTTGCTGACCTGGTTCACTTAAATGCTCCAGATACACTTTATATGCATGTTTGTGTCATTAGATAAACCTGCTAAATTTTGATGGGCTTCCCCAACGTTCTCCCCGTCTACAAATGGTCAGACAATCCGATAGTCTTGCCCAAAGTCCGTCTTTGGATGAGTCAATGTTGTTGTGTTGTCGGGATGCTTCAACAAACAGAGCTTTGTTATGATAGCGACACTGGAGGAACATCTGGTCTGGATGCAACTCCAAACTCTCATTCGCTATATGCTTGGTTTGGTTCCTGATGCCATGTTCAATTATGCCAATTACGTATTTTCCACCAGATAATCCGCACTCTCATATAGCCTGCGGGTTTTGGGGTTTTGTGTAAAAATCATTGGCATAACCCGCACCTTCATATAACCCGCACCCATAGATTGATGAACTTTTTTGTGTAAGTTCACATTTCGAATGTTGCTCGCATGACGTCAATTATCCATAAATGTTCAGACTCGGGACACAGTGCTTGTGCGCGAAATTCACACAATAAGAAACAAACACAAGTCAGAATCAGAAGAAAAAGCAAAAGCAGTTGCTCCTGCTGTGCAGCAGCTCGTCCCTTAAGAAGCGATTCTACAGGTGTTGATCATCGGATGAGATGAGAAGAGCCCGCCCTCATGCAGCACAGCCGATCACGTCGTCTTGCATGATTGACAGGTCAGACAGCCTATCAGCACCAGCTGTCAGAGTGACAGTACAAGTGCCAGAGACGACAACCCTTGCAAGAAAGAAAATATCGCAAAAAAACCTTACATCCTTAGGGACGTAACAAATGTATTGAAATATTATTGTGTAAAAAATTCACGATATAGCCCACACCTTAATATAACCCGCACCCCAACACGAGCCTAGCAAAATCTGGTATATAAGCCGCAGGCTATATGCGAGAAAATATGGTATTTGATGTACTATAAAATGTTTTGCACAAGCACATGGTCATTTCCCCCCCAGAAGTACCTGAAGAAAAAATCATGTTAGTCCCTCTTAAACCCGGCCTAGCGTTCTGCAAAGTCAAAAAAGCTTCTCTAATCTAAGGCCGTGTTCTGTAAAGTCATTTGATTCATGCTCTTGAGGGCTTTAGGGAGCTGTTCTGTTGACATCTTTCACACATTTAAGCCCAAGTGCTCTGCCAGTCCATATTGATCAGAGGGCCTACTCACTTGGAAGATTAATTTGAAAGGTGACAAGTAACTGTTGTGAACTAGTTAAACCCTAAAGCAGCTCCATGGTCCAGACTGCATGTTTTGTGGTCAGGTGTTTCATCTTTTTCACATTTCTCACCACCTCGTTCAGCTGTTTTTATTCTGTTGAACATATTGTCAGATCCTCAGGTGGTGGATCGCAGAGCGAGAGCAAAAGGGACAGCGGAATGAAAGAAATCAGGGAGGTCTTGACCAAACAGGTGTTGTCACCTGCTTTTGCGTTTCCACTGGAGTCATGGTTGCAGAAATGGCTGCGGCATGAGATCATGAGGCCTGGGTATTGCTGCTCAAGTCATATTTCTGCCTTACGTGCCCTGGGGGAGGTCACACTCTCGCTGGTGCTTTGTCGCTTGTGAAGGCAAGTTCACGGAGTGGCAGCCAGCTGCTGAGGAGCTGAAGATAAACCTCCTAATGGCAAATAGAGGGTCGTCACCTTGTTGACATTTCGCTCTGCATCGTGCCAGAAGGGCCCGGGTGTACGGCGGTTTTGGAATCGGGAATCCACGCCGTCCAGATTTAAGGCTGGAATGCAATGCCAGTCAGAGCCAGTCTGCAGCTTTTAGGCAATCGCAGCTGATGCGTTTTTCTTCTTGAGTTTGCGTGAGGATTGACGTGGAAGTCTGGTAGTGTGTGATCGTCAGTGGTTTAGTATGTGATGCCCAGAGGCCGATTGCATAAACTGCCAAGACTAGTCTTAGAGGCAGAGCTTGACATGAACACCGGCCAAGTGCGTGTGTATGTCACTCCTAATAGCCACTTTGGCAGGAAGTTTTTGTATAACATACATTTTTCAGCTGTAGTCTTTTAAATGGGCATCTGAAATAATAAATTAAGTGCAACGTAGTGTCAAAAATATAGACTTTTTTGATGCATTCTCTCTGACAGAATTTACACACTTTTCCGCATCCCTTTACTCACTCCGAATGAATGTTACAGGACTTGGATTTCAGCATTGGATTGTGTGTATTGCGCGTAATTTTACTAATTCCCGCAGATTTTGTGCTGCGCATAAAGCCGCCTCTCAGTACTAAATGGAGTTTTTGTGTGTGTGTGTGTGTGTGTGCTTATTGTGCTTAAATACACAAATAAAATGCTAAACACTAAATAATGTCAAAATAGCGAGAATTCACGTGAACAGTCATTTCTGTTTGAAGTGAACGTAAACCGTTGAGAGAAAATGTGTGATGGGTCTCTGCGTCAGGTCTTAAAGTCACAGCAGCCTAATATTCATGGTACAAATATAAATCTCTATATGGACATTTTTCTCCTTTGTCAAAATGGTGGCAACTGAAAATGCTAAGTGGCTAGTAACTTTGGAAAACCATTAGCCACCGCGGATGAGCAAGAAAGTGGTTACAAGTTAGTTACAAGCCCTGGTTACAAGTTACCACACATTTTATCACGTATCACGTTATCACATTTTCTTAAGACTGTTAAATGACATAGGTTGGTCTAATTTGATACCAAAAAGTATCGCCCCTTGATTAATCACTAGTTGGTCGTACTTAAGAACCGGTTTTAACATAATGTCTTATGACCGTCTTTCGGATGAGACGTTAAACCGAGGTCCTGACGTCATTAAAAATCCCAGGATGTCTTTCGCAAAAGTAGGGGTTTAACCCCGGCATCCTGGCCAAATTTGCCCATTGGCCTTGGTCCATCATGGCCTCCTAATCCCCCCATGCTCTAATTGTCTCCTCTCCACCAATAAGCTGGTGTGTGGTGAGCGTTCTGGCGCAATATGGCTGCCGTCGCATCATCCAGGTGGATGCTGCACATTGGTGGTGGTTGAGGAGACCCCCCCCCCCCCCCCGTACTATGTGAAGCGCTTTGAGCTCTGGAAAAGCGCTATGTAAATGTAACGTATTATTATTAATGGCTGTGTTTATGCGACTGGCTCCAGTTTTTCTCTGCAACAGTTTATAAAGTCGGCAAGTGTGTGTGATGCACAGAGTTTTAAAAGCTGTTCAGATTAAGTCGTACAAGATATTCCAGCCTTTAGCCGTATAAAATCATTTGAAATGATTTGAAACTTTGCAGGAAATGCGGTCACTACATGGTTACTTTAAAAGCAACTGCGGTCACGTCGTCCGTCATTTCCATAATGTACGAGTTCTAGCAGATTAAAGATGCCAGATTTTTGTTATTCTCATATCCCTTGCCTTTCATTTAAAGGGTTATATTTTCCGAGCGCATTAACACAAGTCCACTCTTTTTATGCTTGTTTTTTCGTTTGACGTCTACACTCTCTATCTGTTGCTGTGAAAGGAGAGTGTTTATTCAGATTATGAAGTGTTTATTCAGGACCGACATGATAAATGTCAAATCCGAACACTTTCTCACAAATAATATAAACGAAACAAAATAAATCTTTTCATCCCCCTCTACGGCGAGCTCTACAGGAATCCATTTAAAGAGACAGTACACCGAAAAATGAAAGTTAGCTCATCCGTTAATCATTAAGTTGTTCTTAACTCGTATAACTGACTAACTTGCGTGGAACACAACATTTTGAAAGTTTTTACAATGAATGTCATTGGGGCCCAATTGCACTCCAGTGACTTTAACTCTTCAAAGTATCGTCTTTTGTGTTTCCACAGGAGAAAGAAAGTCATACAAGAAAGTTTGTAGTGTTATTTTAGTTCTTCCACTGTGTCTGTACTATTTCATCTCTTGCAGACAACTTAAAATCAATTAGCCCTTGCCAAAAAGCTTCCCCGACCACGTTATCGTGAAGTTTGCATCCAGACGTCATCCATTGCCGCCATTTCCCAAGCGTTCACGCCGTTCACCCGGTATGACCCTATGCCAAGCCCGCTCGCTCCAGCTTTAACTAGGTTACTGCGTCAACGCCTGCCCTTCACTATAAATCACTCTCCTTACATTTAAACCCCAAAGAACTGCGATTCCACACAAACAGATACTTCCGAGCGGCCGGAGCCGATACGTCTTGTTTTTTAACTCATCTGGGTGGGCACGAACACCTTTAGTGATGGCGTAGCAGCCATTTTGAGGTCTCCGTGTTCTGCATCAGATGCTACAAACAGGAAAGGCTTAATCTTAGCCAATTGAGCGGGTGGGTGATCAGAGGGGCTGCATGCGAACAGGCAGATTTGGGAGACGAGCCAGTCTCCGAGGGTGGGGGATGTGGTGGGGGGGGGGAGAGCGGAGATGGGTGCAAACCCCTGGTCTTCTACGATAAGTACTGCGCCTTAGGACGAAACTTGGGAAATTAAGAGAATGCATCACTACTCTTGCATGAAGGAATCTGAGCGTTCGCCCCGGTCCTGGGGGAGCGCGAGTGTGCGGTTTAAAACAAGGCACCTTGTGCTTCTCTGGGTGAGGGATGCTATGCCACCAGCGCTTTGGTCTGGGAGGTGGGGCAGCGGGTTACGTCAGCCAAATGAATTGTCATGATGCGGATCATGCGTGAAATGAGCTGCGGATTCCTTCGTGCATTTGCAACCGGCCGTGTTATTATTATTATCGTTTCTGCTTTTAGCTGGCAATTCTTTAATGCACTTTCTGGATCTTGTAGGGGGGCAAGGGTCCCTTTAGGTGTGTGTTTGCATGTGTACTGGTTCGGGGGCTTCGGGGTGTGATGGTGTTTGCAGTGGGGCAGGAGGAGGAGGACATTTTTGTGCTTGCAGTGATCTGATCGACAGGCAGCAGTGGCGTGTGCATAAAGAAAATGGTGTGCCGGTGGGGGATGGGCAGAGGGGAATTAAGGGTTGGCATTATGACAGGGTAGCGTGTCAGGAGAGTACTCGCTGCTGTCTTGTTTTTTTCTTCCATTTCATTTTTCCGTCTCAATCTCGTCCTCTTCATCCTCCTCGTCCGCCCTAACCCCCAGCTCTGCCCCCCGTCTGAACCGATGAAGATCTTCTGCATTGTGTACTTTACAATCCATTCAAATAAAAAGAGAGCAAGAACCGAAAAGTAGTTTGTGGTCGTCCGTACCTTTAAGGGGCCCCCAGAAAGTGAGCGTGTGTGTTTATTTTTACAACACAGGGAGGAAAAAAAGGAATACTTTTTTTGGAAGGGGGGTGAGGGGGGTTGAAGAGCGAGAAGGGAGGGGTCAGTTCTTGCTCTGCTTTGTGGTGTGTGGCACAGCTGTATTAGAATGGCGGGTCTGAAGGGCACAAAGTGAGTCTTGTGTCGGTATGGCCCGTGAAACCCCCACACACACATTGTTCCTCGTTTTTAGGCCCTCCAGAGCGAGTAGCTAACTATCCAGGGACCGTTTTAGAGGATCAGTGGGATTGCACGGCGGGACAAAAGGTTGATTTAAATAAAATGGAGATTTGAAAGTTGTGGTTTAGGGTGTTGCGAGGGTCGCTGGGCGAGATCGCCGGATAATCTGATTGCGAGTGGAGCTTCTCCGTGACTCTGTGTACTCGCACACCATTTCGCTCTCTGTCTTTCTTTTTCTCGCTCTCTTTCTTTTCATCTCCGAGCTGCTGCTGCTGCGTTGGCTGGCGTAGTGCCCAAAGCAGTGAGTCTGTCGTGGAGTGCGCGTGTGCAGGTTTCTGGGGAGGAGGAGGGTGTGTGTGTGTGTGTGTGTGTGTCGATATGCAAAAAGGGGGGTGGATAAAGGAGGAGTGGGCCGAGTAAAGAGAGTCTGGTTTTTGTAGCAGCTGACTGAAACAGTCATTATATTATGTAAAGGGGGGTGATGGTGTGGGGGGGTCAGGATGACGTGCTCTGCACAGACCGTCCGATTGGCTGCTGGCTTCTATTGTTGGTTATGTATACGCTTGTGCGTTTATTGCTCACGCACTCCCTCGCTCTTCCGTTCTACTGTCTGTCACTCGCACTGTTTTTTTTTTCTTCCGCTCTTTACCCTCTTTCCCCCCTTTTGTTTCCCCCTCACGCACTCATTCGAGGTGGGTGGTTTGTTGTGAAGGTATGACATTATATATCAGGGTTTTATGTGCCTCAATCGTTGTTGTTAAACTAAAGGAGGCCTTCTTTCAAACCTGTCGGCTAGCACTTTTTGAGCATTTATGCATTCAGCAGATGCTTTTATACAAAGCGACTTGCATCGTATTTAAGAAACACATTTATATTCTAATCAGTTCTTGCTTTCCCTGGGGATTGAACCCATGACCTTGGAGTTGCAAGCGCCACGCTCTACAGTTTGAGCTACCGGAAAGCCGAGGAATTTTTCTTTAAAAAAGAGAGATAGCCGGATGTTTCATAAAGCCAATCTCGAGAATTAGACTTTGCGATGCATCGCAGCAGTGGATGTTTGATTAAACCATGCAAGAAGGAGAATGACACGGAAAAATAATGGGATGATCGAGAGATGAAGACATCAGGGGACCAATTACAGCTCAATTTAATTTGTAATTGGTGATGTCCCTACAATAAGGCATTTTAAGACCAGTCGCTTGTGGGTCTTGGGAGCTTAATTGGGTTTAGGAATAACTACAGCACTGTGCGTTTCAAATAAACTACAGCTGAACGTGACTGTTAGGCCACTTGTGCCGAGCTTTAGCATTCGGTGTTGAGGTTTGTGAGTAATTTAACTAGTTTTAAAAACAAAATATACCCAAGTAAACAAGTAAACCCCATGTTCTGATGACCAAATGTCATCCCTTCCAGCTTCAAGACCATCTAAGCCAGGGGTTTCGAAGTAACGGATGCTGAAGGAGGATTTGAGGAGTAACGTCGTTTTTATCCTATCGTTTTCTATATGTACAGTAATGCCTTGAGCGTCCCGACATACGAGTATTCTGAGATGCGAGCAAACCTTCAAGCATTTTTGCTTTGAGATACGAGTAAATGTTTGAGATTCGAGCAGCTTACCTTTTTGGTCCCCATTATGAAAATGACATCTAAATCATACTAAATGAGTTTCGTAAAAATGCAGTAGGGTTAGGTGAAAGCGTCATTAGCTCAGTATAAAAATCAGTATTCTTATGTAATATCTTCATTGTGATAGGAATATCAGTGTGTGTGTGTGTATGTTTGGGTATATCAGGTATGTGTTTTTTTTCTTTATATAGAAATCAAAAATTTCCTTCAAGGATGCATTTATATTAAACAAAAGTGACCGTAAAGAAATTTCTATACCTTTCTATACCCAAGTGTGCTCCATTCAAGGAATCCTGACAGAAAAAGATCCTGGTTTTCAGCGTATTTGAATGTTTTCTGAAGGACCATGTGACACTGAAGACTCGAAATTCAGTTCAGTTGTGATTAATATTTCACAATATTACTGTTTCACTCTATTTTTGAACAAATAAACAGCCTTTGTTAGCTTAAGAAATGGCTATAAAAATCTACACTAAACCCCAAACTTTTGATGATAACCATCTGCATGATATCCTTTGCACATCAGAAATAATCATTCATTGGAGACTTGAAAATAATTGTAAAACTCATTTTTCGAGTTCACTCAAACATGAACTCGTGCAACAAAATGTTGATCTGTCTTGCTGTAGTAGAATATTGTGAATATGTTAAACCAGCATAAGATGTAAATAGTGTTTTTAGTTTATACACCGGGGCTGTTGAATACTTTAATCTGATTGGTTGACGAGGTGTGCAACTATTTTCAGGGAAACGCACAGCTAAAGTCTTGACCGCATTACAGCTCAGTGTCACTTCGCTAAATGTTTTCAGTTATTTCAAAGAGAAAAAAAACACAGCGACAATGAGCAAGCAAATACAGTAATACCTTGAGATATGAGCATAATCCGTTCCAGGACGGAGCTCGTAACTCGAATTGCTCGTATCTCAAATCACGTTTTCCCATAAGAAATAACAGGAAAAAAATTAATCAGTCCGGCCCTCTGAAAAAACTCCCTTATTAGTGCTAAAAACACGTTTTTAATTGCTATAGAGACACACACACACAAAATTATAGTATTTAAGGATTCCTGTAATATAAAATAAAATGTGGTTTTAATTACGAGTTCTTACCTTCAAAACAGACGATACAGTAGCGGCTTATTGCGGCATGTGAGGAGGAGGAAGGAGGGATTACGTAGATAACGCAAACACAATATGGAAGTGTAGTGTTTCTTCCCGTGTTGTGTATTGGATCGCCTCTGAACCTTTTATTTATTATTATTGAACACTCATAACTCGTGCTGCTCACAGCTTAATAGTCGTGAATCACTCGTCGCCCCGGTAACCCCCGCTGTAAAACCAAGCTGCCTCTAGTGGAGATCATATGCAATTACCCATAAATGAGGCGCTTGAGCTGCTCCGAGTGCTGAACACCTCTAGCGTCAGCGTCTGTAAGCTGCTCGTATCTCAAAGCAAAAATTTATTTATTTTTGCTCGAAGGTTTGCTCGTATCTCAGAATACTCGTATGTCGGGATGCTCATATCTCAAGGCATTACTGTTCATATAGTAATCAATAGGATAGAAACGACGTTACTCCTCACATCATCCTTCAGCATCCATTACTTCGAAACCCCTGGCTTAGATGGTCTTGAATCTGTGCGACGGACATTATTCAGTTCACAACAAAATTTCTAGCCTAGCAGAAAATAAGACAATCATTTTCTCGTTGATATCGCCGCAACGCATCAGAGAAGTCAAAGTATCCGTTGCGATCAGCCTTTTGTCATTGGTCACAGAAGTCTTACAGCAACCAGAAATGTGGAGGAGTCTCTTGTTCATCTAGTGAATACCGATTCATCTCGCCCACAAGCTCACACACACTTCTAAAGCCTCCTTTCTTAATATTATGGCTCAGCAAGGTCACCATGACCGCCTGTGATGCGATCAGTCCCGTCTTATAGGAATGGATGGGTAAGGCTGAGCTTGAGATGTTAACTTAGAATAATTAGAGCCAAACAAACGCATTTACGGTAGTTGGTGCAAAAGCTGATTGTGTGTGTATCATTTGTAAACCCTCTCTCCTTCTCGGTCTGTAAGTGCGGCGGGCCGGTGCCACGCTGCTTCTCTCCTGACCGATACGTGTGTCCACGCACCTTTGATCCCAGCCTCGCTCCAGCACATCGCATTAAACACAATCCCTCGCTCGCAGATGCTCTAAAATCAAAGTTAAGGAGTCCTGGGGCAGATGTTTGAATTCTGCATGACCTCAAACAGAGACGGGCGCTCAGAGGTGTCAGAGATGAACCGTGAGCATTCACAATGCGCTTTCTTCCACAAGTCGAGAGTTTCTGTTTGTATTTTGTCAGCTTTCACACTATATAAAGTGTTGACTTGACCTGTGTGCGTGCTGTGTCCTTTTATTCATATTTAATCATATTTAAATAAGGTCTATATGTTGCTTTCCCATCCCCTACATACTTTAGCGATACGAGTCTAAAACACAAACTCCAGCTAAATATAGAGATTATCAGATTCAATAGTGATTCACAAGCTCTCTATTCAATTCGATTTTTAGGCTTTCAATTTGATTAGATTCCCGTTTGGATTTGATTCAGGTTTTGAATTCGATTTCATTTACCAACTCTCGTTATTCTTAATTTGCTTCTTTTTTTTTTCTAAGCTCTCGATTCAATCAGATTCCAAGTTTAATTAGATTATTATTCATAAGATCTTAACTGAGGTAATTTGGATTTGATTCTGATTCTCAATCTCTATTTGATAAGGTTATAAATTCAGTTTGATTCATTTACAAACTCTCAATTTCATTAGATTACAATTTTGATTCCTAACCTCTCAATTTGAACAGACTCCAATCGATCTGATACGATGCGATTCTTATTGATAAGTTTCCAATTTTGATTCAGTATCGGCTCATTTTGATCGATTTCAGTCATATTTTTTTGCTTTTAAAAGAAATCCTCTTCTTTATTTTTTTCTCTTGCTTTAAATTGTACAGGGCAGTGTTTAGGAATGATTCAGACTGCTAGCCTTTTATTTAATTTTTTTTACTTTTCATCAAGAGAAATTAGTTTCAGGAATCGGGATCAAGTAGTCACTCTGTATGTTTTTCCTTTACTGGAAATAACAGACTCTCTCATTAATCTGTATATCAGGCTTCACTGTACAAATACATTTCTACACAGCAACTGAAAAAAGACATGGAGTATCTATTTTTTATGAATCGATAGATATAGATCGAAATCACACAGAAAGCTGCCTGAGGATCAGCACCATTTCTCTATTGCTCTTTTTCTTTTTTTTTAATAAATGCGCTATTAACTCTTTTTAACATAGAGTACGTCCCATTTTGTCAAGATTTTTATTTTTTACTGATTTGCATATTAAGTTTGGGCTTTTAAGAAGGAATGAATTGGGCACAATTATCATATTTTCATAATCGTTGGACGCCAGAATCGAAACTCAAGTCCGATTAATTCGCACAGCCCTAACGTATACCTTTTTCTTTATGTAAACTTTTGCTCTTTTACTAATGCACAGGGTCCAAAGAATGAAAGCCGTGCGAGCGGCAGCACCTGATAATGTTCTACCTTTTAGACTGGAGCTGCGAGCAGAATACAAATGCATCAGACAGATAAAGAGGTTCTGCACAAACAATAGCCTGCATAGAGTCCTGCACATTCACTGTCCAGACACTCCCCGTGTGTGTGTGTGTGTGTGTGTGGGGGGGGCTCTCTCTGCCCTCTGGCCATGAAGGGTCCGCCCAAGCGTGTCTAACTAATAAAGACGCGCAAACACACACATGATCATTTAGATCTGCAGTACGTGACACATGTCCAGAGCCTTATGTGTTCACGCAATCAAATCTGCACTTGAGCACGCATGACTCTGCGGTGTACACACACACACACACACACACAGTGTATCGGTCACGTTTTCGACTGGCTCTTGGGCTCCCGCGTGGTGTGTTGTGCTTTTGTCCGGAGGGGAGAACAGGAAGTTAATGGCTGACTGTAAGAATGCAGCAGTAGAGACTGGCTCATCTGGTTCTTCAGTAAACGAATGTCACGAATGTTTATTGGCTTAACCGTGTGTTACACTTCATTTTGCAGTTTTACCTGTATGCTTAAGAATTTGTGGTCCTGATGCGTCTCATCTTACCATAAATTAGGCTTTCCGTCTCGTGAATGGTGAGGACGTCTCCCAGGCTTTTTATCAGTCTGCCTCACCACAGTTTTCTCTCTTGATCTCCCAAAACAGACTCGCTGTGTTTCCAAACTAAATCCGACGACAGAGCAGTTGCATGGCGGTTGGCGAACCATGTGTTGACGTATGGTGTTGAAATTAGTGATGCACCAATATTTTTATACTGAAACCAAAATTAAACCGTAGTTTGGTTAATTGGGGGAAATTTTAAATCTTTATTACTGTTCATGTTCTCAGGTGCCAAATTAAACCAGTTTCAGCCGCCTCTTAGTATTTCAGCCAAACAAGTTGGACCAATTGCTAATCTAGCATCAATTATTTATTTATTTTGGTTACTGTGAAGCGCATTCATTCTGCTGACATGTTTACCTGGTGTGGCTTATCCACATTCTGTGAATTAAAAATAGTTGCTGAAACAGCTTCAAATAAAACCTCACGGTTATGGCCAGTGGGATTTGTTTGGAAAATCTGCACGAAAAAAAAAAAAACTATTATTCATCAATAACTTTTCTATTAATGTATTCTACTTTTTTCTCTTTTTTTTTTTTTTTTTTTTGGAACTGAAGCCACAAATGCACAAAATACCTACTCTAGTAGGACTTGTAAACGTGCTCGGATTAGATTTAATGCAAGGGTTTTTTGTGAAATATATATTCCATCTTGTGTTTCTAGAGCGCGTCATGTGTTTGTGAACGCTGATGAAAGGCTGTAAAGTACAGGTTGTGCAGAAAGCCTTTATTTAGAGATGTTTGGGTGCGTCTCGCTCATCTAAAATACTTAAGTTCATTAACGTTAGAACAAGGTTAAGAACAAATTCATGTGCACACTCGCTTTGTGAATTTTTAATGAGAAATGCATATGTGAGTCATGTATAATCCATTAAATTATTAGTTAATGAGCTCCAGTGTTTTTTGGTCCCCCAAAATGTTTGGTTGAGGAAATTATTGTGCATCACTAGTTCAAAACCAGGTAATGGATTTCCCAACGTACCAAAATTACAGCTGAAGAGTGTAATTTCGGCACTGCTACTGCCACAAAATGAGGAAATAATGTTGTTTTTTTTCTCAATAGATTTGCTTATAGTTGTCTGTATGGCTAAATTCTACAACTCAACTTTAAAGTGTCCCTATTTTGCATTTTTGAATATTACTGTTCATTCGGTGTGTAAAATAGTGGTTGTGAATGCAAAATGATCTGCAAAGTTTTAAAGATCCGTGCAGGTTTACCTTTGCAATTGCCTAAAGTTCAGTCCCTGGTTTTGTTTTACCTTACAAGTTTCTTTTAAAAGGTCAGTTATTTTTAAATGTAATTGAAGTGTATTTTCTGCTTTTTGTGATATGAAAATGATTATTCATTAATGTATGATGCAAGAGATTTTATAATTACCTGCAGCTGTTCAAAATGTTATTGATGAATATTATTGAAATGTTTTAATCTTTTAATTTTGACAGATACGGTATTGTTTCCTAAAATAAATAATCAATTCTGAAGTGCCGAAACGAGTTGTCAGCAATTCCAGTCTCCCTTGCTGTTATATACCCATGTATCAATATAATGCATTTGTATAATACCAGCCTATTGTTTTCATTGGCTGCCTGGCTGCCAATCACGTCTCTTAAACATTGTAGTTGTAGCTGAGGACCGGAAGAGTTTGATTTGTGTTGAAGGCGTACGAATGCACTGCAAATCCATTCGCGATGGAATAGATATGCAAAAAACGACACCATCATGACTGTTCATATCACTGTACATCAAGTGCTGAGAAAAAGCTGAAATTCAGATATGGTAATGGACGTTTAGCTTCCAAAACGCACTGTGAGCGATCGACCAATCACAACAGACTGGGCCGTCCAATCGACCAATCAGAGTGTCTAAAGGAGGGATTTCGAGAAACTGAATCTTCAAACGAACCGGTTTCTGAATCTTTGAGAAATTGAGTGATGTGCAAAGAAGATTGAGAGAATTAGTGTTTATTTTTAATTTATTTTTAATCCTGAATGCTTGTAAATCCTATTGTGGGAGATCTCCAAAACAGATTTTGGAACCTTTAAAATAACATAATAGATGATAAATGTGTATAAAATGAAAACCGAATTCTCCGTCAACAGAGAAAAAGTCTCTAATTATAGTTCTTGGGTAAGGCTTGAATCTTCAGTCACAGTAATTCGGTGGCAGAAATACGATCCCTCAAGTGGGAAGGTCAGTCCCCTCTCAGTGACCGCTTTGTGACGTTGTCAGCAGGAGTTTTGGGAAGCTCCGCTCAGCTGCACGTCTGAACTCAGAAATGACTCTTGTCGTAACAGGCTCCTAATGTGAGGTAGGGGAGACCCTCTCGACTAGCAGCCCAAGCAAATTTCCTCAGTCAAACCATGAACGTTACACTGATTTGTATGTAATGATCATGTAATTTATCAATTAAGCCTGGAGAGGCCTTGGTTCTCGAGCACTGTCGTCCACAGCCTCAGCGCGAGGCAGACTAATGGCTCTGTAAAATCTGTGGGCGTGTGAGGAGTCATAGTGGATCTCTCTCGCTCTCAGCTCTTTCACTGTAAAAGAATAATTAAGTGATTTGCATTGGTCTCAAGCAAGGGAATTTGTGCTGATTCCTACAGATAAGAACCGTCACAATACCAACATTTTAATAACATCTCTTGATACAGTTGCAGGAATTAATATACAGTAATGCCTTGAGATACGAGCACAGTCCGTTCCAGGGCTGAGCTCGTAACTTGAATTGCTCGTATCTCAAATCATTTTTCCCATAAGAAATAACAGGGAACAAATTAATTTGTTCCGGCCCTCTAAAAAACTCTCTTATTAGTGCTAAAAACAATGGAAAAAACATGATTTTAATTGCTATAGAGACACACAAAAAAAATTATAGTATATAAGAATTCCTGTAATATATGGTTTTAGTTACGAGTTCTTACCTTCGAGACGATACAGTAGCGGCATGTGAGGAGCAGGAGGGAGGGGTGACGTAGATAATGCAAATACGCTACGGAAGTGTAGTGTTCTCGTGTTGTGAATTGGATCGCCTCAGAATCTCATATTTATTATTATTGAACACGCATAACTCGTGCTGCTCCCAGCTTAATACTCGTGAATCACTCGTCGCCCCCAGTAACCTCCCGCTGTAAAACCAAGCTGCCTCTAGTGGAGATCATATGCAATTACCCCATAAATGAGACGCTTGAGCTGCTCCGAGTGCTGAACACCTCTAGTGTCGGCGTCTGTCAGCTGCTCGTATCTCAAATATTTACTCGTATCTCAAAGCAAAAATTAGCTCAACGGCTTGCCCGTATCTCGGAATACTCGTATGTCGGGACGCTCATATCTCGGGGTATTACTGTACTCTTGAACGCAATGCATTCAAGTTAACTTGTTAGTAGTAGTAATTCTCATGCATTCCTCAAGTCATTTAAAATGTATATTTTTCACTTTGCACCTGAATCAATCCTTAAAAGTGTGTTCACAGGTATTCTCTCTTTGTTTCTCTGACAGGATGGAGCGGATGTCTGAGGAGGCGTTGAGGCTGAACCTGCTGAAGCGGGGTCTGGAGGCGCCGGATGAGCGGGAGGAGGCTCTGGCCAAGCGCCTGAAGATGGAGGGTCACGAGGCCATGGAGAGGCTGAAGATGCTTGCTCTCCTCAAACGCAAAGATCTGGCTGCTTTGGAGGGGGCGGCGGTTGCGGCAGCCATGGCAGAGGGCAAAGGCCCCGGGGGCAGCCAGGGGCTGATGGGAGCTGTGCCCTACGAGGAAAAGATGAATGGAAGTTTGAGAGTCGGGGGCCATGGAGGTCCCAGCAAGAATGGGAAGGAAAATATAGTAGATGAGCCAGTGGACATGAGTGCCAGAAGGAGGTGAGGATTCGGGAGAGTGTTCAACATCAGTTTTGCATATAACTAAGTCGGGTTAAAATTGCGTCGTTGAGAGGAAACATTTGCATCTGCTTAAGAGATATTTTATTGCATTCAGAAATCCTTTTAAATGCCAGTAAATAACACATTTCAAACACTATAAACTGCTTTAGTTCCCCTTTTTTTCACAACATATGCTTTTAAAGAGGACCTTTTATGCTCTACTAGAACAGGTTTTCATGCTTAAATGTTCAAAAAACACATATTCTCCATTGTTCAGCTCGTCTCTTCCCAACCTGTCAGAAATGCTCTGTTTAGTTCCTGTCTCTATGAAGCTCCTCCTTCTGAAAAGCACACTGTGCTCTGATTGGTCGACTGGATCAGTGTGTTGTGATTGGTCAAACGCTTTAAGCGTGTTTGGGAAATGTCACTCCTCTTACCATAACCAAGTTTTAACACACGACTAAAGAATAACTTTGATCGAACTTGTAAGGGATTTTTGGAACGAATTGATTGGATTATTGGGTGGATGTGGTTTGCTATTAGTCCATCTCATAGCTAATTGTTAACTTTTTTTCTTTTAACTATCAATTGTTGACTGATTTCATGGTGGCTGATCTCTTTTGACATCCTCCTCTGATTTTGCTCTTTGCAGTGAAATAGTTCGAGAGCGACGCACTCCGTCACCCGACGTTATCATTTTATCAGACAACGAGGCGTCCAGCCCACGAAGCACGCCTCATCCCGAGGAGAAACTGCATCAGGCCAACCTGGAGATGTTTAAGGTGCAATATCCACGGAGGAATCGGCTCTTTTAGTTGGTTACCCACAGTTAAATCCTTGTGTGAGTCAGTTGCATGTGTGTGTTTGTTCTGCAGGGGAAGACTGGCGAGGAGCGGCAGCAGATGATCAAAGCTCTCCGAGAGGAGCTCAGGCTGGAGGAGGCCAAGCTGGTGCTCCTGAAGAAACTGAGACAGAGTCAGATGCAGAAGGAGAACGTGGTGCAAAAGGTCAGAACCGTACCTCATGTCCTGGGCCAGTAACTTTTAACTGTATTAATTAGATGGGCAGGCCTTTTCAGCCTTAATGTAGTCTGCTGTTTTCTCCATGCAGACCTTTAAAGTCCCCTTGAAATCAAAATTGCAGTTCTTTTGGCTTTTAGTCTGAATATGTTAGCCATCCATAAGTTATTTGCATTTAGCAGGGATAAGAATTCAAAACTTAGTCTCTCACTTACAGAGATTTTCTGTCCAATCAAATGCTCTCTTGAATCTAAAGCGTTATAAATAGATGCTGAAGCTACAGTTAAAATCGGTCACTTGTTCACATGTTTTCTACATGGTGAATGGCACATAGTGCACTATATAGGGTCCATAGCGGATCATGTGCATGAGTCTGCGCAGACCACAAAACGCCATTCGGTGATTTAAAAAAGGGGAGGAGCTGATTGTGTCCCGCCCTTTTTTCCTGTTTCAGTGGAAATTAACTCGTTGAATAACGCTGCATGTTTCAATGCACTTCAGTGGGACTTTAAGACTCCAGAGACATCGCATCACAACTGATGTCACTGTCAGAAGTTAAAGGACTAAAATATACTGTAATGATGTCACACACAGGGCGTTTGTACATAAGATCATATTATTTAAGATGGTCGCTCAAAATAAAGTGGCTGGAGTGGCTGCAGCATGTCGAAAATAGAAACGGGATGTCATTTAGCTCAAGCTGCTCTTGGTGGAGATGACGATTGATTTTATTTTTTATATATATGTCAGTAATTCCCTCGGTTTACGGGTTTAATTCGTTCCAAGAGCTCGTAACTCAAAATTCTCGTACACCAAAACAATTTTCCCCATAAGAACGCAATAAAAATCACTCGATTCGTTCCACACGACCATAAATGCCCATTTTAAATATTTTTATTAATTAGTTAAAATTATAACCATTAAAATCTCATATAAATATTAATTAATAATTGACAATTAAACTCTAAAAATACTTTTACCGTAACGCACTTTATCTTTGAGTCGCGTCTGCTGGCGTGAAGGAGACGAGAGGAGGGTTTTACTGCTTACAGGGAGAATTTCATCCCTTCTTTCTTACTCATCTTGAGCTCATTGTCTATATGCTGAACTGTACGTATATATTTCACTACGTGAACAATAGCGATCACAATTAATGTGAACAACACGAGGTAAAACCGCTGTAAATCACTTATAAAAGTATCACTGTGGTGAATGATGAACCAAACCGAGCGACTGAGAATGAACGAGTGAAGGGGTGATGGGCTTTGTGAGAGGCTGTCGTCAGGATATTTCCAGTAAAAATGCGTGTGAAGATGCCGAACGTTAGGACTTTTCCACCAAAAATTCGCGTGGGCGAGGGAAAATTTTTCTCGTACACCAATTTGACTTTCCATGCTCGTACACCGGGGTGTTACTGTACATATTTTATACAATAATTTATACATTATACTACTTTTTTCTTTTTTTTATGGAAAGGATCCTTTTGTTTTAGAAACATTTTTGCTTGCATGCACACAGGCTTGTTTATTGTCATCTAGACTACAACGATACAATCCCATTGGTTTAGGCCTGTAAGAAATCAAAAATATGAGAAAACGATTGATTTAACGAAAAACACCTGATGGGCTGCATGTATGAAACCACTTTTTTGATCTCTTCTTTGTAATGTAGTACTTTTACCAAGTTCACGTAACACTACCATTTAAGAGTTTGTAGTATGCTTATTTATTTTCACCAAATATTATGATTTCTGAAGGATCATGCGACGCAGAGATAGAATAGTGGTTGATAAATTCAGCTTTGCATCACAGGAATGATTCCCTTTTTAAAAAGTTATTTTACGTGGTAATAACATTTTACAATATTACAGTTTTTGCTCTAATAAATGCAGCCTTGGTGACATTAAGAGACTTAACCTTACAAACCTCAAACATTTGAACAGTAGTTCATGGGTCGATACAAAACACAACAATAAAGCGCATGTTTCTTACAGGATAAGTCCCAAAAATCTTTTTTTGTTTACAAAATCTTAATATTCAAAAGCCAGGCCTTCACAACAGTAAGTCACCTGACTCGCTGATCCCAGCAAATTATGAAACGACACAAGTATTCATGAGGCTTCTTAGTAATAAAGATGAATAATTTTGCCACCCATGAGTCAACCTTGCAGTACAAAAAGTATTATAACCAATTTTTTTTAATGCTGATATTAAAGGGAAGTATGTTACTTTTTAAATCCCCAGTTCTGACTTTTCTTTACACTTCCGCTTTACAGCTTACGTGTGCCTGCAAATGACTTGAATTGTCTCTGCGTAGAAAACAGTCTGCTGTGTTTGTGCTTCTCGTCTCCACTTCACCTTCACCGTTACAACACCAAGCAAAACAACCTCCCCTCGTGTCCAGCTGAGTGTTATATTAATGCCAGAGAATCGGTCGAGGTGTATCGCTCTATTGTTGAACGGCCGTAACTAGCAGGGGTGAAATAAGGTAACGGGGAGCGAGACGGGCAGCCATAACCTCACAGATACCGTATCGCAGCTCTGTGTGATGTTTGTCCATGTACTGTGGCATTGAGATGTTTTGTCTTTGCTACTCAACTCCGTGTGTGTCTCGATGCAGGAGTGGGCCATAAACACTCACTTGACTTTCAGGTGCCACAACACACTCTTCATGCACAATGCTTGCTTTGCTGAGTTGATTTTGATTTGTGAGGATGAAATGCTAACAATAAGAACCAAAACATACTTTGGTATTATAATGTTGAAGGTTTAATATTTTATTCCATTTTAATGCACTGTATTACATGCGTAATAATGGTAAAAAAAAGACAAGTGCATTAGCCTTGTATAGGAAATACCATGATGGATGAATACCTGTCAGACATCCCTAAAATAGGTGTGTAAAAGACAATTGTTGAACAATGGAGTGTGTGTGTGTTTTTAAAGTCCTAAACAATCGGTAAAATCACAAATAATATCCATTTTCCTACTTCCAATTGGTGGAAACTGCACCAGCTTAAACTGTATTAGAGGAACTCAAGCAACATTTGTCCCTCAATTGTGGCCCCAATTCGCAATTTCTTCCCAATAAAGTGTTTTCGAGTTTTGCATAAGTAGAAAATCGTATATAAGGACGTGTGGAAGTTTGTTGAGGCTCCTGAACCACTGCAATCGAATGCATCGAGGGTCTTTTTTTTTGTTGTCGTTTAAATTGACGGTTTTTGTACATTCAGCTGGATTTTGACCCGGTCTTTGTTTCCAGGTGCCGGTGGTGCAGAACGCCCCCTCGTCAGTGCAGCCGTCGCCCATGCACAGCTCTCAGGGGCTCGGGAAGCTGCCCGTGCGGCCCGGCATGCACTCGTCCGAGCCTCAGAACCTGCGCACCGCACAGGTGTGTGTGTGTGTGTGTGTGTGCGCGCTCTTTGTGATTCTGAGATGTGCAGGCTAGGCTATTCTTTTCTAAATACGAGCGTGGTTTCGCATTGCATTTCTCGCACACGAATTCTCATCATGTTGTACATATTAGACTGAACATGTTAGAGCCTGCTGTTTGTTGCCATGGGAGCAGCACCTTAAGTTCAGCATTACTGTATAGATTGGTACCAGTTACCATTTTTAATTACGGTCCATCTGTTGAGTACAAACAAAGCGTTTGATGTCAGCCGTGTGCGGTCTGATCTCCGGCGTCTGTTGGCATCTAGTGGACATGCAGTGCATTGCATGTTTATGAATGTTATTTTTCCCCACTCTCTTAGGGCCACACAGTAATCAGGTCTGCTGCCAACGCATCTTTGCCCCCCATGATGATGTCACAGCGGGTGATTGCACCCAATCCTGCCCAGCTTCAGGGACAGAGAATGCCCTCCAAGCCTGGCATGGGCCGCTCTTCCACAGGCGGTTTGGGTAATGCAGTGAGCTACCAGCAGGTACGGTCAGACAGTGAAGCTCAAACACATTAGTCCTAATTCGTTTTGCGGTTTCTCTCCCTGCAATTTATTGACATTGAACTTTTAAACAATTATGCAATGTGAGCAGCTCAGGTTTTTTTAAAGGTCATACTCTGTTCTGGGAGTTGCTGTGTCATATTTGTACTTTAAATACATTTATTACTTGACCCGACTGAATTTATAAACTAAGGCTGGCAAATATTGCAGAAAAAAATAGGTTTTGCGGAAGATGTTTACTGCAGAGTTTTATGATTTCTGTTTCAAATAAATTATTGAAGTCCATTTCCACAGAAAAATTAAGCATGATTACCGTTTTCAACACTAATGATATTAATCAGAAATATTAATGATTTGATTTGAAGGATCATGTGACACTGAAGACTGGAGTAACGATGCTGAAAATACAGCTTTATAACAGAAATAAATTTCATATTGAAAACATTTATTCGCATAGAAAACATTTGGTTTAAGCTGTAATACTATTTCATAGTTACTGTACTTATCAAATAAATTCAGCCTTGATCTTTATAAAACATTAACCGTAGTCTATCCATATATTTCTGTTTCTGAATCACCTTAAAAGGGTGGGAGTTTTCGTTTAAGTCAGCAAAATCAAATTCAAAAACTATATTCATATACTATGCCTGATCGTGGAACTGAAACGTTGCAGCAAATAAATCAATAATGTGCTGGATTTGTCACTTTGTTGGTCCTTTCTCCTCCACACACATCAGTACCTGCAGGTGTGTGTGAGGGTCATTTGTTAATTAACAAAATAATTTTATGTTACGTAAACAGTATTTATCTTTATTGTTTTTGTGCACATATACAAACTTCCCCCCGGCAAAAAAAACAAAAAACATCGTTTTTGGATTTAAATTGGCAAATGCTATAATGCACATAATCTAATTTAAATGCAATTATGATCCAGTCATAATGTTTCTAGCATGTTATGTGTTTGACAACAGTTCTTCTAACCCTAATTGATGGAAAACAATTTTGGGATGTAATTTCCATCAAGAGGTGGATACATTTTTGGTCAAGATCTTGTATTGCCAATGCAAGAGTCCAGCTCTCTGTAAAGTCTCTTCCAGCACAACCCAAACACTTTCAATGAGTTTAACGTCTGGTTTCATGAGTGAAAATGATTCTTCATGCTCCTCTCAATCATTCTTTCACAGCTTGAGCCAATGAATCTTGACATTATCATCCTGGAATATGATTGTGATGTCATACATGATTGATTAAGAAATGAAAAGCTACACACTCCATCAATCAGAGTTAGAAGAACTGCTGGCAAACATATAACATGCTAGAAACATAATAATCACTGCAATTATGATCCAATCATAGACTCTTAAAATGGGCATCAGCCCATTTAAATCCAAACAACTTGCTTTGACTGAGCAGTGAATTTTACTACATGCTATATTTACTACAATCCTTTTTTTC
Source organism: Rhodeus uyekii (assembly GCA_037043235.1). NCBI lineage: Eukaryota > Metazoa > Chordata > Actinopteri > Cypriniformes > Acheilognathidae > Rhodeus > Rhodeus uyekii. The sequence continues at coordinate 199,072 of JAWRVZ010000222.1, forward strand.
TTTTTTGCTGCTGAGGTTTAAATTATGCTTTTAAAATCTCTCCTCTTCAGGATGCTGCATAAAACAAGCCTACTGGAACGGCCCTTAACTTAATAGCCAAATAAAAATTGTGCGTTAAATCACAGCAATATTCATAGTGTTGTTTAGTTTTATAACACCAACAAAATCATATTACACATGTCGTATATCCCACAAATCGCCCAGACGCAATCTGAATCATTCATAAAATTGGATCATGTCAGTTGCTGACGATTAGCCCTTTTGCTTCGTGTGATGCAGGCTGCCAGCCAGCAGGTGGGGGTCTCGCAGCGATCGGGGTCCTCCTCTGCCATCTACATGAACCTGGCACACATGCAGGCAGCGGGAGCAGCTGGCGTGGCTGGCGTCGGGGTTGGCGTAAGCGGGGTTGGTGCCGTCAGCCCCTCCACCCTTTCCAGCGCCTCCAGCGTCGCTTCTCTGAACGATCAGGCCAGCAGTCAAGCGGCTGCTAAACTGGCCCTGCGCAAGCAGCTGGAGAAGACCCTGCTGGAGATACCTCCACCTAAACCTCCAGCACCTCTACTCCACTTCCTGCCCTCTGCTGCCAACTCTGAGTTCATCTACATGGTGGGGTTGGAAGAGGTGGTGCAGAGCGTCATTGATAGTCAGGGTAAGAGCAAGAACACAGCAGGGCTGCACAATATAGTGTGAATTACAGTATGATAGACATTAATATCATATTTCTGTGTTTACACTTGACCGGTTTGGTTCGATTTACAGTAATACCTTGAGATACGAGCATAATCCGTTCCAGGATCGAGCTCGTAACTCGAGTTGCTCGTATCTCAAATCATTTTTTCCCATAAGAAATAACAGGTAAAAAATTAATCAGTTCCGGCCCTCCTAAAAACTCCCTTATTAGTTCTAATAACGATGGAAAAACATGTTTGTAATTGCTATACGCACAAAAAAATATAGTATATAAGGATTCCTGTGATATAAAATAAAATGTGTTTTTAATTGAGATCCTACCTTTGATACAGACGATACAGTAGCGGCATGTGCGGAGGAGGGAGGGATAACGTAGATAATGCAAACACATTACGCAAGACTCACGGGAGATGCGTACGGAAGTCGACTGTGGCGGGAAAAAAAAACATGCCAAAAAGAAACGAGAGCAAAGCTGATGTTTGCGTGTGCGTAAATTACATCCACGAGCGATAACAGATCTACACGCGAAAAAAACAGGAGCTTGCAAGTTTTAATTTTAAATTCCTCGCGCATGCATGAAATCTCATCTGCACGCAACACACTTGCGCGTGCTCGATCTTCTCTCGACTGCTGTTTTTGCTCGCTCGAACACCTTTATTTTAGTCGACGAACACATGAAGTAAACGAGTGAGGCGCTGCTCCGAGTGCTCGACCACCTAGAGTCGGTGTCTGTAAGCGTGCTCGTATCTCAAATCTGTGCTCGTATCTCAAAGCAAAGATTTGCCAGAATACTTGTATGTCAAAACGCTTGTATCTCAAAGCAAAGATTTCCCAGAATACTTGTATGTCAGAACGCTCGTATCTCAAGGTATTACTGTATAATGTTCTTGATTGCTCTGTTAGTGCGAACTGGTGCGCATCAAACAAGCCCCCCGAGAATCATCTTTTAAAGGCATCCAAATGAACTTTGGTGCGGTTTGATTGAAATATGAACCAAAATATGGACCAGAAGGTTCTTCTTCTGGTATCAGAACCACATCTCCGTCTCCACAATCTTCGTTTGTGTGTGTGAGTGAGATGGAGAAGTTCCTAGCATTGTTCTGATATTTACACGGATACAAGTAACGCATTTAGTCCAGAACACCACATTGCTCTGGATGTTCGGTAAATTCCGGTTCAAACATTTTTTAGGTTTGCTGTTAAAAGCGACAGTGTGGCTCTAAGCTAACAAGGACTAAAAATATCTCCTTTTTCTTTTTTTTTAGCCAGACTAAAAGAACCTAGAGATCCAAACTACAAGTGTGAACCCTCTCTAAAAGAACAAAAGCGCACAAAAAAAATAAAAAAACAGATCTAATGTTCAAAAGGGTTTAAAGGGATAGTTCACCCAAAAATGACAATTGTCGTTCCGAACCCATAAGACTTTTTTTCATCGAAAGATCTTTTTAGTAAAATCATTTGACAGATATGCAACTAACACTTTGACGCTTCAAAATTAATTAGACAAAATCACTTTGTGATGAACAGATTGAATTTATGCTTGAGCTTCTGTTTATGATAGCTGATCAATGTTTATATGTGAAATAAAAACCTAAATTGAAAAACATCATCATATAAAGTGATCGAGTCTCTTTGACTAAACCGTTCTACAACGGTAGTTTTGAAGATGATAAAAAGTCTTATGGGTTTGTAACGACATGAGGGTTCAAAGCTAATCCTTTAAGGCCGATCACACTTGACCCAAAAATGAAACTCCAATATCTGTGATTTATTCAACCACATTCACTCGATTTACGTGCAGCTCTAATTCACAGCTAATTGTGTGCGTCACTAAACTCCTCTGTTTGGAATTGATCAGGTAAAATGCGGGGGTCACTGCCACACGTGGAGCCGTTCTTCTGCGCCCAGTGCAGGACTGACTTCACCCCACACTGGAAGCAGGAGAAGAGCGGCCGCATCCTCTGTGAGCAGTGCATGACGTCCAATCAGAAGAAGGCCTTGAAGGCCGAGCACACCAACAGGCTGAAGAACGCTTTCGTTAAAGCTCTGCAGCAAGAACAGGTCAGTCGGTATCTGAGTTTTCACTTCACCACTGTAATGATATCAACATTTCTGCAGTCGATGAAAATTAAACTTGATGATTCTCAATAAAGATTTTAATACCGCACTAGAAACTTAAAAAATAAACTTCAACTTAAAAAAATAAAGCAGAAAACTGATTTAAAAAAATTTGGACATTTGTTTTGGCAACTAACTGAAATGTGTAAGTTGAAGTGTTTTACACATGCATGCGTTTGTCAGACGTTTTTATCCAAAGCGACTTGCATTGCGTTCAAGAAACACATTGATATTCTAATCAGTTTTTGCTTTCCCTGGGAATCGAACCCATGACCTTGGCGTTGCAAGCTACGCTCGACTATTAAATTTGACGTAAAAATGAATGAAAGCTCTATATATATATATATATATATATATATATAAATTATTTTTTTATTATTTTTTTTTACTATAAGTAATAAAAATGACAAACTGAAGTCTAAACGCATAATTTCTATTTCAGCATATTGATAAATACTATAATAGTATATAAATATTAAAATGGCATTTAGGCGCTGCAGAATTGCCGAAGTTAATTAGTTAAAAGCAATGATATACACTCACCGATTATTTCTTTGTTTAAATAAAATAAGTAATTATTTATATTGATTAAAATAGTATTTATTCATATTGAGATGATTTTATTTGTATTATTATTGATTTAATACCGACATTTCTAGCTGGTCGAATTGCGTGCATGCTGACTTCCCGTGTGTGTGTGTGTGTGTGTTCAGGAAATCGAGCAGCGGTTGCAGCAGCAGGCGGCTCTGTCTCCCAGCTCCGCCCAGACTGTGCCCAGCGTGAGCAAAGGGGAAACCATGATCCGGCACCATGCCCTCCGACAGGTGGACTCTCATATCCGTGTACAAATAATGGGATCTCATGAGACCGTTTCATGGTTTTTCAAATGGCCGTTTTATTCTGTCCTTTCAGCTAATCATGGATTCTGAATGCCACTGTCGATTTAACGGTACCAAGAGGCGTCGTGAAATTTAACATGGATTCTCTCTCATTTTCTCTTTCAGACTCCCCAGCCACAAGCCGCTCTACAGCGGGGCCTGTCCAGCTCGGCACGAGGTGTCCTCTCTAACTTCGCCCAGGCCTCCCAGCTCTCGGTGGCCAGTGGGCTGCTGGGAATGACAAGCAAGCGCTGTGGCGGCAGCAGCGGCGGCGGCAGTCGGGCCCAGCATGACAGCCGCAGGCAGATCTACAACATCCCTGGTGAGATGATGCTTTTCAATTAAGAATGCACTACTTTAAAGAGGATCTGTTGTGCTTTCTTACATTTTCACCTTTCTTTAGTGTGTATTATTGATGTTTGAGCAGGAAAAAGCTCAGCAAAGTCTCTAAACACAGTGTTTTATCTGTGTTACTGTTTCTGAACACCCTGAAACGCCTCCATTGTAGATTTGAGTTTCTTTTGGGAACAAACACGTCACCATATTCCTAATTTTAACTCCTGTCTGAGGCATGTGAAAAGGAAAGCTAATTTTGTTGCACAAGTAGTGCGCTGAAATTGAACATACAGTAAAACCCCGACTTACGAAAATAATCCGTTCCGAGGTTGACTTCGTAAGTCGTTCAGGCTTTTACATGTAAATTGTCTAATCCGTTCCAAGCCCTACGAAAACACCACATTTAATTTTATAATAAAACTATGCTTGTTCAGTGTGATATGACAAGCACATCCCAACTTCATACTTCTCAATTATCCCCCTTTTCGTCTCCATGGAGAGCATCCTCTTCTCTTTCACTTTCACTTTCATCGTGAAATGAAATGGGAGAGGAACGCCGTTACGCAGAGGCTGGTGGGAGCAATGCTGACCAATAGGAGAGCAGGATGCTGCAGTGAAAGCTAGCGTCAGAGCCAGGAGCAGTGTTGCCAGATTGGGCGGGTTCCCGGCGGGTTTTAAGCTGTAGTTGGGCTGGAAATCTTCAGTCCAATCTGGCAACACTGGCCGGGAGACGATTGGTGAGCGGGACGATTGGTACGAGTTTCCGGGTCAGTGGCGCGCGAATTTCAAAACAAAACTCGGAAATCGTCGCCTCAGCCGATATTTCGTTTTTCGCATCTCGATCATTTTGTCGTTACTCGGGCGAAAAAACCCTGAAATCTTTTATCGTATGTTGAACTTTTCGTACGTAGAGCGTTTCGGTTCTACTGTATTTAGGAAATGTCACGTCCCTTACAATAACTAAAAGAGGATGACCAATCACAACACACTGATCCAGCCGACCAATCAGAGCACAGTGTGCTTTTCAGAAGGAGCAGCTTCATAGAAACAGAAACTAAACAGAGCATTGTTGTTCTTTTTTTAAACATTCAAGCATGAAAACCTATAATAGAGAATAGAGTCCTAAAACTAAATCAGGACTTTATAAAAGGGTGTAATGGGTCCTCTTTAACTAAATTACTTTAAAGTAGCAGTTGAAGAAATGTTGTGTTTTGTCAAACTGACATTCATCAGCCTGGAACTTGGTTTTAAGAAATAGTTGAGTTAACTTGAGGGAAGTTAATACTTCTGTATCATTTTTATATGAATGTATTTTTCTGTTACATATATGATTATTAGCACCTATTTTGCTACATGCTTTTTTTTTCTTTTTTTTTTAAATCGTTCCTTTAATCAATTATCCCAGCATCTCTCTTTGTCTCCGTCCTCCATCCCAGGTCTTAATATTGCCTATCTAAATCCGGGAGCCATTGGGGGACACAAGGCATCCAGCCTAGCGGACCGTCAGCGGGAGTATCTGCTCGACATGATCCCCCCGCGCTCCATATCCCAGTCCATCACCGGGCAGAAATGAGCCCTGACGGGACTGCAGATCCCCCCACCCACCCCCTCGGACGCCCCATCAGACCCCCCCCCCACACACACACATACACACGCACACAATCACCCCATCGCATGCAGTGCCTGTCCGTGTGCCTACCCAACTGACCCATAAGAACAGCTCAATCAGTCGAGACTATAAACACCAGACTGTCAGTGCATCTCAAACTTCGGTTTCCTACTATAGCAAAGCTCTTTATTGTTATCTCAACTTATTATTGCTGTTGTTATTGCTACTTCTATTATTATCACAGTTATTATTATTAGTATTATTGTTGCTTCTGTTACAGTTACTCTTATTACACTTATTAGTAGGTTTAGTGGTTTTTGCATCTTTTTATGTTCTTACCCGTATGTTTTTCTTTTCAGAGGGAGGACTTGTGCCAGATTGCAGGGTCACTTCAAAATATAAACGCTTTTTCGGTTCATTTGAAAGCTTCCTCCCTCGGTCGCCCCTGTAAAATTAGACTCATTCTCTCTCGCGTCGTATGCGTGTTCGGTTTCTGAGTTGGAATGGTTGAGTTTTTACTTGGAGAGAGAAAGAGAAAGCCGAATCTTTTCCTCCAAGAACCTTGCGAGACAGACTCATGTACATTGATCGGATTGATCCTTATGCAGAGCGTTGAGAAGGCCACACAGACTGAAAATGGACCTGCGCTAGCACTGATGAATCTCCTGCTGTCGAATGCACGGAGAAACGGTAGAAGCAGAGGCCCGTTGCAGTGACGTCACGTAACTCCATCACCATGAACTTTGTCTCTCTTTTTTTCTCTCGTTTGTTTCTGCTTGCGTGCTTTTTGAGATTTTGTTTTTTGTACTTTTTTCCATCGGGCGGCGTCTCCATCTGAAATGGCCGTGTATCTTAAAGGTACTTGCCACGGGAGACGATAATCATTGAAATGTAAAATAGGTGGAATTTTTGGGAAAACGCGTAGATTGTTAACGTGAGTTTTAACAGACGGCATTGACAAGGATCAATCATCGTGTTAAAGCAATGCACATGAGATGCCTCGTTATGGAGGAGCACTTTTCTTCTTAATAAGTGGGAAAAATGGTTCAAAGAGGAGAAGAATGTTTCAGCTTAAGGTATGGATGCCATCGGAAGTCTCGAGAGAGTTGGGAGAAATATTTTCTGTGTGTTGTGCGGTGCATTTCATCTTTCTCGAAAGAGAGAACTTGCGTTGAATTAATGCATTTCAAGTTACGGTACGTGCGTTTGTTTCGGTAGACGCGCAAGCGTTCCTGGAGGCCACGATGACCGTATAAAGCAGTGTTTAGTCGATATGCAGTATTAGGGATTTTGTGCAGGATGATTTTCAGCAACGTGGGTCACCAATGGCTTCCGAACATCTGAGCACTTAACTTTTATTATTACCCCCAGCCGAAGCATTTAGCATGACGGGTTTGGTTGTTTTTGAAATCAGACTTGATTTGAGGTCTGTCATGCAGGTCATGTTTAATAGCTGTGATGGAAATGCGTGTTTCCGTCATGTGTCGAGTCATCGATCCGTGCAGTTTTTGTTTTTCTTTTAAAACCGTGTCCTGTATAACGCCACTGATTCGTGGTGGAGCGATGCAACTTTTGAACAAAACAATTTTGAAGCTACCTTGGATTAAATTTTCAGGTGCAATATTAGATGATAGGATGTTTACATTTTTATTATACTGTTTTTTTTTCTGCTAATGATGATAAATCGGTCCCTTTTAGTCATTCTGTTCAATCTTTGATATTATCTTTGCTCCAATTTAATCTTTTTTTTTTCTTTAATTGAACGTATGGTGTTTATAATAACTGATTTCTCTCTCCTGCTCTCTCTCGTAGACTATATTAGATGCATCCATATACCTGTGTTCATGTATTTACGAGAAAGTTGGATTTTGAAGTTTAACTTCCGTTTGACTCCTCGACTAAGTTCCACTTTTGTTTGGTTGTTTAATTTCAGCTGTTTCTTAAAAAAAGAAAAAAAGAAAGAAAAAAGGAGAAAAAAAATCAAATTTAATCAAACAAAAAAAAAATGTATGAACAGATGATGACACGATATTTGCTAGGTCAGAAGTAATAATGACTTATTGTACATATGCTTTTTTTCTCCCTTGAATTAAAAATAATGAAATGAAATTAAAATGGTTGTATATTGTGTAGAAAAGCAAACAAAAAGCCATGAATATTGTGAAGCTTGTCATTTCGTTTTGTGATCACTGTGTATTATTGTGTAACAAATGTGCAAAATGTATGGGATTATACTTCTCTTGTTTTTGAATGAGCTCTTTAGATGCATTTTCTCCCCGGCTGTACGTTTTTTGTAGTATGTAGTATTTGCAGAAGAAAAAAAGTTCATTGTTCTGGTGGAGCGTTTGATCCATTCTGTAAGTCTTTGGACTGAGACATGATGGGACAGTCTTGTGCGTTACTTTTTTTTCTTTCATTTTTCAAGTTTTATTTCAAACATTGAAGTTACGTAGATGTTCGGTGAATAAGATGTCCCACACAAACAGAACATGGACCGGATGAAACATTTGACAGTATTACCCCTCACTCGACCAAATCCACAGAGTCATCATAATGTAAAATCAAAGCACGCTAATGCTTTCGCTAAATTACCGGGTGCAGAAAACCCAACAGGGGAGATTGTGTACATTTGTTTTCTATTGCTTAAAGTGCAAACTTTCCTCAATATATCCCTATTTTTTTTTTTCTAGGGAAAAATCACAATGCTCTTATTTTTTTTTTCATGGAAGATTGTATACATTGTATGCGATGAAGAAAAAAACCCTTTTTGTTTGTTTGTTTTTGACTGTTCCAATGCTTCTTGCCTTTAAATCATAAGACAAAAAAAAAATGGACAATTTGCACACATGCAAGTTTTGATCCTGAGGTTTGTGACATTTAGATATACTTTTTCAAGTTCATGTCATGGAATCACTGTCCATAATTCTCTGACCGGACAATCAGCTTTTCTGGAGTTCTAGCGCTGGGGTTTACTCTTTTCTTTTCTTTTTCTTTTTTTCTCCTCCCTCTCTCCCTAAATTTTATTTGTTGCAAGTACAAGTCTTCTTTTTCTTCTTCTTCTTTTTTTGTTGTTGTTATTGTTGATCTGGGAGAGATGGTTTTGGGTCATTTCTTCTTTTCTGAATTTCATCTGAACTTTCATAAATTTTTAAATAGACTTAGCTGCAATTTACCCAGTTTGAATTTTAAAGCAAATGGCAATATGTTAAAATCTGTTTCTAAAAGAAAAATATGATTAAATTGTGTACAGTTAAAAAAAAAAGAATAAAAAAGTACTGGAGATTGGCTTAAACGATTGTTGATTTTAGTCAAGGTAAAGAAGTGCTTTTTGTCAAGTTTTTATTTTTATTTAGAACATTAATCCAGACCTTTTGCACATCCTTGATATTTAACTGTCTAAAATGGAGATGAAAAAAAAAATGCTGTTTGATTACTGCCGGTTGATTAACAACAATTATGCATTGACTGAAAAAAAATAAGCTAATTTTGGAGGAAATAACTTTGTAATATTTATCACTTGCAAGCTATGTTTAATAAAGGATGGAACAGTTTATCTCGGAGTGTGTAACATTTGTCCACAGCTCTTTGATAGTGTTCTTTGTTAAATTTTATTTATATATGTAGTTTATAAGTTCTTTTATTTTTAACGATTTATCTGGCTTAGTTCATTACTAAGTGTTAGTTCATCTCAAAAAAATGAAGATGTTTTAGATGAAACCTGACAAATTTCTGTCCCTCTATTGACTAATCCATATGAATTGAGCGGTTTAGTCCAAAATTCTAATGGTACTTGCACTTTATGTGAAGAACAAATTGAATTTAGGCTTTTATTCACAGAAACACTGATCAACAGATGTGGTAAACGGAAGCTCAAGCGTTTGACGACCAATGAGGTTCATTCTCATGTTACGCAGGTTATTTTTATGATCTTTTTGATACATAGATGTCAATAGAGACACAGAATGCTTTTAGATTTCATTAAAATACATAATTTTGTGTTTTGAAGAAGAACAAAAGTTTTACAGGTTTGGAATGACATGAGGGTGAGGAATTCGTGACCGAATGTTCTGGTAAACTGATCCTTTAAAAGTTAAAGTGCAACACACACGTTCTCATGAGCTGACGTCGTTCATTTACAGACTAACTAGCTTTTACTTTATCCGTTCACATCAATTATCGCTATTTTCTACAGCGTCGCTCTTCCCCTGGATCCGGCCAGCAGATTCAAAGTTGTTCTCGTTTATAGCTGTTATTACGGTCGCATTAAAACAGTGTTAGTCGACACAGGTGCGAGTGTGATCATCGGATTTCATCAAGAAGGTTTTCATTTTCCTTCTTGACATGCGTTACAGCAAAAGGGAACCATTTTCGACTTTAGTGGTAATTTGTGTTTATTTAATTTGCTGGTCGCAATTCTTCTAGTCTTTTTTTTTTTTTTCTAGCCAAAGATGGTTCGTAATGAGGATGATTGAGTTTCTCTCAATTAATCCATCTGGTGAATTGATATCGACTGGGATTCTTCGGAATTGCTTTGGTTCTCATGCAACTGTAATTCGTATCCTGACGGAGGGCAAACGGAGGCCCTTCATTTGTTTTGTCGAGATACTGAACCACACCAGTAGAGTTTAACTGTTATGTTTAAGAGCAGTTCACACCAAGAACGAGGACCAGGGGCGTCACTAGGCCCTTTTTAGGTGACCGGAAGTATAAAAAGTATTGTGTGCGTGCATTTATTGATAGATTGCTAATGCTATGATATTACACCTGTATCGGTGCAGTTCTTTGTCATAAATGCATTGCAGTTTACATAATGTAATCATGGAATAGTGCAGGGGTGGCCAACCCGCGGCTCTTTGACTGCTCTTTTGCGGCTCTCATCCGGCCCGCGGAGACCTTTTTGTCTACGGAAAAAATACCATAAATTTACATGTATCCTGCCAAGATCAGCCGCCGCTCACGTGGACATGATGTTTTTACCGAATTCAAATAGAGGCGCGCAGAAGCGCGTTCCCTTTCGAGAGTGGGAACGAGATGTTTAATGAAATGCATTTGGGAACTCCTCCCCTTCACGTCATTTCTGAAACCTTATGGATAACAGCAGTTGACAACTGGCCAATCGTAGCGCGATGCAGATCTGGCTGCAGACGGTATAAATATCATTTCCTTCATACTTCTCTAAACGGAATATGATAAAATAACAGAGGTTACGATAGTAACCGGAGAGGTTTTCCAACCGATCACTACATTACCAAACCGTTGCTTACTTTTTATACTTCCGGTCACCGTCAATGAGATGATATACCGTTTTTTCCCGCATATATAATTTACAGACGCATTCTCTCTGTATGCGCATATAGCTCGCGGGTGTCATAAGTAAAATGTATAAAGTTTTTATTTATAAATATATAAAATGTGTGATATATGTGCGAGACCTTTCTAATGTGAAAACCCCATCAACAAATGCGAATTCAACTTTTTATGCGGCTCTCCGCAGTCATGAGCTTTGTTTTGTGGCTCATGCTGAACAGGTTGGCCACCCCTGGAATAGTGGATTGCAGTAAGGTTAGTAGCATACCACCCTACCCTAATAGTCAAATACTATTTTTTTAATCATACCCTTATTGGGGGCTGAGCCCCCCTAAAATCAAAATCCTAGAATCGCCCCTGACGAGGAGTATAACGATAATAACACAGTTTTACCACAACTGTGATGACATCGGCACAGAGAAACGATAAAGAGTGATTTATTTATTTGATACATTTTCGTCGTCTGCCTATTTAAAGGGACAGTACTCCCAAAAATGAAAATGTTATCCTTTTTTTAATACCTTTTTAGTCAGTGGTTACCGTCTTCCTTCAAGATATCTTTATTTTGTGTTCTACAGAAGAGATCAATTCCTACAATTTTGGAACTATTTAAGAATGAGTAAATAAATTTGTGAAATCACTTTAAATGTTGGAAAAATATTAAGCAAGATAAGTGATTCCAGCTATATCGTTCCTCTGTGTCGTTACAGTTGTGATGTGGACTGCTTTTTTTATAATTATCAGGCCTTTAGAATGACCCCCCCCCCCCCCATTAATGACCAATCAGAACTAGAGGAGCATGTGTGATACATGTGTGCAATAAGGAATGCATTTTTTTATTATTATATTATATATTCATTATATTTATTATTCCTCAAATATTATGTTCTGCATTGTCGTGTATTTGAATTCTTTCAATATGTATGAATTGTGAATGTCATATTGAACAAATGCCATAATTTATGAAGTCCTTTTAATGCTTAAAAAACAAGATTGCTCATCTATTAAATTTACAAAATGACAATTTGTATTCATTCATCATCATTTACCATACACTTCATTATCTGTTGTTTTGTATTCATGCATGACATGCTTGTATTAAGCAGAATTCACATCTAAAATTGTGCGCAGCCCACACGTTTTCTTTTTCTTGGAATCAACCCACAAACGTGTTTCCTGTGCTCGACTTGTTTTTTGGCTAAGGTGTGTTTGAGTGCTCAACATCCGCCCACCTGCTCTGATGTCTCTGCATTACTCAACCTCTGTTCCTGGATGCATTAATGAGCGCAGGGGTCAGAAGTGACGTTATGATCGTTGCTGGCCGTTCTGTTCTGTGACCCTGAGCGTGTAACGGGTCAGAACTGCACATCTGTGCCGGCCAGGGTCGCAGCGTGTGTGCCATGCCTTTGTCACATTAACATGTTAGTGTGTGTAGTTCTATTCAAGGGTTGTGCAATCAAAGGTTGAGCAAGAGCTCTTGTTGAAAAGATTTAAAATCCACCCAGTATTAAATGTACCAGACATGCATCCCACTGGAAATCTGGAGTCGTTCCTTTTCTGTCTTTCAAGATTGTTTCCCTCAGGCCACTGTATAAACATTCACTGACTGAAAACTATTAGTCATTACTGTTAGTGTAATTTCCATGTTGTTTCCACCTGCACACACATTGTTTAGTGACAGCTTGTCTTGATTACATCTCATTAGTCATCAGGAAGAGTGTGTGGAGAGGCTGCAGGTCAGTGGATGTCACTACTTTGGAATGAAGTGGAGTTGGGATTGATCCATGTCACTAGATGAGCTGCGGGGCTTTGGACAAGGTAAGACCTGTTCCTCTCTAAGTCAGTCTGCTCACTAGTGCTGTGGTTCTCCAGACCGGTCTAAAGGTCATTTTTTGAAGATCTTGCTTTTGTCTCGTCTCAACCACATTTGCACTCTGTTTCAGTCTCAGACTAAGAGGACTGTCTTTTTAATCTCAAGACCAAAGCTGCGAGGACATCACTAAATTGCTGGTGCTTTGTCTGATTTATTTCTGAACATTATTAATGTGATTTTATGTTGAAACTTACTGCCTAAAATGCAATCAATAACGTATTTATAACGTCATTTCTTTTGCTACTGTGGTGCTGGTTTCAAAATCAACCCAGGATTGCCTCAAAAATGACCAAAATTAATATAAATACCCACAAAATTCAAAGTATGATTGCAAAAACTTGTTTTTTATGTGACATTGGATATAATTAAGCAATATCACAAGAGCAAGAGAGGGCTGTTTTCATTAATATGAACAAAATCGCAAATGTGTTATTGATTTTGTTTTATTTTTTATACAAACATTCAATAAACAAGATGTTAATATCAAGTGAAATAAATGTAGACCTTTTTGCATGTTTAATTACTAAAAGAATTGTCCGCTTTGGAATCAAAACACTTAATCATTTATTCAACCGATTTGTTCAGTTTCAAATTTAAAAGTAGGCTTATCATCTTTTTTTGCCGTCACATTTCTATATTCAAATTGTTTATTTATTTTTTTCAATTATTTAAAAATGAACCTGAACATTATTTATGCAGGTGTGATTGGCAACGCAAAGATGAACTTTATTGTCAGTGATTTGATTAACAGCTCTGTAGTGTCTTATTATTCTAATGGTATTTATTGACTAAATATAAGACATTTTTCAGACAGTAGATACGGATGCTTTCGATGAATTTGAGGAGAGCTGATCTGGTCTTGGTCTAAACACATGCTGGTTTTTGGTTTAGGTTTAGCTGCTCTTGACTACAACACAACTGCTTACCACTTTCTGATCATCCTTATTTCCTCCTTTTTTATAGTAAAGCATTACCTGTCATTTCTACCATTGAAATTCTACTCTGGCTGAATCATTTAAGCTGATTCTTTGTACCTTTCAGTCTCTTACTAGCAATAGATGGCAGTGTTGAACAGTACTGTGAAATGCAGCCATGGTTGCATCATGGTTATTCATTTATTTGCCATGAAAATGAACTTAATCCCCCCCCCCAAAAAAAAGCCCTGCCACAAAAGGATCAGCTGACATCATGTCAGTTATTCTCTCATTAACACAGGTGAGAGTGTTGACTGAGTTAGTGTTGACTGATTGACCGACTGGAAGGTCGGGGGTCATGGGTTTGATCCCAGGGAAAGCAAGAACTGATTCAATGTCTTTCTTGAATGCAATGTAAGTCGCTTTGGATAAAAGCATTGCCAAATGCATAAATGTAAAAGAAGGGGATGTTTGAAATCATTGTTCTTCCTCTGTTAACCGTTACCTTCAAGGAAACAGGGGCAGTAATCATTGCTTTGCACAAAAAGGGATTCACAGGCAAGGATATTGCTGCAAGTAAGATTGCAACTAAATCAAACATTTATCGGATCATCAAGATTTCAAGGAGAGAGGTTCAGTTTTTGTGGAGAAGGCTTCAGGGCGCCAAAGAAAGTGCACCGGAACGTCTCCTAAAGTTGATTCAGCTGCGGGATCGGGGCAGCACCAGTGCAGAAGTTGCTCAGGAATGGCTGCAGGCAGGTGTGAGCGCATCTGCACGCACAGGAAGACTTTTGAAGGATGGCCTGGTGTCAAGAAGAGCAGCAAAGAAGCCACTTCTCTCCAGGAAAAACATCAGGGAAAGACTGACAGACTGCTAAAGGTACAGGGATCGGACTGCTGGGGACTGGGGTAAAGTCATTTTTTCCAATTGTTTGGGGCATTTAAACTCCCAAACAAGTTCTGACAAACTCCAAGCATTAATGATGCAAGAATGGGCTGCCATCAGTCAGGATGTGTTTTATCAGGGCACAGCATGTCTGCTGTTTTATCATTTAAAACATATTTTTGCAAAATGTTTATCTTGGAAACTGTATTTATGCTTTATTTCTTTGAAATCATTTGGTTTAATATTTAGATATTATGGTAAAAACAAACTGAAATGTGCTATTTAATTAAATTCTTCATAACAAAATTCGCCATTGGCCTTCTCTGCATGGCTGAACGTCGTCTGCTTTGGCGAGAGTCTATTAGTGGCACAGTTCACTCCATTTCTCCCTGAAAAAGCACACAAGTGAGAAATCGAGATGAACAAAAACGCAACATGAAATGCAATCCACTTGCCTGAGGGGACTATATTTGTCATGTTTATTGTATAAGTTGTCATTGCATTTACAGGTCATCTGTCGTTCTGTCTGTCATCAGACAAATGGAGTTCTGGGGTCTCATTTATAAAGCTTGCGTACGCACAAAACGGGACTGGAAACGTACGTACGCCAGTTTCCACGCAAAGGTTGTGATCTATAAAAAACAACTTGACTGGAGAATGTGTGCACATTTAAGCAAACTTTGACCCGTGACATCTGCGATTTATAAAGGGAATGTTCCTGACAGGTGTGCATACACACGGTTTTATAAATCTGAATATTTTTTGCCGTATAGCATTTTTGGCTTTTGGGCGCACATAAACTTTTAGTAGTGATCCTAAGCACAGTTTTATAAATGAGATTTTGACGATTTCATGTGTTTTCGTCAATCTCTCAATGGCCAAGGTCAAGCATTTTGTTGAATAACACATTCAACTTCCAGCAAATCCTACACGTACACATCCAGAACGTGTGTAGTATGCAATACTTTTGCATGTTTAAAAAAAAAAAAGCTTGACGATGGTCAGCATATATCACTACCATTATGTGTATTCATTTTATAGTCCATAAATGAAAGAAAGAAAGGCATACAGCATTAGAACAATTCCAGGTTGAGTAAATTAAGGCTTCATTTTAAGGTTAACTATCCCTTTAAAACAGCAACTGAAGAAACTGTAGTAAATATGTAAAGTAAAGGTTTCCCATCTGCAGCTTCTGCATGGTTGCCAGGGTGTTTCTACACAGTGTATGTGTTTAGAGTGGTTGTTAGCCCGTTACTATGTGGTTGCTAGGGTGATCTTAGAGTTTGCTATATTTTTACAAACTTACCCAAGTCAAAAGAGGCAACTCACAAGTTCCTCAGATTCCTCCTTCAATCCCGTTATATTATCATCAAAGTGAAAAATATATAAAAATGTAAAACTGAAAGCATACCTCATCTCATCAAGTAACCCATTTAGAGATGTTATTCATGTCTGTTGCATGAATGTTATGGTCTGGGTTTTAAGTAATTTTACACATTATTGTTATTATAATAATTACGTATTATTATTGTATTATTTTGCAATTACGCCGTGACATCAACACTAATGCAATGCATACATAAACGACTCTGTAAAAGATTCTCACCAGATTTAAACACTCACTAAATGTGTATAATTTACAGTCATTTAATAAAATGCAGTAATTTAAATCAGTAATGTGACATGCCTGACACATTAAGGGAGCCATGAAAATAATTCCTCATTTCTCAGTGCTTCAGCTGTGATAATAGTCATAAGAGTCTCAGACATCGGTCCAGGGGGTGGGGAAGGTCTTCGTTTGGCTCTTATCCTCTGGCCTTGAGAGGGTTGTGAGACATTAGTGAGCTCACAGGTGCCAGCTGTAGTGCAGACCAGTCATCATTCTCACTTCCAGCTCTTCTCCTGGCGTCTGCATACTTCTGGTGGGAAAGTCTTGCTGTCTTACAACCCTCACATTCCTCAAAGCAAGAGGCTGCGAATGAAGGGAATGTATTATTACACAAACAGTATTATTTAGAATTTTTAAACAAACAACCCATCGTCCTCTCCATTACAGCTTCAAGGCGGCTTGCCGTGAACGTCAAGAGAAATGCATTAAGGTTTTTCCAAAGTGAACGATCACATTCTCTTGTCATCAGGTTATAAACATTTCTGTTACACCAATTAACAGAATAGAAAATATTCTCTGTATTAAACATTAGATTTACATGTTCTGAAGATTTTTCACTGTGCAAAGGTCACAACCATAATTTTACGTTGTAGCAGGTGGTTGCTATAGAGATTTTGCTGTTTGAGGTGTTGCCAAGGGGTTGCTATGCAGTTGCTGGAAAATAGTTGGTTGTTGCCAGTGTGTTACTAAATAATTGCTAAAGTGCAACCACCCACAACTGTATAGCAACACTTTGTCAACCACCCACATTGCCTTAGAAGTTCTAATCGGATTTTGTTATGTGGTTGCTAAGTGGTTTTAGCACATTGCAAATTTTTTATGCTATGCTAGGGTACTCTGGTGGTTACCAAGGTGTTGCCATGCAGTTACTAAAGAGTCAAAAGTGATGTAGCACGTTGCTATGCAGTTGCTAGAGTGTTGTGATTGGTTGCCAAGGTGCTGCTAAGTGGTTTTAGTACATTGCACATTTTTATGATATGCTAGGGTACTCTGGTGGTTACCAAGGTGTTGCTATGCAGTTACTAAAGGGTCAAAGGTGATGTAGCACGTTGCTATGCAGTTGCTAGAGTGTTGTGATTGGTTGCCAAGGTGCTGCTAAGTGGTTTTAGTACATTGCACATTTTTTATGATATGCTAGGGTACTCTGGTGGTTACCAAGGTGTTGCTATGCAGTTACTAAAGGGTCAAAAGGGATGTAGCACATTGCTATGCAGTTGCTAGAGTGTTGTGATTGGTTGCCAAGGTGTTGCTATGTGGTTGCTATAGGTTTCTGGTTAGTTTTAGAACATTGTTTTGCTGTTTCCGTGGTGGTGTGTGTGGATGCCAGTGTGTTGCTGTGCACATCGCTGTACAGTTGATTATAGCATTTTAGCTGATTGCAGAGGTGTTGCTATGTGGTTGCTAGAAGATTCTGAGTGGTTTTTAACACATTGCTATGTAGTTGCTAGAGTATTGTGGATGATTGCCAAGGTGTTGCTATGCAGTTGCCAGGGGTTCTGGGTGGTTGCTAGAGGTTTCCTCACTGGCCCAATTCAAAATAGTCCAGTATTTTAATGATATAGATCACTCCTAATCGTGATACACTGGCAACATGTATGTGCTGCACATCTTAGGCCCTGTTTACACCTGATATTAACATGCATAATAAGGTGAGGGAGACCCATAACTGTTTACACTTGTTGTTTTAATCGGTCTCTTTAGTCCATCTTCAACCACTGGTTCTGATTTCTTTGAAGGGAGGGTCTGTGGGCAAGTACATTTGTTTTAGTCCTCTAGATTTGTTTAGTCCTTCGATCTAATGGAAACAATGAGCTTACACAATTTACATATAATCACGAATGGAGAGCACGAAACACACGGAGATCAACAGCTTTCGTTTCTGCTGTGACAGCCGCGAGACCACTCAGAAATCCGGAATAGTGAGAGAACATTATGCTTAGTATGTTTTTGGTCTTCAAACCAAACAAAGTTTGAATCCCATCTGGATCGTGTGCTTCCCATAATGTTTATGCATTGGGCCAGTAGGCGGAGAGTAGGTGGTGTTTTACGGCTGTTTGAACACATGAGCGTCTACACTATGAAAGCAATCCAGTCGAATGCGTTTTCAACTCTTGGAGTGGACAAAAGTGGACAAGCTCAAAATGTTTTTAGCTGTATTTAGCGTCATCCCCTTGTGATCCGATCGACCAAAACACATTCTAATTCCAGGTGTAAACGGCACCGTTGTGTTTCTTGATTCAGAAAAATCTCTAAAGGCTTGCATTTAAGGCTGAGTGCTATGGGGTTCAGGTGGAGTTCAGTGTGTAATGACAGTTTTGATTGTTGTCTGGGGGTTTGAGGGCCTGAGCATCTGTTCAGGAGACTTAAAAGAGGCTCTCTATTGATTTCCTTTCACTCCAATTAACAGGACACTTTGTGTAGTGCAATAGAGCTTGTACACGATGTCCATGTCCAGTCCATTTGCGCTCCCTCAGTAAAGCCCTCCTCGAAGATGACAAAATTATGATGTGCATTTATCACGCAGATTTAGCATTAGATTTTCATAAAGCAGACAGTTGATCAAATCAGGAGCTTTTCTTCTTGGTGTATATTTCCCTGAAATTAAATTTAGTTCTTTGTTTAGAGTCTACCACTATTCAAATCAAAGGAGTTTGAAACTTTTGAAGAAACAAATATGCAAATATATATTGTAATGTTCTCATAGATCACTATAACTTTCCAAAGAAGATCTAGTTAGTAGAGAATGCACTATGCAGACTGATCTCCAAGCTGATTGTTTTACATAGTCAAGGCAAAATGAGTGAACCCCCGCCAAGCAAAAAAGGTCATGCCTGTAATTGATTTTGACAATTTCGATTGAATCTCATTAATAACTTAGGATGTCACAATTTACATTTTTAATCACATAAATTACTTGGTATGTCATAATTTAGATTCTTCACAGTATGATTTTTAATCTCATAAATAACTGTCATAATTTCCTCTTTTCATCTCATAAATTATGACACACTGAGTCATTTATGAGATTAAAAACTGAAGTTATGAAATTTGTGGTGGAAATGGGCTTTCATATGAATGTTGTTAGAGTTATACTTAAATCAGAAAAACTATAAATTTTATATTTGACCATGACTTTAAACTGTAAGTAATTTAACAATTACACCAAATTGAAATCGAATGTGTTTGTCAGTGGCGTCAGAAAAATACACTTGAGTCAAAGGAAAAGCGAGAAAATTCTTGTTTTTAGAATGATTTTTTTTCTTCAGAAAAGTAGACTTAATATCTTATGAATGTTTAGATATTTTTAATGGAAAGCAAGACATACTGAGTGAGAAAATGCTATATATTTTTGCAGTGGACCCTTAGGACATGTCCTGCTAAGTCAAGCTGTCTCAGGTCCAGGTATGCTGTGATGATGGTCCCTCGGAGAAATATGACCCTGACGCCCCTAATGAAGGTATGTGAGCCTACAGGACATCTCTGAACTCTCTCTCTCTCTCTCTCTCTCTGTCCGTTCTCTATAATGGATCATCAGTTTGTTGTGTTTCTGTCTAACACCATGATAACAAATCATCCTCAAACATTTTGATTGAAGCTGATTCATTATTAACACTGCATCTAAAAAAAAAAAAATTCATTTAGATTTCGATAATGTTGCTACAAAAGGATTGGCATTTGTATGCCTGTTTAACATCTGCTTACATTTTTCAGGATTATTCAAATGCTCTCAGGAGGGATCCAGGGTTGTATCAGAGTAAAGTGTTGCCTCCCACCTCACATCTCTGACATTGTTGTGTCTTTGTCTTGGCTCTCTGCTTTCTATTGTTTTCCTCAATTGCTTTATTGTTCATGGAGAGTTGTGAGAACACATCTGAGGAATTCTGAAAGGTTGAGCTGCGAAGGTCGTGTGAAAACCTGTCCTGGTGGGCCTGTGGCTTTGGAAGGTGAGCGTTTGTATTTGATGTTCTTAACACTGGTCTTGCTGACATTTTACTGCATTATATTCAGTATTAGGGTGTGTTCAGGTTTGGTTCAATTAAAACACAATCATGGTGCAATAAAATAGTTACACTTCATGGAATAAGTGTGAACGCTTCCATCCAAACCCTGGTGCGTCCCACACAAGGGGTCAGGGGTCTCTGACTGAAATATGAACGCAACACAGACCAAAGGCATCTAAATGAACCAAAAACAGGGCATGATGCCACCCTAAACCTCATAATTACAATGCTGTCCTGTTTTCTTGCCGCAGATCTTTGCAACGTCACAATTCCTGCTGCTGTTTTGATTCATTTAAACAAGTTCTTCATGAAAATATCATCATATATACGCACATACAGAAAACTGAGTCCAGCACTCAGCGTTATTTTGTTTATTCAGTCATTTCCAGCACTAAATATACATCATAAAAGCATTTTTTGTATCTTTAGATTCAGTGTTTAAAATGACAGTGGCAACCAAGACAACTCAACTTTCCTGAAGCTTAAGCGGTAAAGAGTGGCATTTGCAACGCCAAGCTCATGGGTTCGATTCCCAGGGAAAGCAAGAACAGATTAGAACGTCAATGTGTTTCTTGAATGTGATGTAAGTCGCTTTGGATAAAAGCATCTGCCAAATGCATAAATGTCAATGTAACTACAAGTGTGAGCATACTCTTAGAGTGTAATATAAAGAGGTTGCATTTCTCAAATGTACAGTGTATACTCCATAGATGTATATAAAATAGATTCTGCAATAAGCAGCAGAGAACATGTCTTGGTTGCAGCAGTTGCAGTGAAAGTGGATGCAATAGCACTGAAGTACATGGAAACGGTCAAAGGTCAATAGTGAAGATTTGTGGGAGTTGTGTGTACTCTTAGAAAAAAGGTTCAGTGGTGTTTGATACAGAACTTAAGGGCTCTAAACTTGAATTTTAAAGAACCAAAAAGGGTCGATATAAGGATAATATCTAGTGATAAAGTATGTTTATGAGCAATTTAATTCATAAAATAATGTCAAGATGAGAATCCCTAAAAGGATCTATATAAGACTGTCATCAGCAGAGACTAAACTTTTCCTGAGTATACGGTTGGTTTATCTGCCATTATCACTTTTAAAATATAAAGGAAGTAATGGTAATTGAGATGTTTGACATCTGATGATTAATAGCTTCTTGTCAGCGGAAATCTGGACGTGCTTTCACTGCAGCTGTCATGCAGAGGGTCAAGATTAGACTGACCAGATGCCCACTTTTTCCTACTAGTTCAGACTTTTTCTGTGTGTTCATTCTGGTATTCATTTTTTGTCCATTCATAACAGTTATTTCAAGCATATTTTATCCCGTTTTGTATTGAAAGTGGATATAAAACAGCTTACAGCTTTCCTGTTGCTCAAACAGTATATAGAATTAGGCGTTTGCAACGGCAAGTTCATGGTTCGATTCATTAAGACTGCATTCATTTGATCAATAACACACAAAAAAGCATTATATTGTGAAATATTACAACTTAAAGGAACTGTAAACTAATTCCTATTGTCAAAATGTCGAATTTTCACTCCAGTCTTCAGTCTCACATGATCCTTCAGAAATCATTCTAATATTTCTGATTATTATCAATGTTGTAAAACGTTCCGGTGCTCAGTATTTGCCTAATATGAAAACATTGATGCCTTTTTTTCCTGATTCCTTTATGAATAAAACGTTCAAAACAACAGCATTATTTGAAATCAATCAAAAGTTATTTGTGATATTATAGTTGTGTTTACTGATCAATTTAAAAGGCATTCATCTCAAAAAGGTATTCAAATCTTTCTGAGCCTAAAGAAATGTATTATACCAATGTTCGTGTTTTTTATTTTTTATTTGAAACAAGACATTAAAATGTAATCCTAATACAGTTTGGGGAGATTTTGATCCTTCCCAAAGCAAGAATGCAAGTCCAGTACTATATGAGTGTTAGGAAGATGGCCACCAATAACTAACTTTCCTTAAAGGAACTTAATTTACTTGATATGATTCTGTAACATGTTCCTACTAAATAGGAATTTTCTCTCTGGAACTTCTCACTCCTTCTCCATGGTGACAGAAAACAGGGAGCTTTGACGCTGTTTATTCCACAGGAGAATGAAGTTCCAGATTTAACTGGGCCTTTCTGACAATTCCCTCTCTGTCACGGCTCTGGCTCTGAGACAAAACAGAATGAGCCACCCACCAGAGTCCAGAACACAGAGATTTTCACATCACTTCCTGTCATCCCACCAGTATCAAAGGATTCCCCGCTGTGTAGAGACACAAACACAACAGAAATTCATAGCCGAAATAACACATGCATAAACGTGCTGATATGGCCAGAGAGATCAGAAAAGAGCTTGAGATAGTACATGAATTGCCGCTGTCTATAAACGTCTGTTATTCAGCAATCTTAATATAAACCTCAAAACGAGATTGGTTGATATTTGAGGATTGTTGACTGTTCCTTCCGCCCCCCAAAGGTTTCCATCTTGGCCTTATAAAACTGCTCTGTTTTTATTCTCTTGGTGATTCTCTGTACTTAAACCAGTCACAGAGTGTCCAAAAGCAGCTCTAGAATATGGAGAAACCATATGATTAACAAGCGTTACTTAACTGGATGTTTTGATAAAACATAAACAATTAATTCAGCTTAAACGAATATTGGCTACGCTTACAATGGAAATAAATATTACAATTTCATTTTGTGGTTTCAAAAGCAGAACCACAAAATGAAAACAAGATGGATTAACCTTTTCTGTGTACATTTATATCCAATTCATATCCATGGAACGATGTCCGCTGGTTTGTTCACACTTGGCTTGTTTGTTTGGATTAAAGCAAACCCTGATGCGATTGCTATGTTAGTGCGCTTCATTTGAATGCATCCGAACAAAAGAGCGGATCGAAAGATGGGTCTCCTCGCAGCAGATCTTCGTTTGTGTGTGATGGAGGGATTTCTGCCACTGTTTTCACTCCTTTACACAATTTATAATTTCATCACGGGTTATCACCTTAAACTCTGCGTTGTTGGCACTTCTGGTGTTCATTAGCTTCTTAAGATGGATCGATATCTGTGTTCCTCGATTGGCTAAAATCATCTGCAAAATGAATAAATTTGTAAAATATAATGTAAATCCTCCAAAAATGGCAACATTTTCTTCAATTATAAGTGTTTTATTGTTAGAAAATAGACTACCGTATTTTCCCACATATAACCCGCGGCTTATACCAGATTTACGCAGGGGGTTGCAGGTTATATAAGGGTGCGGCTATATAACAAATTTTTCGCATGTAATATTTCAATATATTTGTTACGTCCCTAAAGGATATTTTCGGTATTTGCTTTCTGTTTTTCTTTCTTGCGAGGGTTGTTGTCTCTGGCGCTTGTACTATCACTCTGACAGCTGGCACTGATAGGCTGTCTGACCTGTCAATCATGCAAGAAGACGTGATTGGCTGTGCTGCATGAGGGCGGGCTCTTCTCATCTCATCCGATGATCAACACCTGTAGAATCGCTTCTGAAGGGACGAGCTGCTGCACAGCGGGAGACACTGCTTTTGCTTTTTCTTCTGATTCTGACTTGTTTGTTTTCTTATTGTGTGAATTTTGCGCACAAGCACTGTGTACCGAGCTGAACAGTTATGGATAATTGACGTCATGTGAGCAACATTCGAAATTAGAAAAAGTGAACTCAAAAAAAAAAAGTTCATCAATCTATGGGTGCGGGTTATATAGGGGTGCGGGTTATACCAACTATTTGTTTACACAAACCCCCAAAATATATCCTCGAAAATACGATAGTTACAGTTTTTTTCTCTAGGCTTCTGAAGCTAGCATGCTTTCTCTGATTTTGTCTCATTTATCTGGAGTTTGTGTTTCTGAACACATGAATTAGTCATCAGGCGCAGTCAGACCATCTGAACGGTGTGTATAGGGCAGGGTGGGGGATGTTTGGACTTGGTGAGGGACATTGATCACCCGCTGATGGACAACAGGAGTTGGGACAGTCCCAGTGGACCCTCTGACCACCTGAGACCACAATTCTCCAAATCTAACACTAATATGATTAGACTGTAAAAGCAGCAGCATTGAGGGACATGTGAAGTTGTTTGAGAGCCTCTGCTCTTTGCTTGCTTTGGCTAAAAAGTGGAGGATTTGTTTTTGTGGTCAATAAGATTCTGCTTTGGTCTCCTCAGGAGACATTTGGCCCTCTGAGGGAGATCTGCTTTTCGGATTTCATTCCTCCTTTCAGTTGACTTAAAAGGAATTGTGTCCACATGTAGTACATTCAAATTCTGTAATGTTTTTTTACTTGGATCAGCCGCGGGGAGAATTCATGTTATGAGGAAATTTGCTGGCTTTTCACTAACTCTACTTGTCAGGGTTCTGTCACTTCGGTTTGGGTTTCAAGTGTTTTGGTTGACTCTGCCCTTTTCTCGAGTGTTGTTATTGTGTAACCCCGCCCGTCTTGTTCCCTTGTTTCCCTTAATTGTTCCCGGCTGTTTCTGTTCGTTACCTTCCTCGTGTGTTCCCTATTTAATCCCTGTGTGTTTGCGGTCCTGTATCACGTCGTTGTCTTACTATGTCATTCCTGCGTGTCATTTGATGTGTTCCATGTGTCTGGTCTACCCGTTCCATCCGGTTTTTGTTTTGTTTTAGTTTTGCAAGTTATGGTTTTCCCCCTCTGGACAGTTTTGTTTGTGTTTTGCTTCATTTTCATTCCTTGCTACTTCACCTGGGACACTACCAGCTGAAAATTACCAAGCCCCCTCTCAAACCAGCTAATAGACCGTTCTGACTTGGGTTTGAGACTGAGACTGAGGCCTGGTTTCACAAATTGGGTTTAAAGTAAGCCAGGATTATGCCTTAGTTAAATTAGGACATTTAAGTAGCTTTCATACATGTGCTTAAGAAACACATTTCAGCAAAAATTGTTGTATAGCGGCATTGACATTTTAAGAAATGTCAATGCAAATTTCTTTCAGTAAAAACGTCTAAAACATGCATTTTAGTCTGGGACTAGCTTAAGTCTGTGAAACCGGGCACAAGAATAAGTCATATGGGCGAGAAAATGAGGACAGAATTCTCATTTTTGGCTGAACTATCACTTTATATAAGACCGAAATGATGGTTAAGCTGACAGAAATTACGAGATAAAGCAAGAGTTACCACAAATGTTCTGGAAACGGCAGCATGTCTCAGCATGCGTTGATTACAGTCTCCATAATACTTTGATCATTAGTCTTGTTGAAGCAGCTCGTCGAAATGAAAGCAACTTGTTGTTTTCTTGTTGTGCAACAGAAGATGCCGTAGGTGTCCATGAATGTTGAGTAACATCAACAAAGATCACAAATGAGGGTACAAGAGTGCAGAGTCCCTGTACTAGCTTGATGAAGCCTTAAACGCTACAGAAATGGAAGAAAACGAGTGGGATGAGAGCAGGTACAGACCTGCTGAAAGTGATTCTGCTTGCATGATTATTTATTTTTACACAAAGTGGAAAACGTGCAGTTGAGAGTGGAAAAGTGCTTAACGTTAAATATTCAGACAGTTGTGTGACACTCATGTGACACTTTCTGCTGAAATACTGCAGATATTCCTGGAAATCATTTTAACTTTGTCAGCTCTTTAATAAAAAGATTTCTTAATCAAGCCTGAATCATGAAATTCTCAATTGTGGAGTTCAAACTCAAATTCAATGGTCCACAAATTACCACAGAGAATCAAACAAGAATCCCATAAGAACCAAAAAAGAGCCAAAAAAGATTATAAAATGTTTGTTTGTTCATTCGCTTATTTATTTATTTCAGTCTGATCTTATTTAATTCTAAAATGACTTTTTTCCATAAGAATTGATTCCAATTTTCGAGGCATTTTATAAAATTCTTGAATGTTAGAACTAGGCTTTCAGTTTGGAAAAAAAGCGTTTAGACCGGGTGTTTAAGAAGCAAGCTGCAAACATCAAAACCCCAGAACAGAAACTGAGACTCATACGTAATAATCGCTTATCTTCGTGACTCTGAAGTAATAAAAGTCATGCATCATGACTAGGCCACAAATATTATGTCTTCCCGAGCAAAGGACGCTCTGTGTGCACTTTGTGCCGTTTAGTTGTTAGCATAACTGTGACAGTAGAACCGTGGATAATACACATTCTTGTCATAGTTGAAAGAGAAGTCTGTGCCATTAGGGATAGATAATGACTGTTTTCAAACTCACATTACTGGTTGAGTCAATGGTTTTATTTTGGATTGTATGGACTGACAAAGAGTGAAATGACAGCGAGCCTTTTAAGTCTTTTAAAGGAAAACGGCAAAATCACAGTACAAGTACACAGTATATTGGTTAAGACCTGTTCCTGGAACAACATATTTTGTTAATCCTGGTTAATCCTTAAACATTCCTGTCTGAAAATCTAGTCCTAAACAGGGCTTGACATTAACTAACGGCTTTCCAAAGTTAGTAGCCACTCAGCATTTTCCACTGGCCACAGTTTTGACATCACTACTATTGAGAAAAACCCTCGATTTAATTCTTAGAGGCGGCTTTATGTGTGTGTATTGTGGGTGTGAGGTGCGGGAATTAGTAGAATTACGTGCAATACACACAATCCCACCCTGAAACTGAGTGAGGGGAAGCGGGTTTGTGTATCAACTCGCTGTCAGAGAGATGAGAGAGGGAGAAAGTGCTGCTGATATCATGTGTCTATCCTGCAGAAACAGTATTAGAAGCATTTCAGTATTGTTATATATCAAAAAAGCTATATTTTTGACAACACTACTTTGCTCTTAGTTCATTATTTCAGATGCTCCTTTAAAAATCTACAATTGAAGAATGTCTATACAGTGGAATCTGGTTATATCGACGGCCTCGGGGTTGCAAAAAGTGTCGAGATAACTGAGGATTGAGAAAATGGATGGTGATTTGTTTGATGAAGCGATCGGCATGCTATAAAAATGTACATACACTGTATATGTTTGCTAACAGCTAAAGGCATATGTGCACCAACTAAAAGAGATTTACCAGTATACAACAAAAAAAATTCTCGATGCAAACCTTTATATTCTCCAACATTGTGTTTACACTGTGAGCGAAATTGTGTTTGCAGTCACAACACACATACACACATTCACTCATAACACAGTCATTTCGCTCGGACACAGTTCTGATAGTATTGCACACGTGGTTACTATGGTTTCTTTACAAACTCTAAAATGCTTTGTTGCTTTCTGCCTTTAACGGTCTGCTTGAAAACAAATGCTTCTAAGCTTCTATCAGTAACGACGTCTTTGTCGATGTCAATGTAATCTGGGAATTTCTGGACAGTGTTGCGAACTCCTGTGCCTCTTTCAAGATAGCATCTGTAAGACTTGATTTTTGCGCGAGTTGTTTTGCGGCTGCACGGCACTGCGCCGCAAGAGTGAGTGAAGCGTCATTGGAGTGAGCGACCGTACGGACTGATGCAAATGGATCAATAAAACGGATGTGGAAGCACCTAACCTAATATTTTTGCTTAACTGTGCTTCTAGTGGACGCACATTGAGCTAGAATATGAGAAAGTATTATATTGAGTATCAGGCACTGAGAACAGACACCATATGGTGTTATTCTCTTTTCTATTTAAGTCTAGAACATGAAGATCTAAAATTGTGGGTGCAGTGTTCTTACGGACACATGAATCGAAGCCAAATTCTTTTGGATATTTCCATGAGAGAGATTTAGGACATTTTGTCCATTTAACGAGCAGAGATTGAGTCGGATGATACCGCTTCATGAGCTTCTGTTGTTTCTGACTCACTCGCGGGTCTCATAGGCTACTGACCACTTACACATGCCAACAAACACACACACGAGCAGTTGTGTAAGGGGAGTATTGAGAGCTTGATGTCATGCTGACACATTGCATCTGTTCTGAGGGTCTTACGTGGGTTTTTTCTTCTGAAGGAGTCTAATTGTCCCAGAATGACTTTACGACGGGTCTCGTGTCAGACACTTCCTCAACTTTCTTTGACCAGCAGAGGTTTTGGGAACTGATTTTTCATGCTTAATGGAAAACCGATCCATTTTCTGACACACAGGTCTTGCGCACACACACACTTGTCATGTGCAATGTGTGAATCATCATGCGTAGTCTCTGAATCACACGTCCATGTAACTCATAACAAAGGCTAATGAATGGGTGCCGATACGGCCCCTCAGGGTTATCTCCGCACAGGCGGACGCTTGCTGCTTTGCTCACATCTGTGGATATATGCAAATGATTTGAGCAAGACAAACAATCCCGCCGTCAGTCAGTGCAAGTAGTCACAAGAGGGAGCATGCATGCAATTTCTTTTTCTTTTCATCTTCTGTAAATACGCTGCAAAATACAAAAAAAAATTCACAAATGTGCTAAAACTTATTTATTTCAGTTTCAAACATTTTAAACATTATACTGAAAATACATATATATAAAAAAAATCAGAAATAAATTGTTTTATCTAAAATATGGATTATAGTACTAGTTCTATGGAATGTGCTTTATAAATATAGTAGTGACCAAAAACTGATGTCTGGCCTTAGAAAACTGACGTCTTAGCCTTTAATTAGAATATTACATAAAACAATACTAATCATTGATTAGCATATTGTGTAGTTGTGCTTAGAGTCAATTGTTTTATTTATGATAACGCATTGAAACATGTCAAATTGTGTGAATATCATTTCAAAAGACATTATGAATGCTAAAGAACCAGCAAAATATTAATAACTGATTATGCATTAATTAATGTATGATTTTTTTCCTGTGAGCTTTTTGTCTCATGCATTTTTTTTTTTTGCATGGTACAATACACTTGTAGTTGTAGTTTTTTGAAGTTTTACTGAACAATTTTTTCAGATAAATTCATTAATGAAGTTAAGTAAAAAAAATTATATATATATATATATATACACATAAATGTGTGTGTGTATATGTATATATGTATGTATGTGTGTGTGTGTATATATATATATATATATATATATATATATATATATATATCTAAAAAAAATTGTTTGCCCTTATATGTTGATGGTTTAATCAAACTTGAGTCATTAACAGAAATATCCTCACCGTACATCACTTTTGGACAGAAAACTGATAAACGCATTGCAAGAACTGTAGGCAGAACAGTTGACTATATAGCTGGAGCGATAAGGTCATATCCTCTTGTCAGAGCTGTAAAGAAAAGCTTGTGTTGTAAAGTGAATTGCAACATTTGCAGAAATGAGTATCAAATTGTGTAATCAAGATCAGTTGTCAGGTTATATCTGCACGTATGTGCCTCCCAACTCCTGATATAATGCAGTATTATAAGCACAGAAATTCCCCCGGTCTGACCAATGTTATTTTATGGGTTTTTTATATTTATTTTTTATCTTTTATTCACTTTATTGGAGGTATTAGTTCCTTGAATTGCATATGTAGTTGTCCAACTGACCAGCAGGTGGTGAGGAAAGTAGTGAAATGAAATGACCTCTGTGTACATTTCCAGAAATAAAGAAAGAGGTGGTATGGTGTGCGACTGATAGCAATGAATGAATCAACAGGAAAAGGATTGCATGGAAAGATAAGTGATACAAGCATTCAAAAACCTCCAGGAAAGAGGTTTAACCTTAAGTAGCTCCGCGTGTGTGTGTGTGTGTGTGTGTGTGTGTGTTGTGTCTGGCTTTGTGGGAGGGAGAAACGGGACAGAAAGTAAAAGAAGGAGGGAGAAGCAGGAGGAGTAGGTCGGAGGGCTTGTTCTGCCTCTATATAGAGAGGGATAAACCGAGAGTGACTAGAGGCCAGACAGGAGTGTGTGTGACTGTTCACAGCTGAAACAGACCTGCTCACATTTTGTTCCCTGGATATCACCAGAAGAAGGATTTTTTTTTCACTAAACAAGGTGGGGAATGTTTTTTTTCTTGAGCTATTGAAATCTACTTTCTAACCTCCTCGCTCCCTTTCTAGTGCAAGTGTGTGTCAGACAGGTGCGTAGTTCAGAGCGACAGACAGACTGACTCTACGACTCTAATGAACAATCATTATTCTCTTTACGTGTTCCCAGGATGTTGTTTCATAAAGTAAAAGTAGCTAAAGATATGAATTTAAAATCATTGTTACTCATTTTGCTTCTACTGTTGTTGAATCTAGAACATTCTACATCAGCCTTCAACCTTTTGTGTTGCATTTAATTATCATGTTTTTTCTTTAGTGTTTGTTTGTGTTTATTAGCATATTAATATGTTTATGTTCTTTATCGTGATCCTTACACTGTAAAGCCATGAAATAATTATTATTTATGTGCAAAACCATTTATATATATATATATATATATATATATATATATATAAAATTAAAGTGTAAAAATAAATTCTTACACTTTATTTTCGATGGTCCACTTTCGACCTTCCACTAGCTGTAAGTAACTTGCAACTACATGCCAACTAACTCTCTGATTATTAGACTGTTAGGTTATGGATAAAGTTTGTAGAATAAGTTTATAAGAAATAAAGTACATGGGATATACAGGTGTCTGCGTTCAGTATTACAACACATGTAAATCAGAAGTATGTGGTGCTGATTTTGACAGCTCAAGAAACTGTGTAATAGCTGACATGCATGGAAAGCGCTAGAAAGTCTCGTCCGTCTGCTGTCTGTCTGTTATTTCATACTGTATGAGAAAGCTTCTTGACCTGCTCTCAAAGTCCATGAAGTATCATAATGGTATATTTAAAATATCAACCTGTTCATTTTATACATACAGCGTAATATTCTTAATATATGTGAATATCTGACAGATGAGACTGGGAGGAGAGAATAAGCGGTGTATTTATATTTTTTATCTGATCTGTTTCCTGTGTCGAACCACCGGTACATGTATATGGGGTTTCAGATATGACTATTACACTATATTCTGTTCATCAGCTCATTGGTTGAATGGTGTGATCAAAAGCACTGATGAAAGTCTCAGCGTTTTACTGTCTGCTGCACACCAGATCTGTTTGCGATGTAAAGAGTCGACAGGTCTCTACATGTTGCCGTTGTGAGGAAACAGGCGAGCATCAGACAGCATTCAAACGCTGAAACATCCACATGCATCATTACTGATGTTTACTGGAGTGATCGCCATGATAGCGGGGTCAAAGGAGCAATTCTGCCCCTCAGTTTTGGAAATGCCACTGCGACAGTGAGCTCTGGTCAACTAAAGGCACAGTCATGCAGAAAACTGCACAGCAGCGGACATTGTTTCCGGGCTGCTCTTTGTCTGTATGGGGACTTTGTTCCTGATGGGCTTATTGGGTAATTAATTATGCTTTTTCTGTAATTTGCCTCCCGCCCCCTCGTCTTTGTCAAGGCTCTCCTCTTTTTAACCCGAGACCAATTATGTGTGATCTCAAGACTTTGCTCTCGGGGAGGGGGATCAGTGAAAGTGAGGAGCAATTAAATGAGGAAGAGGAGGAAGGCCACCCCAAACAATGATCTTTAAAAAGCTATTTAACACTAAAGCCGTTTTTTATGTTTCTGAAAGAAGTCAAAATAGTAATATTGTGAAATATTGTTACTATTTAAAATAACTGCTTTCTGTATTAATACATTCAAATATGTAATTTACTCCTGTTAAGGCAAAGCTGTATTTTCAGCATCATTTCTCCAGTCTTAGTGTCACATGATCCTTCACAAATCAAGAAGTAATATTTATAATATAATACTATAATTTATAATACATTTCAAATAGATGCTATTCATTGAACTTTTCATCACCAAAGAATCCTGAAATCAATCCTGAATCTATCCATCCATCCATCATCTCTATCTATCCATCTATCCGTCTGTCTGTCATCCATCCATCCATCTATTCATCCATCATCTGTATTTATCTATCAATCTATCTATCCATCTGTCTGCCATCCATCCATCCATCTGTATGTCTATCTATCTGTCTATCATCTATGTCTGTCTATCATCCATCCATCCATCCTCTATCTGTCCGTCCATCCGTCCGTCCATCCATCATCTGTATTTCTATTTATCTGTCCAGCCGCCCGTCTGTATTTCTATCTGTCTGTCTGTCCATTCCTTATTTCTATCTATCAATAGATTTTTTTATGTATGTATATATATATATATATATACATAAAAAATATGTATATATATATATATATATATATACATATGCAATATGTTCTATTTTGTCTATAAATAAACATGAAATTGTGCTATTTGAAATAAAAGAGACAGCCTTACCCTCTCTTGGTTTTGACTGCAGGAAGTTGCTGTTTCCGTAACAATGATAAGTTTTGGCTCCATTAGTTTGATAGTGACATTATTTCCACCATGTCAGCTACTGTGTTCTTTCTTGAACTATGAAGATAAATGGGTCCATTTTCCTTTTTAAACCACATTTTTTAAAAGTGACGTTCTTAAACTGACATTTCAATACAAGCTCAACTTAAAAGTGACTAAACAGGAGTTAAAAGTTATAGAAGCTGCTATCGGCCTTCTACGGTTTAATCCTCGTTTCTCCAAAATAATTTCTCAGAGAATCAGGTCATTTAATGGATTATCATGAATGCAAAATATCAATTATTCTGGCACAATAAATAAGCAATTACATAAAGCTTTGGAACATGTTGAATCAAATATGAAGCACATTTCTTGATCTCTGTTTAAAGGTAAATAATGTACTGTTTTGGTTAATTAATGGGTTTCCACAGACATTTTTTGTTCTGTTCTGCTCAGTATGTGATCCATGGCGGTGCCAAATATGTTGATATGATAACTGTTCTGCAAATATCTGTTTACACATAGCTTAAATATTATAAACGTGACAAAATGTCTCAAGTGAGATCAAATATAGACAATGCAGTCAGTGCGCAATCACCCTGTGCTCTCCGTGAAAAAGGAGAATAAAACGATATTAGCGTCAGACTAAATTAAAGACTGATGGATGTCTACAGTAATTTGAGGCCTGAGTCACATGGCCGCGCCCTACCTATACACACACACCTCAACATATGGATCATCCCACAGAAACTCAAGTAGAAGTTGCAAATCAAAAGCGGGAAATAATTTGAACAACTTCTGTCTGTGCTCATCTACCTCTGCGCTGTTATTGTGTTCGCAGGATGAGTGCGTTATTATAACAAGAGGAACGTCTGTTTATCAGTGTTTATATTTCAGATTGTTGGCTCAAGGCCTCCAGTTCCGTCTGCTTCAGGAAAGTGGAAACCGTTAGGAATCGCATTGCTTAAGATCTGTTTCCAGTATCTGTCATTTCTGTTTTCACTCAAATGTTATTTCTGCTGTAATCATGTCTATGCTGTTGTGTTTGGGTTTTATGCGGCATGGTGGAGCATAATGTTGCTTTGAATTCAAATCTGGTTTGCAAGCTGACCCTGATGGCTGATGGTTTGCTGTATTGATTTCTTTATGGCAGATAAGCGATGTTGAAGCTCTTGATGCTGGCCGCCACTGCAGCGCTCCTCCTGCTGTTGGAAGGGGGAATGTCGGCAAGGACTCAATCCCGGACCAAGAGAGAGCTGGCCGTCCCACTGCACCTCAGGGGGATCCGGGACCCCTTTGGCTCCTACTGCCAGAGGAGAGGAGGCTGCTGTCCCGGCCGAAACGACCAGTGCACTGTGCCTTACCTGGACACCATCTGTTACTGCGACCTGTTCTGCAACCGCACCGTATCCGACTGCTGTCCTGACTTCTGGAGCCACTGCCTGGGAACAAATCCTCCATACCCTCCCAGTAAGTTGAATGACAATGCAAGTTCTGAAGACTGTGCTTGTTCTTTTCCATGCAACAAAGAATGGGGACTGAGACTTCAAGAAGAAATATGTATTTTGACTGCCTATGTATAGCTTCCAGTACAGTAACACCTGGTTTACGAGTTTAATTCGTTCCAAGAGCTCGTAACTCAAAATTCTTGTACACCAAAACAATTTTTCCCATAAGAATGCAATAAAAATCACTCGATTCGTTCCACACGACCATAAATGCCCATTATAAATATTGTTTTGGTTTTACCCGATTAATTAGTTAAAATTATAACCATTAAAATCTCATATACATACTAATTAATAATTGACAATTAACCTCTAAAAATACTTGACAGTTTACTGTAACACACTTTATCTTTGAGTCGCGTCTGCTGGCGTGAAGGAGACGAGAGGAGGGTTTTCCCTTCTTTCTTACTCATCTTGAGCTCATTGTCTATATGCTGAACTGTACGTATATATTTCACTACGTGAACAATAGCGATCACAATTAATGTGAACAACACGAGGTAAAACCGCTGTAAATCACTTATAAAAGTATCACTGTGGTGAATGATGAACCAAACCGAGCGACTGAGAGAATGAACGAGTGAAGGGGTGATGGGCTTTGTGAGAGGCTGTCGTTAGGATATTTCCAGTAAAAATGCGCTGGAAGATGCTGAGCGTTAGGACTTTTACACACAAAAATGCACGTGGGTGAGGGAATATTTTTCTGTCTCTGGGCAGCATTTTTGCAGAAATGATCTGTACTTTCCTGTAGCTCAATCAGTAGAGCATTGGTGTTTACAACGCCAAAGTCATTCAATCCCGGGTTCGATCCCAGGGAAAGCAAGAACCTTGAATGCAATGTAAGTCGCTTTGGATAAAACCGTCTGCCAAATGCATAAATGCAAAATGTAAATGTAAAACATGAAAGAATTTTTAAGTGACTGTCTCTTTAAAGTTCAAAAATGTTTTTTTGTCCTCCATGACAAAAAACTAAAAATCATATTGTCCTATAGAAAGGATATGTACCGGTAGTTTTGAATGAGTCATCTGAATGAGTCATCAAAACGGGACTCCGAATCAAATCCATTGGTATGCATACAGAATATTTTTGGCCCTCAGCCAATGTTTGAAGTCTACGCCGTTAAGAAAAGGTTAGTTATTTTCTAGAAACATGAAAACCAAGTGCACATTCTTCCCTGTTAATGTTCTCCTGCTGTTCTTGCTTCACAGTCCTCACTGTGGAGGTGTAGCGTCACTGAGGTGTTACATTTTCACTCATGAACCTAATAATGGGGAGAGAACGGCGGAACAAGGGAGCTGAAGGCAGGGAGCAATGAATGGAGGTCAGCAGGAAGAATGCCTGTAATGTATGAGGAGGGAAGGGGTGGAAAGGGCGACTGCGGGCAGGGAGGGATCAGAACAGGTATGTGTGCGACGTATGTTTGCTAAAGGAGGAACAGACATGTCTATAGGGCAGGTATGACTTCATGGATCACAGCTAGGCATTACTCAGACTGAGAGCGTTGCTAAATCGCTGGAAAGCCGCTTTGGAAAGTTTCCCTGAAAAGCCACTTTGTTTACAGTAAAAAATAACATCTGATATTTTATGCTTCCTCTTGGCAGTCACCTAAGCTATAACTTTAAAGTAAAAAAATCTACCTATGACTTTACTGATGAACAAAAACGAAACAAAATAAACGTTAGGTGTGTATTTTGTTTGTGGCAAATGGCAACACCAAACAGAATTGAAACGTATGTAATTTGATCATTCTACAAGAACAAGGTGTCCCAAACTCTTCTGAACTTTGACAGGAAATGTCAAATATCACAGTTTTGAAAGACCTCTAAAAAAATTGTGCACTGGTAAAATATGCATATAACGTTTATTAAACAACATGAAGATTACAAGAATCATACTACACGCAATCGACGAGAACAGACACTGACTAGGAAAACACAGGGCTTAAATACACAGAGGATGATTGGGGAAAGGGAACAGCTGACGAGACTAATGAGGTAATTAGTGACACAGGGATGCATCTGACGAGGGGAAGAGAACGAAGGGAAACTAGAGGGTGAACACAAAGACAAGGAAGACAACAATGTGACATAATAACATTTTTATGCTATTTTTTATTATGGTGTAACAAAGTATGGAGTAATAAAGTACTTACACATCCTTTGCAAGCTATTAGTTTGTAGTTAAATTATAGTTTATAAACTGTATTTAATGGATCAATAGGCTATATACTAATAATGAGTTAAGTCGGGAATTAAGTGCTGTAAGCCACACTTTGTTTGATATTAAATGCATTAATTGAAAGTGTTCTTTGAAATATTTACAGATACATTGACACACACACACACACACACACACACACACACACACACACACACACAGTGAGAACAATAACAAAGCATGATTGAACTCTTTACATATGAAATAATTAAACAATAAGACTGTTAATTACAGTCACAATGAATTAAGAACTTGCTATTTTTATATACCGTAGTCTATTATGGTATTAATTTTAGATTAGAATCTATTAATTATTAAGTTGTTAATAAATACTTAATTACACTATACTTATTATACTTATATTATGAAAATTATATATATATATATTATAATTATATATTCAAAATACAGAGAATTCAAAATTCATAACTCTATATAACTCAATATATAATATTTATATATAATATTTATATATATATATATATATATATATATGTTTTATATATATATATATATGCTTTATATATATATATATATATATGTTTTATATATATATATATATATATATATATATATATATATATATATATATATATATATATATATATATATATATATATATGTGTTTTATATATGTATATATGTTTTTTATATATATATATATATATATATATAAATATTATATATTGAGTTATATAGAGTTATGAATTTTGAATTCTCTGCCCATGTTTCCTCATTTTAGATAAAATGTGACCATGTTTTATTTAAAAAACATTTGTTCCTATGACTTCAAGTTCGTACGATGTTTCCATTATTTACCTCAAACAGTGACTTCCTGTTCCCTGTTTCCACACACGTTTCAAACCCTCCTCCCATCTTTCAGTGTTTGGTTGAGCCAGTGTTGTTATGAAACTGTATATGGTGCTGCTAATGGTGCAGAAATGACACACTTCACTTCAAGCCAGGACTGTGAGCACCACAGACACAGAGAGGGACAAGTCTCCATTGGAGAACGCGTGACGGATCACTTGGATCACGAGTACCTTGATAACCAATCACATATCATTCAATTCTGAAGGGCTGTCGATTTATTAAATGATAAGCCGATTTCCCACAAAAGCAGTTTGTTTAGCATTCTACAGCTACATAGAATCAGTGAATCAACTAGTAGAGCATTGGTGCTTGCAACACCAAGGTCATGGGTTCGATCACAGAGAAAGCAAGTGATCGAGCAACCGATTCAATGTGTTCCTTGAATGCAACGTAAGTCGCTTTGGATAAAAGCATCTGATAAATGCATGAATGTAAATTCTGAAGCATCTCCTCCATTCAGATGGCCTGTCAAAAAAATAAATAATAATAATAATTAAAAAAATAAAGAAAAAATGATATATATACTTTCCCGTATATTCTAAGCACATGTTACACTTTTCTTTTTTCCTTTGCTAACCTTTGCTTAAAGTTGCTTTGGCTTAACGTTTATCTGACAGTTTCATGATAGAAATGTTAAATGACTTAAAATATAATTTCATTTACTTCATAACCGAATGTTACGAGACGTTGCGTTTTCGACATGTTAGACATACAAATAAGAGTGAATGTTTACATTCATTAGGGCTACTTCACAACTAGTCCTAGAACTTCTTTTTATGTTCATATTTCCTCCTTATTTCTTTAAATCTCTTTCAGTTCTTGAATCAGTATAAAAATTAAATAAAAATGACGGTGATAGTCAGATTCAGCCGTCTGGTATATGCATACGCTCCTCTTAAGTGTATTCTAGCTTACTGCAGTTTGTAGTTTTACTGGGTGTATTAGGAGGAGAAGAAAGATGGACTGCCCGCTTCAACCTCTGATTAAGTTCGTCAAGCCATGACGACAGCAGAGACTCTGGGAAAGCAAAGGAAACATTCCACTGCGGGCATAAATGAAGGACGGAACTTTTAATCCAAATGTTTAGTATGTGTGTGTGTGGAAGTTCTTCCTCTAATCACCTGTAGATTAATTCAGAATCATTGTTTGTTGATTTCAGGTTCTTGTGAAAAAAATGGCCGAAGGTTTCCCTCAGGAGCAACATACAAAGAGAACTGTAATTTATGGTGAGTTTGAAATCTATGTCAAAAGTCTTTCTTTTCTTTCCTTCTTCTTTCTTTCTTTCTTTCTTTCTTTCTTTCTTTCTTTCTTTCTTTCTTTCTTTCTTTCTTTCTTTCTTTCTTCAGCCAGCATTTCTCTAGCATAGACATCACATCCTTTCCAAGGGCACTGTGGATCTCTCTCTCAATCCAAGGCCATTGTTGGCTGCATCAACACACATGTTGGCAGGATTTACCCACAGACGAGAGATTCTTGACTTGTCTTCAGAGGGCGGGACAGTGGGACCCCTCGGGTCCTGAAGAGATTAGACACATTCCTGAGCGCCCAGAGATCCATACATGTGCTTCACCTTCAGTGCCCTTATGATCCGGACAGTGTGAACCGCCCAAACACACCGCAGGATCGTGTACAGCACATATGCATCCATAATATTTACCGCGTGTCTCTCTCCCTTCACATAAGACCCCTCGCTAATAGGATTAGCTCTCCTAATCCGTCGCTCCAATCACAGCACATTCCCTTTCGCTGGTTGAGGAGTCAGTGGACACGTGAACTCTCTTGGTCAATGATCAATTTGTGAGAATATATCGGTTTGTTTGCTACAGAATGTATATTTGCAACCTGTGAAATAACCCTTCTGTTTATTGGTGATGGATCGCGTGTTTGTTTTGCATGAAGAGGCAGGGATTCGCACCAAAGCTGAGCGGAGCTCTTCACGCGTGCTTCAGAACCACCTGCTGAGATCCGCTGGGAAAATTACGGATAATTGCTGAATGATTCCACACTTCTCTCCAGTACAAGTCAACAAGTGCTTAAATTTAAAACACTCTCAGTCCGTAACCCATGCATGAAAAAAATAAATAAAATTAAATAAATAAAATGTAAACACATTGTGAAACTGTATACTGTAAAAAAATAAAAATAAAATTACATCATGAGAATAAAACAATTTAACGCCACATTGTGACACAAAAAAAAAACAGTGTTTTTTTTTTTTTACACAAAAAAAAAACAGTGTTTTTTTTTTAGATTATGGAAATAAAACATGATTATTGGAGTATACACTTACAATAAAATACTATTCTAGTCTTTTTACTTTAAAATGTAATGTTTAATTCAATGTGTAATTTAATCTACTACAGGGGTGTCAAACTCAATTGCACAGGGGGCCAAAATCCCAAAACACTTTAGGTCGCGGGCCGAACAGGATAAACATTTATTGAAAACACTAAAACTAAACTTTTAAAACTTAACTTTTTTGAACTTAGATGTGAATAAAAACAGACAGAAATATTATTCTGGAATAAATCAACTTATACCTTAAATAACTTAAAAATATAAAAATATTTAAAAATACTTTTTTTTCCTGTCTAAATTATACAAGTTAGAAATAAAGTAAACAAGTAAAGTAAAAGTAAGTAAAAGTCAAAAGAACAAACATTCAAATTTCTTTACTCTTATGTCATTTTATATAAAACTTAAAAAGATTTATATATAAAAGATTTTGCTCTCTATAAAAATATATCCTGTCAAAATTATACAAATTCATGCTGCATTACAAAACCTGGAAATCTAAATAAAATTTTTGCTTTTCAGCAATAACAAATCAAATCATTCAGTTGAATTTGCTCTTATGTCATTTGTCTCATAGTGCCGTCTTAAATTATTTAATTACTGCCACATTAGCTCTGCAAATGAGACACACGGGTATACCGGCAGTCTGTCAGTAAACATACCGTATTTTCCCGCATATAACCCATGGGTTAAAGCAGATTTTACAAACTATATCACAATTTTTTTTTTACACGTAATAATATTTCAATATATTTGTTACGTCCCTAGGGACGTAATGTTATTTTTATTTATTTTTTGCGCTGTATTTTCTTTCTGGCGCTTGCACTATCACTCTGACAGCTGGCGCTGATATGCTGTCTGACCTGTCAATCATGCAAGAAGACGTGATTGGCTGTTCTGCCATGAGGGCGGGCTCTTCTCATCCGATGATCAACACCTGCATTTCGCGCACAAGCACTGTGTACCGAGCCTGAACGGTTATGTATAATTAACAATAACAATCGCGCGGTACTAGCGCGAGCGCGAAGCATCATTAGCCACTTCCTGTTTAATACAGGAAGTGTTCGGCGAGTCAGCTGGAGCGCGGGACATCTCGCGGGCCATTAATAAAATGCTCTCGCGGGCCGGACATAATTACACGCCGGGCCGGATGTGGCCCGCGGGCCTTGAGTTTGACACCTATGATCTACTAGCAATTTCTGAGCGAAATTTGAATAATTTTTTTCCATTATTATACAATATAGAAAGATTGTTTACAATATTGAAAGATTCTTATTTTCTAGTTATTTACCAAGAGCAGCTGAAAATGGCTGACTTTCGGGTTGCAGAATAAGATATTCATTGGTTTAAGTAAGTAAATAAGTATGTATTGGTTTAAAAGCGTCTAACCGAACAGAACTATATTTAGCCTTGCTTGTGAGAAACTAGTGATCATTAGACAAAATAGGAAAGCAGGAATTCCTTCCCCCAATGCCAAAGCTTTTTCACACAGCAGTGATATGGGTATTGTCTCAGGGAATATGTGGTGTGTGTTTTCAGTACTGCTTGTTTTTAGCATGGCATGCGCACATATTGCATATATCTGTTTGTGGCAGGGGTGAAGGTGACCTGTTTCTCAATACAGTGTTGGAGGAAATGCATTACTTGAGTTAAGAAATCAGATTACTTTTTAGATTAAATTAACAAGCAAAGTAATGGATTACTTTTAATTTTACAAGTTACTTTTTCAGATAAATGGTGAAATGTTTTGTTTTCCCATTTATTGACATCTACTGTACAGGCAGGAATGTGCATGTCCTTCAGGGAACAGGGGTGTCACACATCAGGGGGTTATTCATTTCCCGTTTGGTTTGAAAGGGCCTTTACATTTGCCTAAAAAGTGTTTGATTTTGTTGTTTTGTGAACAAGCGAGCCAAACCCAGATGAGAAAAACATAACATAACTTTCAATTAAAAGTAATTAAGTAACACCTTTAGTTGCTAATATTTGTAAAAGCAATGCAATATTCTAACACCTTTCTTTTAAAAGTAACTTCCTAAAACTGTCTTTATATATTTTACGACATACATATGGGAGCCGTCAGTCCTTGCAATGTTCTAGTACTGAGAGTCTTGCCATTCATTTGTAACATGCAAAAATCTATTCTTCATACTACAGTACATACAGGATCAGGTTGATAAAACATAATCGGTAACAGTGTCCCTGTTACACATTTTACATGTACTTACTATAGTAATAGCAGTGAATTATTATTATTAGTTACCTGCAACCAACCCTAAACCAAATCTTAACCCTTACCCTAATTATATAGTACCGATAAACAGTATAAAGTGCATGTATGTAGTTATTATTACTTGGTACTTAATTGTATAATTACAATGTAACAAGGACATCACATAATCTCTTTATAATTAGATACATTTGACTTGAAAATGTAATCTTGAGTTAATTGTTTTACCTTGATGTTTTAATAGATAATAATTGCTGGGCAAAAAGACAATTTGTTTTGGGTTTATTTGAATGAGAGGATTTATTTCACCTCCTCAGCTTGTACAAAAGCACCCACAAATGCCTTCAGATGTGTTTATGATTATATGTCTGATGTCGGTCTGTTGTTGATGCAACAGACCTCTTGGCATCGCCACGTTATCTCCCTTCTTTTCAGTTCTTATTTTATCAGGATCTTTTTCTCGTTCTTCTGCATATAGTGAACTGCATCCTGTGGTGGCAGAGATTGATGAAACACTGGCTGCTTTCCCAGTGGAGTTGTTACTCCCTCTGGTTCACATTCACCTCTGTAATCCTGAGATTTCCTGAGTTCAAGCCTCAGTGGACTTGGCCGTAGGTTTAACGTGTAGCAGCCGTAGAACCAGCAGCTCCTGTAGGATCTGACTCGGTGATGTGAAGAGCGCTGCACGTGTTGCAACAAAACCACATCTCTACAGGTCTTTCTCCCTCACATAATCCTGGCTGTAATTCGCCTCTGTCAGCACTATCAGTTACAGCCATAACTATTGCAATCTTTGTAGTTACTAGAGTTTTGAGAGGAACGTGAAATATTTATAATTTTTCAGTAAACCAAAGGCTTTTATCCAAGGCAACCTGCGTGTTTTATTCACATATAAACATTTCTCATCTCACATTTCAGTGAGGAATCTCAAGCAGAACCAATGAGGTTCATTCTCGTGTTACGCATCACTTTGAGCTTCAGCAAGAACCAATGAGGTTCATTCTCGTGTTACGCATCACTTTGAGCTTCAGCAAGAACCAATGAGGTTCATTCTCGTGTTACGCATCACTTTGAGCTTCAGCAAGAACCAATGAGGTTCATTCTCGTGTTACGCATCACTTTGAGCTTCAGCAAGAACCAATGAGGTTCATTCTCGTGTTACGCATCACTTTGAGCTTCAGTAAGAACCAATGAGGTTCATTCTCGTGTTACGCATCACTTTGAGCTTCAGCAAGAACCAATGAGGTTCATTCTCGTGTTACGCATCACTTTGAGCTTCAGCAAGAGCCAATGAGGTTCATTCTCGTGTCACGCATCACGTTTGAGCTTCAGCAAGAACCAATGA
Organism: Rhodeus uyekii; assembly: GCA_037043235.1. Lineage (NCBI taxonomy): Eukaryota > Metazoa > Chordata > Actinopteri > Cypriniformes > Acheilognathidae > Rhodeus > Rhodeus uyekii. The sequence goes on from JAWRVZ010000222.1 coordinate 242,102, forward strand.
GGTTCATTCTCGTGTCACGCATCACGTTTGAGCTTCAGCAAGAGCCAATGAGGTTCATTCTCGTGTCACGCATCACGTTTGAGCTTCAGCAAGAGCCAATGAGGTTCATTCTCGTGTCACGCATCACGTTTGAGCTTCAGCAAGAGCCAATGAGGTTCATTCTCGTGTTACGCATCACTTTGAGCTTCAGCAAGAACCAATGAGGTTCATTCTCGTGTTACGCATCACTTTGAGCTTCAGCAAGAACCAATGAGGTTCATTCTCGTGTCACGCATCACGTTTGAGCTTCAGCAAGAACCAATGAGGTTCATTCTCGTGTCACGCATCACGTTTGAGCTTCAGCAAGAACCAATGAGGTTCATTCTCGTGTCACGCATCACGTTTGAGCTTCAGCAAGAGCCAATGAGGTTCATTCTCGTGTCACGCATCACTTTGAGCTTCAGCAAGAACCAATGAGGTTCATTCTCATGTCACGCATCACTTTGAGCTCCAGCAAGAGCCAATGAGGTTCATTCTCGGTATGTAATGACAGAATTTGCATATCTGTATGAAATAACCCTTTCATTTATTTATTTTATTTTTACTGGGAAAAAAACTAATTGCTGGCTGTTTTATCAATCTAAATCTCTTTTTGCTCTGCCGTATCTATAGGACCAAAATAAGCCCATGCATTCAAACTTCTGTCATCTCTGTCATAGAGATTAATATGAAATGTAAACACAGAAAAAGCACATTAATATGTTTGCTCTGTAACGGAGGGCATGTCAAAGACTGTCAAGCTTGTATCAGAGTGTTGTTTTGAGCATTACAGTGAAGCGTGACAGAATGGGAAACTCGGGTCCCTGCTGACAACAGGTCACTTGACACCTTTGCACTCTGAAGACCTTTTGTACGTTTCAACCAACATGTGTGCGCTGGTGTGTGAATTTATGTCTCAATCTGAAGTACTGTGTGAACATTTGCTGCAAGGACTTTAAATTTGTGCCACTTGACAGAAAGAACAGAAAGAATCTAGTATGTTCAACTATGTTTTTACAGAGGAAGGTGTGATGTGAAGACTAGATCACTAGGGTGTTCTGGGCGGTTGCTAAGGTGTTCTGATGCTTTGTTAGTCTGTTTCTGTATTATGCTGTTGCTTGGATGTTCAGGGTCATAGCAAGTAATTGCCTGCTGGTTGAAATAACAAAGATATGTCTGAGGGAATGTTTTTTCTCCCAGAATTGTATTGGCTGCAGGGCAAAATAGTAGCAAACCTCTCCATGCCACACACAAAATTTGAGGCTTCAGTCATGTGTGTAGTTCGACAAATAATATGCTCAAATGGAAAATGTTGTGCTATTTTTGCTTCTAATTTAGTTTTGGTCTCCTTGTATAGGTTTACAAGCTTCAAAGGTCAATAAACACTTTAAATTTCTCATGATGTACAGCGCAGCATCAGCTCTTTTCTCAGTGTCGAAACGATTCTGTCTCTCTAAACCCCGCCTTTCCGAGAGCTTCCTCTGCTCTGATTGGTCGGACGGCCCAGCCTGTTGTGATTGGTCTATGCTTACAGCGCATGTTGGAAACTACACTTTCCGCTTATCTGTAGCTCAATCAGTAGAGAGTAGTGCTTACAACGCCATGGTCATGGGTTCGATCCTAGGGAAAGTAAGAACTGATTTAATGCGTTTCTTGAATGCAACATAAGTCGCTTTGGATAAATTTAAAATGTGAATGACACAGCAATTACCATATCTGAATTTCAGCGCTTGATACACAGCGCTATGAACAGTAACGATCAGTTTTTAGTTTTTAAACTTGAGCTCAGAAAACAGCATCTTCTCAACCGATCTTCTCTTCCAGGCCTTCTTTTACAAACATACATTGGACCGGGTAGGAAAGAAGACCGGGAATTACTGACAACTCGTTTCTGTCACAGTCGTGTCATGTCTATTCACTTCCTTGTATTTCCCGTGTTGTTCCCTGCAGCTGTTTTGTCAATCACTCCCCTCGTTAGTCGTCAACTGCTCCCCATTATCCCGTGTGTGTATTTAAACCCTTATGTTTTCCGTGTCTTGGTGGATTGTTACCTATGTTACGTGAGTGTGGATGTCTCTTCCGTGTTTCCAAGTATTCAGAGTTTTGTACATGTGTGCTCTTTTGTTTTGTATATTTAAAAAAAAAAAGTTTTTCTTTATTAAAATAGATTTATTTTTGAAATCCTGCTTCTCCTCGTCGTTCCTCCCGCACACCAAGTTTCACGCATAATCGCTTCTTTCTTTTTGGAGACCGCCACATTTATTGTTCACTTTGATCTTTGCAACTTTTCAGAGCTTTTACATTCACAAACAGCTATATTACACATGGCATGAAAGGTAATATCTGAAAAAAGCATAATAGGGACACTTTAATTCTACTCTCTTCCTCGTGACCCATCTCAACAGCAGCTCTGCTTTTCCTCATTTAATCCATGTTCCTCTCATGCGTCAGGACTACTGAACCTCCTCCCCTGGCTCAAACTGACTAAAAATGGATATTTCTTCAAGAGAGATTAAGGGTTCCTTAAAAGGCTCACAGGCCCCTCTCTCTCTCTCTCTCTCTCTCTCTCCTCATTTCTTTTTGCTTGTTTTGTATGGCAAATGAAGAATATGCCTGAACAAGTTCATTGTTTCTCTCTGTGGTTCGGTCTGACGTATGTCTACATTTCCTTTCTCTGTTTTAAAACGCTTATATAAACATGCCATGTTGTTTATTATTATAAAAGTTAACCTGCAGTCCTCAGAAATGGCGCTGTCAGTGAAAAGAACAATGAGGGTTTTAAAGTCTCAAAGACTCACTTTCCGCAAATACGGTCCCGTGACTTATCATAAAATGAACCAGCATGAAATGTTTGGTAACACTTAGTTTAGGGTCCAGTTCTCACTATTAACTAGTTGTTTATTATCATGCATATTACTAGGATATTGGCTGTTTATTAGTACTTATAAAGCACATATTGATGCCTTATTCTTAACAACTACCTTATTAACTATTAATATGGCCACACTTTAGATTAGGTTCTATTACTGCTTGTTAATTATTAGTAAGGATGTTGTTAAGTTTAGGTATTGGGTGTTATTATGGGATGTGGAATATGGTCATGCATAATAAGGCATTAATATGTGCTTTATAAGTACTAATAGACAACCAATATCCTGGTAATAAGCAACTAGTTAATAATGAGAATTGGAGCCTAATCTACATTTTTACCTAAATAAATAGTTCATTTTTCTATGTAAAGTTTACAGACCTGTTCACTAACAGTTTTATTCATCTCCTGCAGTACATGTGGTCAAAATGGGCGCTGGGAATGTGAGGATTACGCCTGTCTGATAGAGAATGACATGATCCAAGAAATCAACAGAAGATCATATGGGTGAGCATCAGGAATCCGTTATTACATAACTTGTCCACAAATGAAAGAGTGTTCTTCTCTCCTAATCATTCTCTATCTTTTTATCTCTCCAGTTGGAGGGCAGCAAACTACAGTCAGTTCTGGGGTATGAGGCTGGACGAGGGTCTGCGGTTTCGTCTGGGCACACAGCGCCCCTCACGGACCGTTATGAACATGAATGAGATCCAGGTGAGAGTCCAAGACATCTTCTATCAGTGCAAATGGCACAGAGATGGTTAAGTAAAGGGTTTATATATAGTCAGGCAGTCAAATGCAAAGTCGAAATGTTCACTTGGTCTTATTTTCTTCTAAAAATAACAACATATTTTTGAATTGGGTTGTTGTTTTATGTACAAATATACTTTTTTTAGGTTTACACTATAGTTCAAAAGTTTATTTGAAAATGCAATAATATTGTGAAATATTATTACAGTTTTCTGCATTTTAAAAATGTTCATGCGATGTTAAGCTGAATTTTCAGCATCCTTACTCCAGTCTTCAGTGTCACATGATCCTACACAAATCCTTCTGATTCACTGATTTGCAGCTCAAGAAACATTTCCAATCATTATCAATGTTGAAAACAGTTCTGCTGCTTAATTTTTGGGTGAAAACTTTAATAATAATTTTTTGTTTATTTTTTATTTATTTTTGATGAATAGAAAGCTCAAAAGAAGTTTATTTGAATAAGAATATTTTCTGAGATTATAAATGTCTTCCTGTGGCTTTTGATCAATTTATTGCTGAATATAAGTATTATTTTCTTCCAAATAAAAAAATCTTACGAACCCAGTAGTGTATGCTTAAAAAATAAAAATGAAATGCTGATTAAGAAATTGATTTGCCATGTTTAATTTATATCATGGCTACTTACTAAAATAAATAATGCAAAGCATTGAAATGGAGTTATTAATTGAGAAGAAACACCACGAAGAGCTACAAGAGAAATGAAGCTAACTTCACTTGAGCAGTCAACATAATGCATGTATAGATAATCTCTTTATTCATCTGGTGTTTATGCCCATCGATGGCTCTCGGATTATCCCTTCTTCTCACGCTCTGTGCAACTGTCTGCAGTGTAATGCAGTATGCCAATAGGAAATCATCAAAGCAAGAACAAGAGGATAATTCGGATAGTGGTTTGATCTTTTCCGTGCATCAGTTGGTTGCAGTCCAGTGAATGCATCCTGGACGTGTCCGTCTGGACGTGTGCTGTTTGATGTGGCTTACTGAGGCTTTCAGAGTCTCTCTGCGTATTTATTCTGCCTACACGTCAGAAATGTGCCACTTCCCCCTGCTGAAGTCGTGACTACGAGCTTGTTGCATGCAAGTGCTTTGTTGTTGGAAAGAACAGGAATCGTGGAGGACACCAGGGTTATTCTTACATATGTATTGGGGAAGCCAAAATGCTATTTAGTGTCTCATTCAGTGACTGTCATAGAATCGCACTGTCTATCTAGTCAGCTTACTGACGATTCTTGAATTTCTGTTAAATACAGGCTATTTTTACTGTGTATAAAACATACAATGCTCTTCAAATGATCATTCATATATGTAAATATGCACTGCTTTAATGACATTACAAGTTGATGTAGCTGTTGTAGACAAAACCAGTATAGAATAGCAGTGGTTCCCCTCAGCCATGTATAAGTGGCCCGCTCAACTCTGGTACTTCCCATATGACTTGAAAATTTTATTTATGATAATTCCAATAGCATGTGAAGGCAGTGTAAATCATCCAGAACAAGCACTCTATACTGTGTAGACATTTATATATTTAAAAGCGAACTAGCTACGTATTTTGATACTAGTAACACTTTATTCCATATGCCATCAACCAAAGCGTCTCAACGGAAAAAAAAACAAACCTGCGGTGCCAAGGCCTTCTCAAGAGCCCGCAGAAGTGGGGCTGGCATTTTCATCTGCCTAAAAACACTTTAATGGACACTTTAGAGAATGCTGGAAATGGTTTGATGCTATTTAGGACCCTCACTAGATAGGGGCCCATACCCATATCTTCCTCCCTCTTTTCTCTTTCCTTTCCAGCCCACATCCTCCAACACGTCTCCACCTGTTTCTATAAAGTCGAACCTGGGCCGTTTATCTGCCTAAAACCCACTCGGCACACACGCTCACACGCTCTTTACCTTTTCATTGGTGTATTGTCGTTTCTCAGTGTGATTGCTCATGTTCCCCATCAGATCAAGTGTTTCTGAGATCCGTGGCCCATCAGGGGCCTTTAACCACTGGCGCGGCGGTCCCTCGACAAGCACCTGCATTCCTGGGATCATATCTGGTAGTTGTCAGGGAGAATCACGATGATATCACTGGCTGGAATGTAGGAGGACGACAACAAGCAGCTGTGCATCACCAAAGAGGGAGAGAAAGGGCTAATGCGTTCCTCATCCAGGACTTATGAATCTTTGGGATGCAAAATATGACACAAAGAATTCTGGGGTCTTATATTTGGGAAATGTAAACAGGGTTCAATACAAAGTATATTGGGAAAAACAGTGATGTTCCTATGCCTTTTTTAATATACTTGATCAGTACCTGTAATAAATGCATAAAGTCATAAATTCAGAGAGCCTTCTTTTAATGAAGTAAGATCATAAGTGCTCACAGGAAATCTATTTCTTGTTCAAAGGTTTTGGATCAGTACGATAAAAAAACAACAACACCACTTTTATTTAGCAAGGAAACATTAAATTGTCCAAAAGCGACAGTAAAGACTTTTATAATGTCACAAAAGATTACTGTTTCAAATAAATTAACTTTCCATTCATCAAAAAATCCTTACAAAAGCAAGTGTATTAGTTTCCACAAAAATATGAAGCAGCATAACTGTTTTCAACATTAATAAAAAGAAATGTTTCTTGATCATCGAATCGTCATGTTAGAATGATTTGTGAAGGATCAGGTGACACTGAAGACTGGAGTAAAATACAGCTTTGACATCAGGAATAAAATTAAATATATTAAAATGGAAAATGTTATTATAATACTGTATTGTAAATGTAATTGTATCTCAGCTTATCACTTGCTATTGCATCACCTGAGAGTATAAAGTGAGCCTTTGTAATGATAAATTAAATTATTGGGATATTTACTTTGACTTTTTTTCATTATTATTAATGGAACAGATTTATCTCCTGAACAGATCATCGCTATATAACCACACTAAGGCTTATGCAGTATTCTGCTCCTGCAAACCTTGGACTTTAGACACTGAGACTGCCTCTCATCCATCCACTAGCTCAGTGAAAGAGAATACATATGGAAATAATTGTATTGTGCCACCAAAATCACTCATAATCACACCATGGATGCATTCATGGAAATCTTCATTCGGTGTTATTCATTTCTTCAATGCCAAATAGTACCATTACATCACAAAAAGACACTTCATGTGAAGACAGAAACATTCAGTCTTGCTTTATGTTCCGCAGATGAATATGAATGGAAATGATCATCTGCCAAGTTACTTCAGTGCAGCAGAAAAATGGCCAGGGAAAATCCATGAGCCGTTGGACCAGGGGAACTGCAATGCATCATGGGCTTTCTCAACTGCAGGTGAGTCAGAGAAGACACGACAGACCACAGCAGAAGAAAACTGCACAATACTGTATTGTGTGTGTGTGTTATATAATACAACTTATGCATTTCTTGTATCCATATGTGATTCACTCCTAGCTGTTGCATCAGACCGGATCTCTATTCAGTCGATGGGTCACATGACCCCTCAGCTCTCACCTCAGAATCTGATTTCCTGTGACAAGCGTCATCAGGACGGCTGCGCTGGCGGGCGCATCGATGGGGCCTGGTGGTACCTAAGGCGAAGAGGGTAATGCACTGCATGTTTTACACACAACATCGAATAGAAGACCAAATCTAAGCTGTTCACTGTACAAATCGATTGGTGCACATTTGCCAAATAATATTTTACCTTTGACATATTTCTGTTTTAAACAGCGATAATAATCAGAAATGTTTCTTGAGTAGCAAATCATCATATGAGAATGATTTGTGGAGTAATGATGCTGAAATTTCAGCTTTGATCACAGAAATAAATTGCTTGAATGTTTTTATTGTATTTTAATCAAATTTGTGTATATTTAAGACTATAGTATATAAGAAATAACTTGTCATAAAAAACAATAATATTGACCTTAAACGGTGAATATGTAAAACACAAAATTGTATGTGAACTTGCTCTTTTTAAGACATTTTAAGATTTATTGTTGGTTTATTTATTTATTGATTATACTTGGGCTGACAATTGCTTAAAAAATTGTAATCAACTTAATGCTGATGAATAAGTAAGCTGCACATATAAATATTTGCTGACAAAAAGGATTAAATAAATTTTGCAATATATCAAAAAAATTGTGGTTTTTAAGTGCAATATTGAATTTTCATATCACAAACTTCTTGTTGTAACTTGAATTGCTCTAAAAAAAATCATATTTGATGAATGTGTCAAATTGACACAATTAGACCTACTTAGAATTTGATGCCAGAGTATCTTTATGGTTTAAGTATCTGTCTCCATCTCTTTCTGTCAGGGTAGTGACTGAGGAGTGTTATCCCTTCTCTGCGCCCCAGCAAAGCCCCGCTGAAGTCGCTCGCTGTATGATGCAGACGCGAGCGGTGGGCCGGGGGAAGAGGCAGGCCACAGCGCACTGCCCCAACAGCCACAGCTACCACAATGATGTCTATCAGTCCACCCCGCCGTACAGACTGTCCTCCAATGTAAGTCAACTGACTCCTGCAATCAGCACACTGCAGAAAATCTACTATTTTTCTCAATAAATTCTTTTTATCCTTTATTTTTGTTTTAAAGATTTTCAATTATGCCCTTTGACAAAATTTCGATTTTCTATTAGAACAGGTTTCCATGCTTAAACGTAAAAAAATAAAAAAGCTTGCTTTGCGGCTCGTCTCTTCCCAGTCTGTCAGAAACGCTCTGTTTAGTTCCTGTTTCTGAAGCCCCTCCTCCTGAAAAGCACACTGTGCTCTGATTGGTCGGCTGGATCAGTGTGTTGTGATTGGTTAACAGCTGCCCCTTTAACACACTGCTAACTAACTCAACCTGTCCTCACCCCTTTATTATTATTCTGCATACGCTTTGGACAGGAATTAATTAATTGATTTAATATCGTGACGTGTTCGTTCCCGCACAAAAACTCAAAACTACAAATGGAGGCATTTCAGGGAGTTCAGAAACACTGACACTGATGTAGAGAAGAACTGCTGGAGGAACATTGCAGTAAAAAGACCTGAATATGCAAATAAAGCATAGTACGTCCTCTAACATGTTCTGACATTACACTCTCACTGCCTGCATAACGCCAATGGTTACAGCATCCGTGATTTAATGTTCGTTCCCTCACACCTGTGTGCATTTCTTCATCAATCAAAACCCTTAAACTTAAAGCCAAAGGGAAGAATAACTCACAACTGCCTGGAGAGGCATTACATTAGTTGTCATGTCATTGTTGAGTGTATTCTCTCCCTTACCACTCATTTGTCTCACTTTATGCTTAGTCTACTTTATATACATGTCTCCAGGATTGTATATTGTTCACAATTATATTGTGGAATACGGTGAACAATTAAACAATTCATCATCATAACAATAATGGAAGGAGGACTGTTTATTATTTGCATTAAGAAAGTTTTTACTCAAGCACCTTATGACGGCTCATATTTAAAACACTCATTTTATAACATTATGAAGAACACTTTTTACAGTATGCAGCATTATTCACACTTGACATGTTGATTCTGCTTTTCCATTCGCAGGAGAAGGAGATTATGAAAGAGATTATGGATAATGGCCCCGTGCAAGGTATGGATTTCTCCTGAAGTGTGTGTGTGTGTGCTTGTGCAATACTGTGAGCCAGGTAAAAAGTACTTACCTAATAATGGTTAATGCAGTCAGAAACGATCAATCGATGTCATATTAGTAACCATGGATGTTGTCGATGCACACAAAGCATCTAGACTGGACAAAACGCCTAAACTCTTCATACATGCATTGAATTCTTGAGAAAGTCCCCTGCGGTAATATGATGAGGGTGTGTGTCTGTGTGTTCTTGTGTTGTTCTGAGCCGTTCCATGATCCTGTGCCAGTGTTCTGTTGTATTGTTCCAGACAGGAGGGAACCTTGGATTTACGCCAGATTTCGCTTCTAATCTTTGCAAAAATTCTGCCTAACCTCTGGCTTATATTGAGAAACAGGAGATGAAAAGATCTCCGTGTGTGTGTGTTCATTAAGCTGTTTACTTCTGAGGATCTGATTGTAATGTCTGGAAAAACCCAAAGTGTAAGAGGGTGCAGGTAGTTCCCATAATGTAGTATCTTCCAGAATATTGAACCTTACTGGTTTTACTTCACACGCCACCAGGGCCGTCCTCCAGAGAGTTGCGGCAGGTATCCACCCATAAAAGTGAATTTAACCAATTGTCCTTTATGCAATGTGAAGTTTGATCTTAAATACAATTAGTACCGCAACTTTGATCTCACTTTGATCTGCCAGGGAACAAGATGTTTGAGTGATATTGTGGGATTTTACATAATTGGTCTTTGTTTTTATTTTAAAAACTGTGCTTAAAGATGAATAATGAGTGTGTGTTATGTTTGTTTTTCACTTTTTCTAGCCATCATGGAGGTCCACGAGGATTTCTTTGTGTACAAGAGTGGAATTTACAAACATACAGACGTCAATTACCAGAAACCGTCACAGTACCGCAAACACGCAACGCATTCTGTCAGGATAACAGGGTGAGTCCCGGCATTGCGTAACTTTTCATCTCTAAGCAAGAGGAATGAGTTTTTGGCAGCGTATATAAAAAATTTTTTTTTTGCATTTAACATTTTCTTATACTGCTCTGTTGCTTCTCGCTGATGTTACAAATGTTGTGATATTATTTCTATCAAGAGGTACATCAGTTTTTGGTAAATAATGCAAGAGTCCAGCACTCTGTAAAGTCTCTTCCAGCACAACCCAAAGACTTTCAACGAATTTAAGATTTGGACTCAGAGGCGGCGATTCATGTGTGAAAATGATTCTTCAGGCTCCTTCCCAACCATTCTTTCACAGTTTGAGCTTGTATATATAATATAATAGATAAATAATTTTTCTAACCCCATTGGCATATTGTTGAACTGTCTATCTTCCACATTCATCACAATCATGACAAACTCTTTTAGAGAGACATCAAGGCCCCGCTTGCCTGCAGAATTTTTTTTGTTACTAGCAGACAAAACACCTGGATAACTGTCCTCCCAGTCCCTCCCCCCAAACCTTTGTTTGGCTTTGTTCATTCATACGCAACACACCCTACTAGCACTGTGCAGAGATTCTCTACTAGAATGATCCCTCGTTTATTGCGGTTAATGTGGACCGGAACCGCGATGGGTGAAAATCCGCGAAGTAGGATCAGCCAATCAGCTCACGGGATAAATCCACTCGTGCTCTCATTGGTCGATCTCACGCCGGGAACCAATCACGTGTCTTGTCTGAGTGCCGTGTGTGTGTACAAAGCCTCGGAGAGAGTTTCTCTCTTTGTCTGGCATCCTGGGACACCGTTTCTCTCAACGGTGCATTTCTGCAATACGGTGAACAGTGATTTCCGCAATACGGCTGCCGATATTTTTTAATTTGAATTTTTCCATAAATATGTTTGAAAAATCTGCAATACACCGAGGCCGTGAAACTTGAACCGCGAAGTGGCGAGGGATTACTGTATTCTCCTCCTCAATAGAGTCAATCTCAATAGAGTTGTCTTTGCATCAATTACCAATCATTTACTCTTGAAGGAAGCGACTGGTTAAATAATACATGGTTTATTGTTGTGCATGAATATGTCTCATAGTGAGAGCACTATTTCAAAAAAGCACAGATGAGAGGGAAAATGTCTGCGCATGATCTACTGATGACATGCAAATTAAAAAGAAAACCTGCATCATTTCCATAATCACCAACGCAATCTACCGAGAGCAGCGCAAGTTAGCTTTTGGTTTAAGACATGCTTTTTTGGCCGGGTAAATAATAATGCAAACACCAGTAAACCACTTTGTGCAATTCATTTCAATTCTCCTAGAAATTTTGCATCTTAAATAAACGGCTACGAATGCATATTCCTGTAGCTCAATCAGTAGAGCATTGGTGTTTGCAACGCCACGGTCATGGGTTCGATCCCAGGGAAAGCAAGAACTGATTCAATGTGCTCCTTGAATGCAATGTAAGTCGCTTTGGATAAAATGCGTAAATATGTAATACGGTCAGCTGCAAAAACAACCGAGTTAACTCTTCACCGCATGTCTTTAGTAAATCCTGACGGGGATTTAGAGTTAGGAAACTGGTCCTTAGTCTTTCCCAGACTGTGATGGTTTATTTCGCTCGGGTCAGGCCATGTTCCCCAGGTATGTCTCTGGTAACCTCGTCTGACCTGCCGCTGTTGTCTGTGAGTGTGACATGCTTCACTGGTGATGGTGATATGGAGCGCGGGTCTGTCTGAACCCTGGCTTTTCTCCCGGCCCCCCGTCACTCGCTGACGCTGCGGTTCTCGCGCTGCTCTAGACGTTCAGAGGACGCTCTATAGGCCTATGGAGTTAACATACGGGGGGCAGCGGCAGTGTTTTTACGGGGAAAATCCCACCGCGGTGCATTCGGCTAAGCCCGGGGCCTGGGAAAGTTTGTGGAAAGCTCATTGATGTCCAGTGTAATGGAAATGGCATTGTTCAATGCAGACAGAGAGGCCTAAACCCAGCACAGGTCAGAAGCAGCGGTATGTCTGTTATTGTCCAAAGCCAAGGACAGAAACATGGGGAGATAAGAGTGAAGCTAAGGTCTGAGCTGCACTTTTCCTGGCTTTGCCAAACACACAGCTTTCGGTTCTGGCCCTTCAACTCTCCCATGTGTTTAAACGAGGGCACAGATTATTATTTTTGGGTGATTTTGTTTGTTATTTGTTGCCGTGAACTGAATTCCAATCTGTTGGCATGGAACAGAGATAAGGATTATTTTGGAAGAGAATGATATGTTCCCGGATCTGATAGAAGACTTCCCTAAAAATAGGCAAGGACAAAACTATATTTGCACCAGTCTTTCCACATACACAAATAAAAAGCCCCTTGACACACTGACGAGCTGAATAATCTGAACTCAGATGAAAAGACACTGAAGCCAAGTACTCAAGGAACCAGGACGGGTGGAGAAACCGAAGGAAGTTCTTGGCATGCTAACGGTTCAGCCCTCCGGGTTGTTGTTGACTCGAGCAGATGTAAGGGTGTGTGTGCGCGCTGCTTCCTGATGCTCACGTCCTTCCTTTGATAAAGGGGACACAATTCACCTCGTCAGGAGAACTTGCCCACGCCACCGTTTGCTGGATGGATTTTAGTTGGCAAAGGATTCTCCAATGGTTACTCTTATTAGTTTTTGGTTTCAAGTTGAAAGCTCTCAGGTGTGATTATTCCTCGCTGCTAAAAATGATATTTTCATCTCGCTTTCTAGTAAAATCACCCTTAAATTACCATAAATGCACTATTACCATAAATGTGTATGTGATGTATATGTATAGAGAGAGAATTTCTTGATTTTAGCTTTTTTTGTACCACATTTTGTTAGATTTATGCATATAAATATATTATGCTATTCTTTAATTTTTTACAGAGTTTAATGCTCTCTCGTGTGAATATTCCTCACTGCTAAAATATATATTTTCACCTCGCTTTCCAGTAAAATCACCTCTAAATTACCATAAATGCACTATGTGTGTGTAGGTACAGAGAGAGAGAATTTATCTTGATTTTAGCTTTTTTCGTACAACATTTTTCTTCATTTTCATCACCACATTTTGTTAGATTTATGCATATAAATATATTATGCTATTCTTAAATTTTTACCGAGTTTAATGGTCTCTCGTGTGAATATCCCTCACTGCTAAAATATATATCTTCATAAACTGAACAAGATATATAAAATAAACAAAATGAAATATATATAAAGTCCGTTATATTATGCCGACTAAAATAACTTTGGTTAGAGGTGTACATTTTTTTTCTTCACTTTCACCCAAAAATTGATTCCTATTCTTAGACTTTTGATTTGAACACTGTTTAGTGAACGCACAATATCTACATGGATTTTTTTTGCACTTTTTTTCAGATGGGGAGAGGAGAGAGACTACAACGGCAGAACACACAAATACTGGGTGAGAAGTGATATCCATCTTATATGAAGTTATATTTTCTCTTCAACGGCAGCTTCTCAACACTTTAAACCTCCCCTCAGATTGGAGCCAACTCATGGGGGAAGAACTGGGGCGAGGACGGTTTCTTCCGCATCGCTCGCGGTGTAAACGAGTGCGAGATCGAGGCGTTTGTGATCGGCGTGTGGGGCAGAGTCACAATGGAAGACATGCACAACCATCATCATCACGGACGGCGCAAGTAGAGATCTGGATATCACTATGATCTAAACCGCAGTCAATCAGGTCTTTTGCAGGTTTGTTAGAGTCTGATTTCCACCAAACTGACCAAACCCCAGTGCCTTCTGAATATCTGTTCTCACCAAGTGTATAAAAGGTGGTGTCCACTGCCCCCCTCTGTCCAAACACGCATCTCCACTAAAGGTTTAGTTCCTTTGGGTGATTATAGTAAGAGGAATGTCAAATTCATGGCAAATATCGCCTCATTGGTGGAAACCGGCTTGTTACACTCCTCGACTGGACCTCCGATAACAAACAGCCACAGGACTCAGACGCACTCAGGACTCAGCATTCCAAAGACACACACACACACACACACACACACACACTCACAGCATCATAATATAACCATCTCAAATGTCTAATATAGTGATATTAGGATGTCTTACGTTTTGCGCTCTTCCTTACTTTTGGGAATCATCACACAGTAAAGCCGTGGTCACACTAGACTTTGAGCATCCAAAATTTCTTGATACAGAACAGCGTCTTTTTTATAAACAAATTCAACATAGAACAAAGAGTAAAAATCTGCTTTTTACTGTAATGCATCTATCTGCAACTGGTGAATCGTTTTCTCGTGATGCAAACTCACAGCTCAGAGTTGACCAAACTTGAACTTTGGAACGCAAAACTCATTTTCATGGTCTCATATAGGGAGATGGAGGGATGGAGGAACACCAGGATGGGGGAAGAAGGTTTTAGGACCAATAATTTATTCTAAAAATACCCTAGATTAGATTTGCCAGTTCTTGTCATTCCAGTGAGATAAGGTTTAAATATTGCTTTTCAGTATTTTAAGATGTAAAGAACCACTCCAGTCCATCTTTGTGCTCAAAATCTGACTCTTTTAGGCTGGCTGAACTGATACAGGTCACTTTCTTCACATTATAAATCCCAATTACAAATTTATATCTGCAACTAGGAGAAATAAAGTCAGAAGTGTAACTTTATTGCAATTGCAAGTTTATTTGTTCCTGTTTTACTAAATTGTGCGCACGATATAATTTGTTCCCCTGAATTAGTAAATCGTGGACACAATAAACCACTTTTTTATTTTATGCTACGAGACCAAAAATGACCACCAGTTACTGCAATTTTGAAGACCATTTAATCCTCAATATCGTTAGTGACTTAAAAAACAGCCAATGGTTTATAACAAAGACCTTTGGTTGAAAAGATTATAATGTGTTGGCTATATTGTGATGGAAAAAACCCTCTCTATACATAAACAAACCACAGATTTGGTGTAAGAATTAAACCAGCTCTCTCAAATTTTAAGCTATTGTACTCTTAAGCTAACTATGATTGCACACAAACATTGACATTAACCTTACTGTTATTTCTTGTGTCTGTTTTGCTGAATTATTTAATTGACTACTATGACCATTCGTATTTAAAGGAAAAAGGCAAAATGTTAAATATGAGATTTTAGATTTGTAAAGTTGCAAAGGTGAACATGGTTTTGGGCACAATGCTGAATTACTGCATCACTACTATATGTAAAAAAAGGTAAAACCCGCAAGATTATAAGACATCATAGAGCATGTTTGCTTCTACACATGGAGATTAGTGCGTGTTAATTGTTGCTGCTTGGGCATAAAACATGGCAAGGCTATATTATCATGCATGCGCCAGAGCGAACCCATCTGCTGACTTTAATACTGATAACGTCATTACTGTGACATGACTAATTCAAAAGCTGTAAGACAAGCATTCGATTCAGCAACACACTCTCACAGGCAGAGAGACGGCGGGCTTTCAATGTAAAGTCAGCAACAGATGCTGTATTCTGCCCACCGATTAAATGTGTTCTCTATTAGTCATGCAAGAAGTTTCCATTTCAATAAAGCCTTTATATACAGCCAGGAGAGTCCATCATATGGGCTCACGTCATGAATATTCAATGTCTTAATACGGCCAGATTTTAGATTACGGTTCATATTATACACTGATTCGAACCCAAGCTGGATCTTCCTCATTTAAACATTCTTCAGTTTGTTCTACCAGTTCTGTAATTATGAATGAATACTGTGTTATTTAAGAACAAAGTCTGTCTGTAAATAACGCATGGCTGGTTACTGCTGTGCACTGTTACCATGTTGTTTCACGTACTGTCTGTACACAATGCAAACCACTGTAGTGTTCACCTGTCTGATGCAATAAAAGTCCTACAGTCCTACTGTTTTTCTTTGCACATTAACAGTGTTTGGCACTTTAAAAGCTTCACCACACCTCTAGATCCCCAAATGACATTCAGTGCATCACCCTCATGCTCTTTTCTTTTAGCATCATGACATTTTTAATCTGTCTACATGCAAGAATGTGTGAGAGTCAAAGATTCTAGTGTTGCCAGATTGGACTGACGATTTCCAGCCCAACTACAGCATAAAACCCGCCCATTAAGCTTGTTTTAATGGAATTTAAGCTTGTTTTAATGAAATTTATATACATTTATATATGAAATTTGGGTGGGTTTTTCATCAAAAACCAGCCCAATTTTTATTGACCAGCCCAATGCATTTTTTCCCGGTCGGACGTGACCAAAAGGTGCCCAGTTGGACGGGAACCCGCCCAATCTGGCAACACTGCCTGTTCTAGTATGACGTTTTCAACGGCTCTGGTAACAGAAGGCGGCGGGACTTATTCCACTATATTGCGCGTCGCACTTTCTCCCATTCACATTAAAGACTTTAGATGCAAAGACTCCCAAATGATTGGGAGAAAGCGCAATGTGGAATAAGTCCCGCTTTAGAGCTGTGGTTAGAAGAGAACCGGTTCTCCCTTCCCAACCCGAACATTCAAAACAAATCTGCATCGACTAGCCGATCGACAATATTACAAATTAAAACCAGAACAGAATAAAGCAGCCGTGTCAATGTTCCATACGTTTAATTCCAAAATAATGATGACAAACTGAAAATATTTACAGCACATATCGCGTAAACACTTATGGTTTCTGTACAAAGAAATATACACATGCAAAAAGTATCAAATAAAACAAGTCTAAAATGATAATACATACATTAAAAGACAATGAGATCAGAACTAAAATTAGACATTCAATGAAACGAAAACAAACAGAAAATGTATCCAGTCCAAGTTCCCACACTGTAAAGGCATCTGTACAACTTTACAATGACAAATAAATTAGGGGACATTATATGGGTCTATACAGATGAATCAACAATGCTCCTTCCTACCGGGAAAGAGTCACTGTCCAGCACTCAAACATTTCAATATCTCAAAGATAACAGCCGACCGATGTGTGACGCGAGGACAATGGTTACAGACTGCTTTACCAACGTCATTCCAGTGACAAGTTCAACGGTTCTCAAGTCACCGGAAGCTATCTGAGGCCTTAAAACTAAAAGGACTAACATTTGCAATAAATCTATCTATCTATATGACGAGATAAATACCATAATTTAAAGGCTTCACATTTTTGCCCATGATATCTTGCTATGCGACGTTCGATCCATGCCACGGACTCGCTAGTCTAACCGGGAGGTGCGCTTCAGAAATGCACGGAAAGTCAATAAGAGTTGTAAAGCTCATGTAAACCAGCAGTCACAGCTACGCAGTGTAGAACTTAGAGGAGTCGAATGCGTGTAGGGGATGGAAAAGTAATTCTCATAAAGCATGGAGAGCTTTGGCATAACAATATGTGTATCAACAGAAAAGTGACTAGCGTAAGTGCCATATAGACGACAGGGCTTGAATACTTACTGGAAGTAATAATCGCCAGCAGAACTGCAGTATTCTACGCTTTGAGTTAAAGGTTCAGCAGACGTCTTCATCAACGGTTGCATAAGCCATCGAAGCTGCAACATTGCACGTGAAAAACAACGCGAGTGCATTTACAGTATTCAGTCATTCGTCAATGCTGCCCCAACCCTCGTGACATCGCATTTCAAAAGAAAGAAACATGGTACAGAATAAGGCGCATACATCTGCAGATTGCACAACACAATTTGTTCTAGTCGTAGTAGATAAAAAAAAAAAAGCAACTAATTACACTTGGAGACCGAAACAAGTTTCCACTTAAAACGCTCGCTCACGATTCAGACTGAGTTGATGTCACTGTTTTTATTGAAAGATGTACCTGAAAATGTCATAAGTGTTAATATTTTTCTCTAAAGGTTCATTAAGAAATGTTCCACTGTAAAAGCACAAAACAGCCGCTTGCTCTCTGGCTCAGGCAAAACAGAAAGAGAAAAAGTTGTTCTCTTCGCTATTAAATTGCATTTGCATCGCTTTCTTCAACAAAAATCACACGCTTGTGCAGGATTTGTTCTACACAAAATATGAGTCCATTTATGTCGATTTGTTCGGCAAATCAAAGAAATATTATATATATATATATTTATTTATATTTAAATTCCATCGTTTTAATCTCTGCGTACAAGTCTTAATTGAACGGGAAACAAGGCAGCAGCAAAGTGGGAGAGGACTGTCAATCTTAATTCAACATTGTTTGCTGACGAAGGCTCTGATATGGTGGTCAGCACACATTTTGATAGGCTCAGGACTGAGTCTTCTTAATTGGTTTCGGAAAAAGGATGAGATCATGATTCTCGGGCTGTCAGATCCTGGGCTGTAGCCTGCTTTGCAGGAAGCCCCGTATGCCTCCGAGAGGCCGCAGGTCGTTCTGGTGTTTGCGCCGGTCGATGAAGGAAATGAGTCTGGAGGTGTCGATGCACTCGGTGGAGCGCCGGCCGCCTCCGGGCCTCAGCCAGGGCTCCTGCAGGCAGGCGGCAGCCGGGGGCCGCTTGGAAGGTTCGGTCCTGAGAAGCAGCCGCACGAAATCCCGCGCCGCCTGGCTCACGCCCTGGAAGTAGTCGTCGGGGAAGCTGAAGTCTAGGCGGCAGATGTTGAGGCACGTCTCCTCCACGCTCTCGTCCAGGAACGGAGACGCGCCGCTCAGCATCACGTACGTCACCACCCCCAGACTCCACAGGTCAGAGGAGAGAGAGACGGGGTCCCCGAGAACCAGCTCGGGGGCCGCGAACTCTGGGCTTCCCAGCAGAGGGTGAACGTAGGGCGTGGAGTTCAGGTGCGCCGCGTCGCCAAAGTCCGTCAGCTTCACCATCGGCTGGGAGGGGCTCTGGTCCACCACCAGGTTTTCAGGCTGATCGCAAAGTGGGAAATTAGCAAGGAGATTTGATGAATTTTTAAATCATTTTAAAAAGTAAAATAAATAAAGAGACATTTATTTATATAGCAGTAATTTAATCATTTAATAGCAGTAATTTAAAGTACTTTAAATAGAAATGCATACAGGGCTCGACAGTGCAACGGCAAGTGCGTGTGTATATATAATATATACATTTTTTAATTGAGGTTTTTAAAAAACTGCGATGCAGTGCTGTCAAAAATACGTTTTGATCCATACTGAATGACCCATAAACCCTGCTCCCTCACTCGCTTGTTACATTTGCGCATGATTTTACTAATTCCCACAGATTTTGTGCTCACACGCATATAAAGCCGCCTCTCAGACACCTAAATTGAGTTCTTTCAAACAGTCAAATATACAAAATTATATCAAAATGTCAGTCTTGGCGAGTATTCTTTTTGAAGTGAACTTAAACAGAAAGAAAACACATGTGTAACAGTGTAATGATCTGTGCGTCAGCTCTTAAAGTGACAGCAGCCTAATATTCCTGCTGCCAAAGTATGAGATGATCAATCTCATAATTTGGTATCAATGGTATCAATGTCAAAATTATGGCCAGTGAATATACTGAGTGGCTAATAACTTTGGAAAACCAAAAACGTTATGTATGTGTACACACACACACACACACACACACACACAATTTCACAAACAAATATTCAAACAGAAAAGTTATTTAAAATTGTAATATATTTTAAAATGTCGAAACATTTCATATTATCAATGTTAAATATGTATATAAAAAGGAAAAACATATTTAACGCTGACCTTTACATCCAGATGAACTATTCTGCAGTTGTGCAGGTACTGCAAAGCTTCTAAAATGTCCCGAAGGTAAAAGGCCACTTTCTCCTCAGTGAGGTTCCCCCAGCTCACAATGTAGTCCAGCAGACGGCCCTGATCAGACCTGTGCGACAACACAACACCGATGCTCAGGAACACATCTGACTTTTAAAAGAGTCCACTCTGACATTAAAGTGTGTGCGTGTGTGCGCTCTCACATCTCAAGGACTAGCGCGTAGCTGCTGGAGGTCTCAAAGGTGTCCAGTAGTCTGACTAGGTGAGGGTGCTGGAGTCTCTGCAGGACGCTAAACTCGTGGGTGACTTGGTCGCGCTTCATCAGTTTCTTATTCACAAACTTAACCGCCACGGTGCGCTTTGACCCTCTCTGGTCACAGCGTTTTACTACAGAGAACCTTCCCCTAAGAGAAACAAACCACGCTTGATTCTACACAAATTACATTTGCATGTTTCTGACTAAAAAAACATACTTGATCCTTGATTTGTGACAAACCCGCAGTTAATATGCTGCCAATTTAAAGCGTGCCACCATGTTTGTTTGTGTGGATTCACTTACAGTGTTTGGTTACACTTTATTTTAAGGTGGTGCAGTTACACATTATTGCTTGTAACTACGCATAATTTACTGTTATTACTGTACCAATAATTAATCCAAACACTAACTCTATAGTAAGTGCATATAGTTAATTAATACTACTTATCTTAAAATAAAGTGCAACCCAAAGTTTTAAGATATGAATCCACTTGATTTAAAAATTGTGTGTATCAGCTTTCCTGTAGCTCAATCAGTAGAGCATTGGTGTTTACAACGCCGAGGTCATGGGTTCGATCCCAGGGAAAGCAAGAACTGATTCAATGTGTTCCTTGAATGCAATGTAAGTCGCTTTGGATAAAAGCGTTTGACAAATGCAGAAATGTAAATGTGTATGAATTCCCATGCGTCTCACCTGCCCAGCTCTGCTACCTCAGTGTAGAAGGACTCAAAGTTGTCTTTCCACATGACCCGGATTCCATCACTGGTAGTTCCTGTGAAAGACAGTCAAGTTGAAATCCTTGCTTAGCTAAAGCTTTGAAACACTAGGCAGACTCTTTGCAAGGTTTGAACGGGAGCATGTTCTTACCCAACACTCTGAGACTGGCGGATGACGTCACATTGCCCATGTCATTGGTGGCAATGCAGGTGTACGTGCCATCATCCTCTGAGGTCACGCCAATGATGCGCAGCGTGGCCTCGCCAGTCTCACTGCAAAGAAAATAAACCAATAGATTAGCAAAACTGAGTTGAACCGCTGCAATGCAATGAAAGACTTTACAATAAGGTTTCATTAGTTTACATGAAGTAATAATGAAATCTTAGTTCATTCCAGCATTTACTAATAAATTATTAAAATCAAAAGTTGATAACATTAGTTAAACATGAACAAAAAAGGAACAGCTGCATTAATATTAACCAAAGATGAATTAATACTGTAACAAATGTATTGCTCATGTTGGTTAAAGTCAAAGTGTTACCAATAAAACCAGCATTTTGTTCTTGCCTTCAGGAGAAATATCTAATATCTTTATTTTTCAACAGAGGCCCCAAAAGGCACATGGTGATAGAGGAAAAATATGAGATAGGAGAAAAAATGATTAGCAAATATTTAGCGTTCCTTAAAGAAACTTTGAGCATGTTCACAAAATCTTTGAGTTCTTTGCGAGTGAATGCAAAAGCATTGAAATATATTTCAAAAAGATTTTTTTCCATCATCATGTCCCTTTTAGGGGCTCCATTATCAATATCCCCTATTTTAAAAGGAGATACATAAAGCGATATATAATTCAATATAACAAAACATAAAATACTATATGCATTGGTTCAATGTTGCATGACTGTTTGTCCGCACCCGTAGCCTATGCTGAAGTGTCCGTTGTTGGTGAGTGTTTTCTGATCGGGTCCCTTCCACGTGACCGTGGCTTTGGGACGGCCACACACTTTACACCTCAGAGTCACACACTCCCCTTTATCACAGGTCACGTCACTCAGCGGGACGAGGATCTCCGGGGGAACTGGGAGGGGCAAAAACTCCTCATTAACTTATTTATAACTCTAAACACACAGAACGTTTCACTTAAGAGACATTTTGAACTTACCATCATAGATATAATTGGGGTTTAGAAGCTGCAAAATAGGGAAAAAACTGTTGAGTACACCTCTTCTGAAGGATTTCCAGGAAATGAGAAAGATTTGTGCTCGTTTTCATTGGTGTTACCTTTACAGAGACCTTGTTGGTTAGTCCCTCTCTGGATTTCCTGTATCCGTTTTCCAGCTTGGCCTCCTTTTTATTTTCCTTCTCTCTTTTCTCTGATTTCTTACGAATGCGGAGGGTCGTATGCCATGATGATGATGATGATGATGATGATTTCCTGCTGGAAAGCAGCAGCACATCATGTTAAAAATAAAGGTTATAACATGTCAATTGTCTAACTTATGAAAGCAGATCTACAGTAGAACCCCGACTTACGAAACGCTCTACGTACGAAAAATTCAACATACGATAAAAGATTTCAGGTTTTTTTTTTTTTCGCCCGAGTAACGACAAAATGATCGAGATGCGAAAAAACATTTCCAAGTTTTGTTTTGAAATTCGTGCTGATTTTGGTTCGGGTTGAATGAAGGCTACAGTTTGTCCGGTCAGAACAATGATGTCTCACTCAGGGAATAATCCAAAACTGGTATTTATTAAAGGTGCAGAGATGAACGATAAAACTTCAACGATTGGCACTAATTCCCTGTATTTCACTCAATAAACTATATACAATCTTCAGCTGATCTCTTTTACCTTAATCATCCGTCAGCTCTCTCAGATGGAAAGTTTTGGAATAGTCCATTTCGCACTGAATGACAGGGATGGCTGGAATAGTCCATGTAATAAGGGGAACACTTTTTACAATCCTGCTCTCCTATTGGTCACCTTTTGTGCCTAGTTAACAAACTTTTTTCTAATCAGTAACCATGGATGTGAAGATTGTTGCTGAAGTGAAAAGGAAGAAGAGGATGCTTTACATTGAGTTGAAAAGGGAGATGATTGGGAAGTATGGAGTTGGGATATGCCTCATCCCATGCTAAATGTAGTGTTTTTGTAGGGCTTGGATTAGGCAATTAACATGTATAAGCCTGACCGACTTACGAAAAGATCGACTTACGAAGCCAACCTTGGAACGGATTAATTTCGTAAGTCGGGGTTCTACTGTATTACACTCTTTTACAAAGTCTTGATTTAGTTTTTAGTCTCTACTAGAACAGGTTTTCATGCTTGAATGTTAAAAAAAACACATTATTTCCCCCATATTCTCCATTGTCTCGTCTCTTCCCAGTCTGTCAGAAACGCTCAGTTTAGTTCCTGTCTCTGTGAAGCCCCGCCTTCTGAAAAGCACACTGTGCTGATTGGTCGGCTGGATCCGTGTGTTGTAATTCGTCAATTCGTAATTCGTGTGTTGTAATTGTTTTGGAAATCTCCCGCCCCTTACCATAACCACCAATTTCAACATAATACTAATTAACTCAAGCAGACTCCGCCCCCTTTATTAGCGAATGCTTTAGGCGGGAATTATTTAAATGCTTAATATTGTGGCGTGTTTGTTCCCGGAAGAAAATTCAACACTACAATGGAGGCGTTTCAGGGAGTTCAGAAACACTGACACTGATATAGAGAAGAACTAGAAGCATAACAGGACCCCTTGAACACAAAGAACAGATGACATTAGTATGTTTAACGTTCTACTGTTGCCTCACGAAACACTCAGCATGTGTTATGTAAATGGTTAGAGGTGAGCTCTTACTTAATGGTCCCCTCCGGTGCGTCAGGGATAATGGCGGAGGTGTGTCCCAGCACGTATCCGGGGATCCAGCCCTCGGCGGCTGGGCATTGGTCTGTAGCGGCGCGGAAAACCAAGAACATGTTCTGCTGATTGGAGGCCAGGATCTGCACCACCTCCCCTTGACCTACATTTATCTCATCCTCTTTCAGAGCCACATAGTCCTGAGTCACCAACATGGTGGAGATATTACTGCTGCTGCTGCTTTCACTCTGTGAACACACACACACACACAAACATATATGGGTCTTATTATCAGAGACAATGCCTGTACTGCACAACACCATGTATGTAACAAAAAATATTTCCTCCTCAACTTATTAACCCTCGTGTTCCAAAATAATAGTCATTTAGAAAAAGTCTTCAAACTTTTCCTTTGAATTACATATTTATTACAAATAGGTACAAATAGGTTTTATTTAAACGGTATACTTATGCTTTATCACAGAGCAGCAACTTTTTCAAAGGGTGATTATTTCTGATAACAATGCGGTTTGTTTATGGTTAATTCTGACATAACACTGTTGAAAAATACAATAAAATAATTGAAAATTGCCTTTTATAATTGATTAAATGTTTTTGGCTAGTCAAGACGCAATGCATTGTTATGGGGGACTTTTAAAGTGTTTTATCAAGTTGAAATGTTATTTATAATCCGTTTTCAAGCATTTCAGCCTGATGCATCAATGTTAATCATTTATGTTTTTTGACCTAGAAAAAGTCTTGAAGTCTCTCAGAACCCATGCAGAACACGAGGGCTAGAAAATTCAGAATAAATGTATGTTTTGGTGTTTGATAATGACAAAACATTGCATCATAACTCCCATGCTCAATAATAATATTTCCAATGTTTGATTGCTTTGTAACCTTGCAAGTGCACTGCATTAAAAGCATGCATAATTACACTAGAACAGTCAAAGAAAGGTAAGAAACAGAAAAGAAATTGAGACAAGAACTCATGTTAGTTATAGTAGCCTGTTAAAAAGATCTAAACCAAGTCAAAATGATAGTCAGAATCAAAACATCCACAGATGTTTCCAGCATTCATTTTGTAAGATTAACATTAAGGTGCAGTCACATTACTCAAATTTCTTGGGCAAAAAGGAACCGCTATAGTGTCAGCTCACACACAATCCCTTTAAAACCAACTGTTTCTGTTGGTCAGTGTTATCAACTTAAATCTGCATGAGGAAATCTTTCACCCTGATGCAAAATTCCCAATTGTGGTTATTCATTTTTAAATGACAAAATGTGCAAAACAGCAATAAGTGTGACTGCACCTTCAGTCCTTAAGAAAATCTGATTCTCAGAAGGAAAAATGTATTGTAAAATATTTACTACTAGTTTTTGTTTTACAGCTCCGTAAAACCGTTAGTATCTGGCCAGAAGCAGAACTGTTAGATTTCTGAGATGCAGAGAAAGGTTCTGTTGGAGGTCCAGAGAGTAGAAACCAGGTTAAAAGAGGCAGAAATCAGACAGAATCCAGGTGGGTTAGAGAGTCATTCATGAGGGAAGACAGGAGCATAGATGAGCTGAAGCGCTGCGGTCGACCGGGGCAGGAGTGAGTCTCTTACCCCGTTGCTCTGAGTGGACTGGACTGATTGCTCACTGGCAGAAGAGCAGGTACTCATACGGTCTGCATCCTTACTGTGGGTGGAATGCCGGTGACTTTGGTTCTGACTTTGCCGTCCCAAGGTGTCGCACGCTTCCCCGGGGAAGGTGAAGGAACCGGGCCTGCTGGCGGGAGAGGCGGGAACAGAGCTCCAGAACGAGGTGGAGCTGTTACCCGTCTTCGGCCCAGGACTGCAGGGCGGGATGGAGTCTTTGAAAGCTGGTGTGGCTAATGGGGAGGCCATCGGTGAGACCGTTCCAGGTCTGGGTTTGACCAAAGCTAGCGGGGCCACCGTGGCTCGAGGGATCTGGGGCGGAGCGGCACCATCCCTGCTTTCTTTGGAAGTGCTTTCCATAGAGTCCGTCTGTTTGGGGTGTGGGCTCGCAGGAACCTTCCCCTTTGGATTGGGCTCTGTGGTGCAAGAGGGTGAGGGACCCCTGGAGTGAGGTCTTGGGGACATACCTGATATTTTGTCGGGGCCGTCAAGCTCGTGGGCGGGAGAGTGATGACGGAGTGGCTGAGGCAAACGGGAGGGCTGGGGGATACGGGAGGGACGGGAGCGGGAGCCCGACCCAGCCGGGGCCCCTCCGCCTCCTCCGGGGGCCATGACCTGACCCCCGCAACCTCCAGCCTGTACACTGCTGCCTGAGACACCGGGTCCCTCGACATGGTTCCTCTGGTAGTCTATGGGAGATGTAAGCGCTACAGGAGGAAAGAGATTTAGTGAGGAGAGAGATTTCACTGAATACTTTGCACATGAGCATAACAGCTTAGATTATCCAGATTTTAGGAGGGTGTTAAAGGCAAGAAAAGATTTGCAAAGCAAACAAGGTGCTGAATGGGAGTTTAGTCAAACTTTATCATGAAGACTAAGTCTTTAGGGATCAAGACTTTAGAATAAACAAAACGTATAACAATTATTATTATTGTAGGTTCATGTTAACGTCTACAAATACTAATACATTTGAAACGTTTCAAACATGAACATCAGTTAATGTATTATGAATAAAAACAAATGAATGAACCATAGAAGGTTTAAAAATCAATGTCTGAAAATGAAGCAATTGAGACAGGAATTTTAGAGACAGATTTACTAACAACTTGCGCAGGTGAAATCTCTTTTTTTGCCATTTAAAAAAAACTGTCAGGATTTACTAAATACGTGCAGCGAAAAATTAGCACTGAAAAGGCGTGTACTGTTATTTTTTTGTATTTAAATGAATCACACAAAGTGGTTTACTAAGGTTTGCGCTGGTAAATTTACTGCCATTATTTGCCGCACAAAAAAGCATGTCTTAAACCAGACGCTAACTTGCGTTGCTCTTGGTAGATTATGTTGGTGATTATGGAAATGATGCGGCTGTGTCTGTGTTCCCATGAACATTATGAACTTATGAATGCTAACAATAACAATACCAACTATAATCACATTTTATTTACAGCATACCACAATTATATGAATCAGAAACATTTGATTTGATTTCTCATTGTTAAGCCCATAAAACAACAAAAGGGGGTGGATCGTTTTTTGCTGGGGCTTAAGGATTAAATATTTATACTGCGGTGCAAATATTATCTGCCACTATTTATAAGTATAAATAGCACAGATTCTAACTACTATTTAAACTTATTGCAAAGAAGATCCTATTTTTATACAGTGTAAATAGAATCTATCACTGTTTTCCCTACCAAGACAATAAAAACAAACTAGAGGAGTAAAGTTCGTAAACAAACTTTGCTTGACAAAGACGGACCAGAAAGTTTGACGTACTTTTAACAGCTTTAAGTTAGGGTTAGTTAGCTCAATTAAAAATTAATTAGCATGTTGACAACATGATTTAACACTAACTATCATGTCACTAGCAAGATTTATTAGCATTAATTAGCATGTCGCTAGCAAGATTTTACGTGAATTGACATGTCGCTAGCAAGATTTAGTGTGAAATAGCATGTCGTTAGCAAGATTTTACACTAACATGTCGCTAGTAAGATTTAACATGAATTAGCATGTCGCTAGCAAGATTTAGTGTGAATTAGCATGTCGTTAGAAAGATTTTACACTAACATGTCGCTAGCAAGATTTAACATGAATTAGCATGTCGCTAGCAAGATTTAGTGTGAATTAGCATATCGTTAGAAAGATTTTACACTAACATGTCGCTAGGAAGATTTAACATGAATTAGCATGTCGTTAGCAAGATTTAACATGAATTAGCATGTCGCTAGCAAGATTTAGTGTGAATTAGTAATTTATGATTTGACCTAAAGACCTACTTTTATACTCATAAGTGTTGCTGGTTGCTGTACCATTGAGGAAATTGCGTTGGCTCTCCAGGATTTGGCTGATCTGCAGCATCCAGACTTGTCGTACTCCAGGATGGCTTGAGTGCAGAATAAAGGCCTCTTTGCTGACATTCGACGTTCTGGAGGTCAGAGCAAATTTACAGGGGTCTCCGTCCACACTATCCTCCAACCCCAGACAGCTCACCTACACACACACACACACACACACACACACACACACACACACACGTTTTTAGATTTTCTAACCAACAAGATTCAATGGCAAGAAACAGACCGATGAGGACGCCAGTACCTTGATGCTGTGTTTATACAGATAGCCAGGCATCGAGAAGCCCCTCTTTTTATCTAAAGGCTCACTGAAGATGACAATCTGCTCAAAGAGGAAGACTCTTCTCTCCTTCATCCTGTTCAACAGGCCTCCGTCCGGTTCAGCCACCATGAAGGTGTCCTGCAGGAGGAGACGCCCCTGTGCAATGATCTTTCCCTTTGAACCGCAGATCAGATGAGTTTAATCCATGAACTGTAAAACACTTCTTAATAATCTACGGACGTAAACAAGTTCTTACATCAAATCCCTGGAGTCGACCGACATTCATCATGTCGTTGCATCTTTTTGGTACAATGCACATGACCTCGACTGCTTTCTACAACACAACAACATCATCAGAATACAATAGAATCCAATAAAACAATGTTTGAAAACAAAACAAAATACCTCCAATTCCACTGAATCAATTCCAATTTTTTTGGAAATTTTGAGGAAATCCTGTAAACAAACAAACAGATAGCATCAAAATCACGATTGGACTAACAACTGTTAATGTGTCATGATGCGCAGTGGACAAACCTTAAGCAGCAGCTGGTACTTCATGATTCTCTGAACAGGTTTAATGAGCAGATCAGTGATCTGAAGCCTGTGACCCAGACGCTGTTTCATATCCTGCAAGAGAGTTGCTTCATGTGGTTTATATTGGGTGCATTAGGACACATAAGCTTTATAAAGGGCAGAAACTACGATTAAATCCAGATTTAAGTGACGCACCTCAAAATAGGTATCAATATACTCTGAGACAATGTGCTCAGATTTAGGTTTGTTCTGGCAGTAAACAATGTACATGTGCAGCCGCCGCTCCTGAAATGCATAAAGAGTACTTGAGTATGCACAATATTAAATTACAGTAAGAGTTGGATTGATTACATAAAAACTATTATTTAATTTTTTTTAAAATAGCATACATGTTTGACGAAGAGAGGGCCCAGCCGGTCGGGGTCCTCAAGGCACTTCTCAAGCTCTCCCAGGAAGAAACTGAAATATTAAGGATTGTAGTTAGTTTAAACGCAGACAATGCTGTAAATCTGGTTTATTGGCCGTCTTTTTTCCAATCAGTGTCTGCTATTACAGCCTTGATTACACTTGATTTTGTTTTTAGGCTCAAGTAAAATAGGTTTTCATTGAATGTACATTTTCCCCCCACATATTGTACATTGCTGCAGCTGTCAGAAACGCTCTGTTTAGTTCCTGTCTCTGATTGGTCGGCTGGATCAGTGTGTTGTGATTGGTTAAGCACTTTCAGCATGTTTTGGAAATGTCAGAGCTCGTCTCCTCCCAGTCTGTCAGAAACGCTCTGTTTAGTTCCTGTCTTTATGAAGCCCCTCCTTCTGAAAAGCACAATGTGCTCTGATTGGTCGGCTCGATTGATGTGTTATAATTCGTCAAACGGTTCAAGTATTTTGGAAATGTCCCGCCCCTTACCATAAACACCAGTTTCAACTCAACCAAGACCTCTTATATTATACTATAAACTTTGGGCAGGAATTATTTAAATGAGGAATATTGTGGCGTGTTTGTTCCTAGAAGAAACTCAAGAATACAAAGGAGGCGTTTCAGGGAGTTCAGAAAAATTGACATTGATATAGAGAAGAACTCCTGCTGGAGGAGCTTTGCAGAGCTTTTTTCTGCTCAAACAGCAACATCACACACTTAAGAAAGGTGAAAATGTGAGAAAAAAAGCATAAAAGCTATTTAAAACTCTTTGAAAACAGATACATACTCTTTGTGCCAGTCATATATCTGCAGAATATTTCCAAAAACTATCTTGTCTTTTCCTTTCATATCATCTGGAACTCCATCTTCCCTCATCCTGGTCATGTATCCCTGCCGGACACACAACACAGCGTCACATCCAGTCACATGATCACGCATCTACATCTCAGCATGCGGTGAATAGCATGCACTTACCTCCACAACCAAACTGAGATCTCTCACGTAGTCCCTCTCGGTCTCGATCAGTTCCAGCAGGATGTAGCTAAGAGGAGAAAAGGCACACGTGATACAAGCGCTGACGAGGAATGAGGACAGTAACAGAGAGTGGGAGGAGGGCATGGCGACATACTGCCGTTTCTTGAGGAAGCTGGTCTTGCGTTCCTCTATTTCATCGATTGGAGAGGAGGAGGAGAGGAGGGAGTTATCAGACGGGTTGAAAGAGGGGCTGCTGCTGTCCCCTTGTTCCACAGACAAAGAGCTGGGCCTGTCCTCCAGAGCCTGTGTGAACATAATGGGTGAGCTACTTTAAATATGATGAATAATACTTGGTTAATATTTCTAATAACAGTCATAACAATGCTGTGGTATAGTAATTTAGTGCTGTCAAAATGAACGAAATAACGCACAACATTTTTTTTTTTTTTTACGGTTAACACATTAAAAATGTTGTTTAACGCAATTAATGCAGCTTCTGTTTTTTCCCAGCATCCTTTGGCCAGGGTTACAATATATGTTCACATGCTTATTCACGAAAATGCTTTTAAATCATTGAAGACAATAAACCAATAAACCAAGACACACTGCTTCAGACAGCACTGGAACGGACACACACACACACACACACACACACACACACACACACGTTTTGTTGAGTGTCCTCAGTCTTAAATGAGTAAAATGAAGTCTTAAATCAATGTAAAAAGTTAATGTGTGTCAGATCAGGTCTTAAAGTGACAGCAGCCTAAAAAACATTAATGCCATTAATGTTAATCAAAGAACAAAAGAAAAAGAGAAACTACTCTCGACTAAATAAGGTAAAGATTCATCTATGTTTAATTTATAATTGATACAGTGAAGACACTGAATTGATGGATAACTTCTGAATTTCAATTTCTGAAGTCTATATATCCTGCCAGTTAGATCTACCTAAAAAGCATTCTTCAAAGCATTGTCTACAAGGTTACGTGGGTCAAAAACAACAAAAACATTTTGAAATTTTGGATACATTTTGTATTTTGAAAGGCCAAGTAAAAATCTGACACCGGTAAATGTCTTTTTTTTTTTTTTTTTTACAAAAGCTTTATTTGAAGATTGTTTGAAGTTCACTTTTTTAAAGCCTAATTAAAAGTTATAATTTATAGCTTTCAATTACACTAAAATGCTGAATGTCTACAACTAAAAAAATCTATGTCACAAAGACATCAGTAGCCATATTGGTTTAGGTGACGCCTTTCCTAAAAAGATGCCATTAAACAAACAAGCTATTTAATATATAAAATAGTCTACTGTCTTTATGCTGTTTCTACATTCATTTGGAGTTATTGAACTATATTTGAATGTTAGGTGTGATTAAATGACAGAAAATGTGCGATAAGTTAATTATCTTACCATCTTGCTTTTGACCAGCTCCTCAATGGCACTGACTAGCTCTGCGGCGCTGGGGGTCTCCGAACTGGAGGGACGGACGGAGAGACGGGAAGAAGTCTGCAGAGATAAAGAGAGTGAAAGAAGGGAAAAATCCAGACTGAATGACACAAAGGAAATACGAGCCATATGGAGCTAAACTGTCATCAGGACTCATTAAGAAAAGAACTTATGCACTAGTTTATTGTCTTTGCCCTCAAAGACATTTATGCACATTTTATTTTGATATAGCCGTTAAAGCTTAACCGCATTATGTTGAATGCATCTGTAATACTTGTAATATTATTATGTGTCTGGCATCACACCATTGTGAACATGCAAAATCTGCACTCTCAGACAGTTTTGAGAGGTCGAAAACAATAGAGGAATTTTGATTTCAACCAAAACCAATTATTCATTAAAAAGGCCCCATTTAATCAAAATGGCTTTTATTCCTTGTGATGTGAAAGCTTTAAATGCATTGATAAAAATACACTTTTAGAAGATATACACATTTCAAATGTACAGTCCTTGTCTTGCAGTCAAACAAACCAAAAT
Organism: Rhodeus uyekii; assembly: GCA_037043235.1. Taxonomy (NCBI): domain Eukaryota; kingdom Metazoa; phylum Chordata; class Actinopteri; order Cypriniformes; family Acheilognathidae; genus Rhodeus; species Rhodeus uyekii. The sequence goes on from JAWRVZ010000222.1 coordinate 273,986, forward strand.
AGGAAATGTGTCAACAGAGGAAAGAAACCTGCTGCATTTCATGGGGTCTTAAATTTATATGTTGTAAAAAATAAAAAAATAAAAAAAAGACAGACTTCAGGTTGACAATAGCTTGATGCTCGACACCTGAGACTGGCGGAGGGTTTCTTTACTTTAAAACTGGCAATCAAAAACATTCATCAAATAGAAATAGAGGGAAATCCAGCAGAAAGTCTCACCCTTGCTGTGCCTTCCAGACTTTCCAATTTGTGTCTGGGTGTGGGCTCAGGTCTGCTTAGCTTTTACAGGCCAATCAGACAGCAGAGTGGATAATGAAGGGATAAGCACAGAGGGGAGGGGGGAGGGGGGGTGAATGGGCGAGGGTTGGTTAGAGGGGTAAAGAGTGAGAGTGGTCTCTGAGATTCAGAGTCGTTGTATAAGGCACATGACCCTCTTGCTACCTAATCACAGCTCTCCGATCTTGATGTTCAGATAGTCTGACGCCGCATGTGCCCTGCGATACTCTGAAGCTGCGTTCGAGGAACCCAGTCCGATCAAAAACCAGTGACAATCAATTAAAGTTGGGGCTAAATCAAGTGAATATAAAACAACAACGTAAAGTAAAAAGCTAGAAGAGGAAAAAATGAAAAAGGATGGAGTAAGGGCATTTTGTGGTTCTAAGTTTAAATCAGACAGATTTAAACAACAGAAAGAGGAAGTCCTGTCTAGATGAAAGTGGAATAACAGAATCAAACCAAAATGAGGAATTAGCTTCTAACAAGAACACGACTTCAAAGAGGAAGTTCTCAGGGAGCGCTCGGCTTCTACGGCTCTACCAAAAAAAAACAAGAACGAAAAAAAGACTGCAAATAAAAGTAGAAAGAAAGGGGGTCTCGGGTCCTTTGATAAGCCGGGGGGTTATGGGAAAAGAAAGCAATGAGAAATGATGTGAAAGGAGGGAGGCCAGAAAGGGAGGAGTCAGATGGAGAGATATGGGAACTGAGATAAAACAAAGACAGGACACAAATCAACATAATGCTATGGCAAACAATACAGCCCAAACAAAACAAAAGAGAAAAAGAAATTAGTGTCACAAGCTGTTCTTGAGCAGCGATGAGAGCAGCTACAACTCCTGCATATTGTGGCTTTTTTACAAAAGAGACCACATACTAGCCTCTCTCTCTCTCTCCCTCTCTCTCCTCGGGAGCCTCTCTAAGGCCTGGCATTAACATGATTTTTTGGATTCGGACCAGTGGCTCTCAACGTTTTTGTCCAACGTAATATTTGTAGGTTCAGGGGTCTCATTTATAAAGCGTGCGTACGCAGAAAACGGGGCTGGAAATGTACGTACGCCAGTTTCCACGCAAAGTTTGTGATCTATAAAAAACAAGCTTGACGGGAGAATGTGCGAGCCGTGCGTACGCTCATTCTGGAAACAGGGAATTGGCGACACTGATGGTGAGGTCGTGAACTGAAGTTAGATTGGAGAAAATAAATGTGATCTTTTGGCGTATGCCATTTTTGCCACGTAAACTTTTAGTAGGGATCCTACGCACAGTTTTATAAATGAGGCCCCTGATCTGAACATTTCCTTAAAATGTATCAGGTCAAGATTGCAATGATTCCGTTTAGGATATTAACAGTATTTCTCTCATAATTTCGACAAAGCTACTTGTTTTAACATCAAAAAAAAAAAAAAATCGTTGACGCATTAAATTGAATAAAATTGTATGTGGGTGACTGGAGCTCGCGGACTCCTGTTTTTTTTCCACTTGTAGATCTGTTAACTGCTCGCGGAACATTAGTTTTGCATTTGTTTCTTTTTGGCATGAATTTGTTGCCATTCTGGCATTAACATGCTTTTTTGGATTCAAATTGTATGCAGACCAGTGATTCTCAAAGTTTTTTGTCCGACGTAATATTTGTAGGTTCTGATCTGAACATTTCCTTAAAATGGTGTGTTGTATCGGGTCAAGATTGTAACGATTCCATTTAGGATATTATAAGTATTTCTCTCATACTTATGACAAAGCTACTCGTTTTCAACATGTTTAAAAAATTGGGAGCATTAAATTAAATAAAATTGCGTGCAGATGGATTAAAATGAGCTCGCGGACTCCTGTTTTTTTTCACTTGTAGATCTGTTAACTGCTTGCGGAACATTAGTTTTGCGTTCATTTCTTTTTGGCATGAATTTGTCGCCATAGTCGACTTCCGTGCGAGTCTTCCGTATTGTACGTAATCCCTCCTCCTCACGTGCCGCCATTAGCCACTGCTTTATCGTCTGTCTCGAATTTAAAACCACATTTTATTTTATATCACAGGAATCCTTATATTCTAGAATTTTCAGTGTGTGTCTCTATAGCAATTAAAAACATGTTTTTTCCATTGTTATTAGCACTAATAAGGGCCAGAACTGGAACTGTTATTTTCTTATGGGAAAAATTATTTGCGATGCGAACAACTTGAGTTACAAGCTCAGTCCTGGAACGGTAAATTTATGCTCGTATCTCAAGGTATTACTGTATATTGATAAGAAACTTCTGAATAGGTGTGTATTTTCACATCTGGAGGAATGTTTGTATTGCTTTAAAACATGGATTAAAATTTATCAAATGTTGCAATTTCTTCATGGCTCGGTTCTCGGTAAACTCTACTCTCATTGGTCACGGTTCATGTTCCGGGATTCCATTCATAGCCGTCATCCATCAGAATGGATGGATGGATAGATGGATAACAGCTCCGCAGGCTTTCTTTGTAGCTGCTCTTACATTAGCTCATGATTTTGAGCAGGAATCAAGTCTTCGTCATTGCTTTAATGAGTCTAGGACAGTTTTGAAATGTTACTTCACTTTGTCATCGCTCCAGGTTAACTCATGATTCACTTTGAGAGGCATTTGCAAAACAAACACTTGCGTAATTAACCATCATACACTGTGATACAGTCAATTGGATCACATTGCTTTCTTAACAAAAAGCGAAGCACTCCAGAATGTGTTTTCGGGTGGGACGGGACCACCTTGTTCAGTCCGATTTCTAAGCGTGATTGCTGGGATCATATATGCATAAACAAAACAAACTAAAGGAGAAAATGCACCTGGTTCTGACACAAATGCTCCAAATGAGCCAAGAATAAAAATTCAACAAAATCAAGTGCAGGAATGACTTCTGTGACACGATATGTATTCCTGTTTTATTTTGCAGTCAACAGAAATATATGCTCCCGCACTCATACACACACAACTAAGAACCACTGGTCTAGATATTTAGCCTTTTTGCATTGAACGCCGTTCCAACGCATTGTTTGATTTGACAGAGATCTGACCTTAACGAATAGTTCAAACTGCTTTGGCATTTTTGTGCATTTTCTTTAACTACAACCCCCTCGGTAATGTGGGAAGAAAAACAAGAGAGATCCAATGAATTAAAAAACATTAAAAGTGATCAGAATCCATCCAAACGGCCCGATCAAGGAAGACGCACGTTAATGCCAGGTGTCAAGGGGCCAAGATTCTTTATGATCAAGTTTTATATGATCAGAAAAACAGTTTTACAGTGCTTGTATTGTAGCTAGAACTAGAGAAGTGAAAGTAAAGACTGCATATCCCAAGAGGAGATACAAGTGCTGGCACACACAAGTCTGAAGGGGTTTGAGGATCTCTAAAGAGGTTTAAAGGTTGGCAGTGAAAAAATAAAACAAAAATTTCCAAACTAGTGAATTACTGGCACCAAGCCTCCTCAGCCCCCCCCGTTCTGTTCTATCATGGGCCGCCTCACCTTGTCATCCTGTGCGTCCGGCTGGAGGAGGCTGTGCTGTTGGATGGCCATGGGTGGAGGAAGAGGCACAGCATCAGCTCCTTCCTCTCCCTCTTCCTCTCCACAGCTCTGCATGCCTGATGACGAGGATTTGGAGAGCGTGCCACTGCTCAGTCCCTCGTTACGCACCCTCTGTGGAGATTCAGGGACATAAACAGAAAGTCAGCTTTGAATAATATTGAACTAAACTGAAACGGGCAAAAACATACAGTGCATGGTAAAGCACCTACTGAAAATGACTGCCTCATAACGTGACTATAACAATTTAACCTTGCCTCACGTACACAATAAACACTTTAATTGCATCTATTCCACTCTGACCTAAATGCACGTGCGCGGATGAGGATTATACTGAGTAAGTATAGCAGTAAAGGAGGAGTCAGGGGTGCTAAAGAACTTAATGTTGACAATGTTGCGCAACATGAATAGTACGCACTGTGATTATTAATTTCTTTAAATCGGGCACGCTACCGGAAAAATCCTCTACGTCCATAAAGTGCTTTATGTTTGATGAAAGTAGATTAAAACAGTAGCTGGTAGCTTCATTTGTCCAGCGCATTAAGATGTGAGAAAAACACGTTTTTATTGTCTATTCACACCAAGTGAAAAGATTCCATTTACACGATGTAAAAATAGCATCTTCTGTGTAAATAGTAGTTCGAATCTGTGCCATTTATGCTTATAAATAGCGGTGGATCATATTTGCATCTCAGTGTTGTTGTGCATTACATGGTATGCAATAATAATGTAAATTCATGAATTTATTCAAATTATGAAATCGATGCCGTCTCATTGGGACAACCTACCCATAACCCTAAACACTTTAATATTAAATATTAGATACTTTATTTCAACCATTCTAATATTTTCTTCACTTTTATTAAAAATAAATGCCTTTCCGATCGGAAAAGACAGTCGAATCTTCAGTAATTTTGTCTTGCCCAACCAGACGTCAGTGGGCAAAGTTAGTGTAAATCATTTATGCCAGGGGTTTTCAAAGTGTGGAGCGCGCCTCGCCTGGGGGGCGCCAGAGCATGCCAGGGGAGGCGCGGAGAGTTGTAAAAAATTATAGTCTAATAATAACTCGCCGAACTTCTATTAAACCTCCTTCATTTTACATTTCCCTGTGATGTCATTCTGTCGCGGCTGCAAACGGCAGTGACGCTGAAGCTTCGGTGGAGAGTAGGTGTGTGTCGTTTTTTGGGGGGGGCGGGGGGCGGCATTGGGTGGGTTGTGTCAAAAGGGAGGCCCACTGTCTCAGACTTTGAAAACCTCCAAAAGTCAAGGGTGATATGCATATCTCTGGACCCAAGATTGCAGGAGACTTAAAGGGTCCACAAGTGGACATTGAAGGGCCTGGTATTGATATAGAGGACCCAGAAGATGGCTTGAAGATGCCTAAATAAAAAATGCCATCATTTGGACTCAAAAGGTCCAAAAGTGGAGGGTCCAGATATTGACATCAATCTTCCAAAAGCAAATGTCTATGTTAAAGGACCTGAAATTGACATCAAAACTCCTGAATTAGACATTGAGGGATCTGAAATTTTTTTTTTTCAAATGGTGCCAAGTTCAAAATGCCTTCCATCTGCTATTTTATTTTATTTTTGGGGGGAAATTGCTGCATAATTCGTTAGCGCAAGGGGGGGGGGGGCAACCTGTCACTCACATGAAATCGACCAATCCAACATTTCTTTCTGGTTTGAGAAGCCATTTTACTCGGGGAAGAAAAGACCTTAAAAAGTTTTAGCTACCGATAATAACTCTGGTGCACATGTAAACGTATTCTGTCTATACACAGGAAACTGAAAACAGGAAGTGCACCGACCTCCTCCAGAGTCTCATCCTGTGGTGTGGCGGCGCTGTCGTCCGAGTCTTTCTGCGATCCTGCGTCGGCGTTCTTTCGGACGTCGCGGCTCTTCTTGTGTTTGTGTGCCAGCTTCTTTACGTGCCCGTCGGCTTTACCACTGCTGAGTCTCCTCACAGGGCTGGTCAGCCATTTCCTTAATGTGTTGCCAGGGCGTTTGGGCCCAGGGGAACTCTGGGAGCCCATCACATGACCTGGTTGCAGGGTGGCAGAGGAGCCTGGTAAGATGGCATCGTTACTGCACACGGACAGCGCGTCTGGAAAAACAAACAAAAAAAGATGCTGATGAGTTTGATCTGAAACAGGAATGACTTTCGGCAAGTGTTTGAGAAATGTGCCCACCTTTGTGGTTGAAGATGCCCTCCATCTCCATGCTGCTGCGGGAGTGGGCGATACAGAGCATGGCACAGGGCACCATGCCCTCCAGGGCAGGGGAACGGTCCGTGGTCCTCACCAAGCACCAGTCTGGCTTATCGTGGAGCCTCTCTAGAACCTCCACCGTCTGTCCCCTCCGCACCGTCAGTTCATTACTGTTACCGGCCATGAAGTCATGAATGACCACTGTTAGCTCGCAGCCACCTGATAACTACAAGAGACAAGCAAAGAGCATGTTTTTAGTCAGTGTTTACGACGGAAAAGCCCTTTAAATGTTGTCAATATCTTGCCATATCAGCATATTTAATTCAGTTTAGGCCATTTAACTATGCCTGAAATGATAAAAATGTGCCAGCTACAGAAAAACACACTGCATTTAGGAATCATCAGCATGTACAAAAATAATAGCACATCACAAATTGCTGCGTTTTGAATTAATTGAATGTTCATTTATTGCATTAGGTATTAGTGCATTGTTAAAGCAACAACATACTTGCAACGAGTTAGACATTCTTATGTAATTTAAGGTTCAGGTGTGCATTTGCTCATTGTTGTGGTCTATGAAGAATCTGTTTATTATTAATCATATTTAATATTATTAATTATCAACACTATACTTTTTTTGGTCCATGTCGAGAAAAGAAGACCTGTCAACAAAGATTCAGTTCTGTTATTGTTAACAAAACACAAATAATTTGAGTTATTGGAATAATGGTTAAAATTAAATTAAATTAGAATTGTTGTCTTGGCAGCTGAAATACTAAAGTACTTCAAAAGTATTCAAATTTCTAAAACTGAAACTAATAATAAATCTACTTTTTTTTTTAAGTGTCAAAAGCACATGACAAAATTACTAAAGTTAAAATGAATTTTTTTTTTGATTTTCGATTCGATTCTAGACAAACAGAATCACAAATTTTTTTTTTTTTATATATATATATATATATATATATATATATATATATATATATATATATATATTTAAAAAAAAATCACGATTCTGCCACAATTCTGAACCGACTAAATAAAATAACATCTAATTCACTAGAGATTCTGGTAAAAAAATGAATTACTCCAGTCTATTTAAAATGTTTAATCTGCTGTTAAAAAAAACTGTTTAAATGAATGATTCAATGACTCCCTCAAAGACTGGACAAATCAGCGTTTTTGAAAGAATGATTCAATGACAAAAACATTTTCAATCAACACAGTTGGTATTTGAACCATCAAGTTACTTTCAAAAAGTGATGCTATGTTTAGAACATCAGTGTTTATATCCGAATTATAAACTTTTATCCAGTACTAACTGCTCTATCTCTGGGTCAGCGGCAGCGCAAACGCATATCCGAATGTCCCGGTGGGATTTGGTCAAAGGTTTAGAAGACGCAGGCATTTAGGAATGAGATTCGATTAATCATGCAGCTCTAATTCAAAATATTTCTAAAAACTAAAATAAAACAGCAAACATTTCCGCCATTTTATCAACTTGCTTTCCTAGGCAGAATGTGAATCCGCACCTTGTCGCTGTCCAGTGTGTTCTGTGAGGTCCTGGAGGCCAGTGAGATAGTGTCTGGCTGACTGCTGCCGTCACCCTGACTGTCCAGATCCTCTCCATCCCTACACACACACACACACACACACACACACACACACACACACACACACACACACACACACACACACACACACACACACACACACACACACAGGACATTAACATCCAGCCACGGTAAAATACAGCTGAAGGCTAAACAAAACAATGACAAAAGATAAGTAAGAATATTCAAAGAAGAAGAGAGAGGTTTCACTGGCCTGGGGGTGTACCTGCGCCCCTTGTGTTTGGATGTGGAGGGCTTGGGGATGTGGATGGGCTCCTTTAACGCCCCCTTCAGGTGCACAGTGCGCTCCTGAATCACTTCACGGATGTGCTTTATCCAGTCCTGCTTGTTCTCGATACTGGATGCCTGTGTTTATGTGTGTGCAGAAGGAAAACACAGAGAAACACACAGCGCTGAGTAAGAGTCCGCACTTATTTTCTGCTCTATGGCGAGTTAACTGTGTGGCCGTACTCACCATGGATCCATGTTTGCATCCCTGACTTAGCTTCATTTGAAATATAGAAATATACAAGGTTTTACTGCTTTATAAAGCATCATATATCAATACTGCATGAGACAGTGGCCAGAAAGACAGGGACAACAACATTATAAACATGTTTTGTGATCATTCAGAGCAAATTTTGCCAACGTGTTGTGGTGAATGATCTATGCATTAGTCATTGGCAATTTGAAGTTTAGAATACCGGTACTCTTAAAATCTAGATGGTATTTCATTAAATAATTAATAACTATATTTTAAATCAAAACAGTATATAAACTACTGTGTGTGTGTACATATATGTAAGCTGAGAATTTGTCTTTGGCTCATACGATATGCAGTGAATCACATAAATTGACAGTAAATACCTACAATTTGACACATTTCACAAAAGAAAGCTTTAAATACAGTAGCTTGGCAGTTTGAAAGCAGCATGCAGAAAATGAACAGTTACTGTGAGACAGAAGCCATTTGCAATGCACATTTGCAATGTTTGCAATGTTTTCCTTGCACTTTTTTAACATGCAGTCAGAACCAGAGAAGAGTGCAATCAGTGTCAAGGTTTGTTTTCCGTAACGCTCTCTTTATGATCAGCCTGAGGTCTTATTTTAATAAAGTAATGATAAATAACATCCGTAGGAAACAAACTGATATTCTTCGCTCTGTTTGTAAAAACAAGCTAAAAAGCAGTTGCCGCATACATTTCAACAGTAAATGCCTTTTTGTAAACTCGCTTTTACAAACTGAGGTAGTAAATTATTTTGTGGCATGAGTTTTCACACTGAATAAGTGGATTTCACAAATATTCACCCTTTTACTTGTTAAAGTGCAAACGGGACGTTACACAGAAACGTGGAGTAGAAAGCTAGAGCAAAACAGTGCCATGCTTTTCAACAGAGCGAGAGAGAGAGAGAGAGAGAGAGAGAGAGAGAGAGTCACCTTGAGGACAATCTTGTTATCTGAAGTTGGGGTCCGTCCAACCCAGAGCGCAAATTTGCACGGATCTCCTTCGACGTGCTCAGTAACACCCAGTTCGGAGGTCTGCCATCAGAACAAAGCATTTAAAACAACCACATCTGCAGCATAAAAAGATGCTTTAACCTTGCTGAGAAACGTACAAAAAGCTTGCTCTTGTAGATGTACTTGCTCCTGCCGTTGGAGTCTTTAACCTCCTTGCTGAAGATCAGCGACATCTCGAAGAGGAACAGGTGACGTTCCCGTCCCTTACGGATCAGGGTCTTGGGATCCCACACCTGGAACGCATCCTGCAGGATCAGCTCTCCCTGGGACTCGATGTTCTCGTCAAACCCTAAAGACATTCAGTGTACGGTAATAAGAAACGGTTGCATCCGCCTGGATTGTGTGTTTGCATGTCTATGCGCTGACCTTCCAGCATGCTCAAGTGCATGGCGTCGTTGGCTCTCTTGGGAACGCTTAGCATGACCTCCAGGCCATCCTTGATTTCACCTTTGCCTTCCTCGCAACACGTCAGGAGCTCCTACAAACACAAACCGACTTGAATTACCACTGAGCTTATAATCAAACTAGTCTGAATGGGATGAATCCCAGATGTTCTTACCTTGAGGAGCAGCTGGTACTTGGTTATTCTCTGAACAGGTTTGATGAGGTATGATGAGATGGAGTTGGCCAGACGATGCCTCTGTTGGATTTCCTGTGACAGAAAAATCAATACACTTTCATAATTGACGTTTAACCGCACTATGAATGCAACACAATAATCATAACAGGAACATTTCTCACATCAAAATATCCTCCAGCATGCTCAAGAATGAGCTGAGTGGAGTCTGGTTTGTTCTTGCAGTAGTTCACATACATCTGGAACTTATCAGCCTGCGACAAATAAGAAATGCATTTTAATGATCTAAAAGAAGCAGATACAATATTAGTATTCAATCAGAATGAACTCTACTCACCCAGGTCACAAAACAGTGGCCCACATCTTCAGGAAGCTGCTCGTACTTCTCAAGCTCTTTGAGGAATATACTGGTAACAGATACGGAAAGAGGAGCGATAAACATGAATCACTCATGGAGGACAGGAAACTAATTTACTGGATGCTGAATGGGAGGATCGATTCAGGCTTAAAGGGGACTTATTATGTCACTTTTAAAAGATGTAATACGAGTCTCAGGTGTCCCCAGAACATAGTGAAGTTTTAGCTCTAAATACCCCACAGATCATTTATTATAACTTATATAGGGGAAAACATGCTATTTTCTGCATTGTTTCTTTAAATGCAAATGAGCGGCTGCTGCTCCGCATCCAGTTTTCCAGAAGTGGGCGGAGCCTCAGATTATCTCCCGAAACTAAAACATCTGTTTGTTTGGTGTTATCATTTACGGTGGTCAAGCTGAACAGTTATGGATAATTGACGTCATGCGAGCAACATTCGAAATTCGAAATGTGAACTTACACAAAAAAGTTCATCAATCTATGGGTGCGGGTTATATAAGGGTGCAGGTTATACCAACAATTTTTTATTTTATTTTTTTTCCCGCAAACCTCCAAAACTTGCGGGCTATATGAGGGTGCGGGTTATCTGCGTCTGCGTGTTATATGCGGGAAAATACGGTAACTGTGTACAGCTCACTCTAGGGGCAGGTCTATGCTAATAGGGTGGAGCCTGTCAAACGTAATGGGCGGGGCTTAATCATGTGACGTCACATATGCTAGAATCTGCAAACGGCTTGTTCTGAGACACTACTTATGATTTACGGGGATTAAAAAAAGAGGTGTGGGTGGATTTTTACCATTAAAGTATGGTAGTGTACACATACTGCCGACACACATTACTGTTCGAACACCAACTAGAAGTGAATTTTGCATAATAGGTCACTTTTAAAGCTTTTGCGTCAGTGAACTCACTTGTGATGGAACTCGTAGAGGTCCTGCATGTTGCCAAATATGATGTGCTCTTTGTTGACGATCCCTGGTGGGATCTCCTCCACGCCACTGGTCATCTCCCAAAGATATGTCTGGATGAATAAAAATTCAAATGGATAGATTTATTTAAATCAGTCTCGGGGAAGAAGGATTTGCTTTGAATTTCTGTATTACTTCAGGACAAAAAGATCCAAACAGTAGCCTTGAATAATGGCTGTATTTAATAAAAGACTCACGTCCATGCACTCTCGCAAGTCTCGCACATAAGTTTTCTCTGTCTGGATCAGCTCAGCCATGATGAAGCTATAAAAATGGAAAACAAATCAGAAAATGCACATCTTGCTTCATGTAAAAGTTTATTTCAGTGGCCGTTCGGTCAGCGGGTAACGGTGAATCAGACGTACTCCTTCCTGCGGGCGGACTTGCGCTTCTCTTCATTAAGCTCGTGGGCAGCGTCTCTGAGTTTGACATCTGACCCTGGAGCGCTGGCTGGGATGATGTCCAACTGCAGGTCTTTACTCTGGAAATCAAAAACAACTTGTTTTACTCCCACAGACATATTCTTGCAGGACTATTCTGACTGATTCTTATCGATTCTGATAGGAATAGTCATATTCTGATTATGCGATCGTCATAAACATGCTGCCATAAAGTGAACAAGAAAATAATCTGGTTTCTCGAAATCTGGTTACAACAGATGGCAGATGAAAGGAAGTATTTCGGGTCATTAACACCTTATTCTGAATATCCATCTGTCCAAACAAAAGGTAATTCTTGGGGATATTCGATACAGGCAGTTATAAAAAAAAAGTTGTTATGCACTAAAGCCATCAAAAATATTTAAAAAATTGTTAGTTACTAAATAAATATTTATATTAAATGAAAACATATATATTGAACATATAAAATATGAACATACATGCTATTCAAAATATTACTAAATCCTATAATAGTTTGCAATCCATTGTGTCATTGTGTATCAATTATGGACATGAATTACTAAGTTTAGTCATTATAAGGAAATGCTGATTACACACAGGAATAGTCCAATAGCAGTGAATCTTATGAATCTACTCTGAAAAGTCTGAACCAGAATATGGACCTTATTGAGTTTTGATTGGAGCATTATTGAGTTTTAACCGATTTTGCAAAAAGTAATTGTTATTGCATAATCAGCTAGTTTGAAAATATCCACTCATAATGTGACATGTTTACGAGAAGAAAACAACGTACTGCTTTGTTCGAATCAGAAGAGATGCCGAGGGCTTTCTCGAGAGATGTGCGATACTTGTCCATGCGAAGAGAGAAGTCTCGATAGCGTTTGTCCACGGCCGTGACCCATTTCTTAATTTCAGCGGCGTGGGAGTGACCCTTATCGCAGAACCCATCTGCCAGCTGGATCAGCAGCTTCACCCGCTCTTTGGTTTGCTGAGGACACAGGGACAGAGTCAACCTTCAGGAACTGCACAGTTAAAGATGCTCGTCATGTGGTGCTGCTGTACCTTGGCTGTGATGTGGAAGTCCTCGTGCTCCTTCAGAAGCTCCTGTGTGTGGTGGATGCTGGAGCCCGTGGAGGTGTGTGTTGACAGGTAGAACTCCCCGGTGTCGTGGATCCACTCCAGAGCCTGGACAACGAGAAAGAGACACTTTAAAATACTGACTGTTAAGGTGTAATGAAACCTGCTTGTTTCACACCTCAGGCCATGTTATTAAGATGCATTTTGGTGGAGTGGACGATGCTAAATACAAGAGTAAATGGGTCAAAAATGCTTTCACTTTCAAACACTTCCAGAGGTTGTTGAAAACGCATCGGACTGGATTGCTTTTGTGTGGTTCAAACAGCCACAAAACACCACCTGCTCTCCGTCTACTGACCCGACGCCTGAACATTATGGGAAGTAGCCAGATGGGATTTAAAGTTCGTCGGCTGAAGAACCAAGTTTGGTTTGAAGACGAAAAGTTCTCTCACCATTCCTGATTTATAACACACACTCCCAGCTGTTGCTCTCCGTATGTTTCTCCAGATGCGTTCAATAAGCTCAACCAGTAGAGCATTGGTGTTTAAAACACCAAGGTCATGGGTTTGATTCCCAGTGAAAGCAAGAACTGATTAGAATGTCAATGGATCAAAGCATCTGGGTAAATGTAATGATCCGATCGACCAAAGTGGATCTTAATAGAAGGTGTGAACAGGGCCTCAGATTTGAAAGAGACTGTAGGGGGTGGGAAGGGGGGAGACAACAATCAAAACACACACCTGCAACACACTCAATATACAGATACAGTAATGCCTCAGTTTACGAGTGATTTTGTATACGAGCAAATCGGTGTACGAGCATTGTATAAAATTTTCCCTCGCCCACACGCATTTTTGTGTGGAAGAGTCCTAACGCTCAGCATCTTCACACGCATTTTTACTGTAAATATCCTGACGACAGCCTCTCACAAAGCCCATCACCCCTTCACTCGTTCATTCTCTCAGTCGCTCGGTTTGGTTCATCATTCACCACAGTGATACTTTTATAAGTGATTTACAGTGGTTTTACCTCGTGTTGTTCACATTAATTGTGATCGCTATTGTTCACGTAGTGAAATATATACGTACAGTTCAGCATATAGACAATGACCTCAAGATGAGGAAGAAAGAAGGGAAAACCCTCCTCTCGTCTCCTTCACGCCAGCAGACGCTACTCAAAGATAAAGTGCGTTACAGTAAATTATCAAGTATTTTTAGAGTTTAATTGTCAATTATTAATTAGTATTTATATGAGATCTTAATGGTTATAATTTTAACTGCAATTAATAGGGTAAAACCGAAAAAATATTTAAAATTGGGATTTATGGTCATGTGGAACGAATCGAGTGATTTTTATTGCATTCTTATCAGGAAAATTGTTTTGGTGGACAAGAAGTTACGAGTTACGAGAAGTTTCTTGGAACGAATTAAACTCGTAAACCGAGGTGTTACTGTATATGAATCTTTAAATGTGAGGGAAAAAAACAAACAACAGAGTTGGGGCACCTTGATGTATTTTCAAAATGTAACCCTATGATAACAAGCTCACTTATTATTAGAGACTTAACAACTATCATGAACAAATCAAATACGTTCTGATGAATTATTCTTAGAAATATCAATTCTAACGTTTTAGAGCTGAAAAACATCTAATAATATTTTCATTACGTTTACGAGCACTGCAATCTCTCAACAAATGACACACATTATTTTAGCACACAAATAATAAAGGCATAGTTACTTTTTTGTCCATTCTTCTTTGAATTTTTCGGCCTACATCATTGTCTTCTGTGTATCAGAATAATCGCGTTCATGATCACGCTGTATCAGTGTCCTTATTTGCACATATATATATATTTCATTTGAAGAAGATATGAGGAAATATGTACGCATTCACGGTGCTGGTTCATGTTTGGAGCAGGAGAGTGTGTGATGTACGTCCATAAACACTTGAAACACACTTGCTCCGGTCCGGGTATGAACTGTGAGAGGTGTAAAACTCATTGTTCTGTGCAGAAACCGCTCTCATACATGCACTCCACCTGTTTTTGTTACGTATTAAATATTGTTACAGTCATGTGTTTGACCGCATCGTGGGGAAAATGCAAACAACACTTTTGTGTTACTGTATTGAGAAAATCTACACTTACGACACATTAGTCTGAAGCAGCAATGTTTGAATGTGCTGTTATGTGATCTTGTGCATAATATAGCTCAGTTATTGGATTAAAAGAGTTAATTCTCATGAATAATGCGGAGAAAAGCTCATAAACTCTCCAGACACGGCAGCCAATCACTGCAATGCCCCTCTTTTTTTATGACGCTCATTCAACTTTGCTTTTTTTTTTTATTGGAAAGAGGAAATGTTATGAAATCTGTTAACAACTCCAAAAAATGTGTCATCTCATTTTTTGTCAACTTGACAAACTACCATTTAAACGTTTAAGGTCAGAAGGACGTTTTTAAATGTTTTGGGAAAAAGTCTCTTACGCTCACCAAGGCTGCGTTTATCTGAAACACTGATATTGAGAAATATTGTTACAATTTAAAATAACTTTGATTTTTACTTGAACTAAATTAAATTGAATCAATCAATCAATTGATTTTTAAATGTAATTTATTCCTGTGATCATAGCTGAACTCCAGTCTTCAGAAATCATTCTGATTTACCCTTTAAGAAACATTATTATTATTATCGATGTTGTGCTGCTTCATATTTTTGTGATAATTTCAGCATTCTTTGATCAACAGAAAGTTCAAAAGAACAACATTTATTTGAAATGGAAATATACTTGATGTCCAATGTATAATCTGGTCCTAAAGTAAGAACACAGCATTAGCACAACTAAACCAGCAGTGGCCAGTTGCACTTAAGTCTTTATGTTAAGACTGACCAATTAGTGTGTAATAATAACCACATAATTATGTAAATGACTTAAAAAGGTTATGACCAGTTTTACAGAAAAAAAATTTAGATGACCAACTTGTAAAACTAGTCTAGGTTTATGCTGCGGGAATTAACTGAATAGACATGCCACGGGTTATGAAGACATGCACACACAAACAGAAGAAGAAGAAATTATACTTAAGAATACATATTAAATAATTAGCATCTGATATTGAGGAATGAGTCAGAAAAAAGGAATAATCAGACATCAAAAGTAACAGATGGAGAAGGAGAGACATCAAACCTGTTTGGCGCTGCGTTCAAACACCACGTACTGCTGACACTGGTCCAGCCGCCGCTTCCTCATGGTCCAGAAGTGCAGGACCCGGTTCTCCCGCTGCAGCAGCTCATTCAGGATATCTGCAGAACCACACATCACTCTTAACCCGCTAAACCATGATAAACGTTCAGATTTATGAATCTGGAGAAACCGAGAATCACAATGTTTCTGTTTAAAATAAGGATCAGGATTCTCGCACCGTTCTGAACAGACACTGGTTTGAATGAATGACTGGATGAATCTGTGTTTTTGAACAAATCTATTGAATTAATGAATCAAGTTTTTAATGTATAACTTATTACAGTGTATTTCTTATTTTATTTGTTGTTTTCATCTTTGCTGTTTTGCAATCTTGTATTGTAATTTGCGCTTTGAGTTTAAGAAAGGCGCACTACAAATAAAATGTATTATTATTCTTCAATGACATTTCATATCAGTCACCTGTCGCCACCGTCTGACGTAACAAATACAAATACAACTTATAAACCTTTATTTGACAAGTAAAGTTACTTTAAAAAGGCGATTTACTCTATTTTGACCAGACATTAGTACTTCTATTCAAACTATTATTGGTAAATCCCTGAATAGACATAACAGTGTTAGTTTATAAGGCAATATATTGTTTAATTCTTGAACTATATGGTTTGAATTGCCCTGACGGTAGATTATATATATAGTAGGAAAAGAACAACAACATATGTATTATCATTAGTGTTATTATAGGATAGAATCCATGTATATTTAATTAAAACATTCATTTTAAATTATTTAAATTAATCAAATTAAGTGGGTAATTCAAGCTTAAATTGTTCTGATGGTAGGAAAACCCATTATTATTATTATATTACTAAATGGCTTATTTGATGTAATAAAAAATGACAAAGTAATTTCATGTAAACATCTACACATTAAATAACTTTTACATCAATAATTTGACTAGATGGTAGATGGACAGCACTAAAGATAAAACCTCTATACCTGTATATGCGATGCTCTGTGTGTGTGTGTGTGTGTGTGTGTGCGCATGTTTCCCAGTGGCATAACGCTGCCGCCGTTCTGCTGTCATCTCGGTGCGGCGAAGGCCTGACCCATTTACGCTCTCCTTATCCGAGTCATTGTAAGCACTCAGAACAGAGCAGGGCCGCATCCACAATCCACACATCCTAAACTGGGCTAAACTGGGCCAGCTGCTGAAACTCAGTGAGGGTGCAGAATACAGGTCGGCCGCTAGATGGAGTCCCAGAGATGTGTACTAAAGCTAAACCCCTATAGGGAAGACAGACTGTGTTCTGTCCTGTTCCCAGAGAGACAGCAGAGGGAGGACTGGTAAATAAGAGGAACACATGCGGAGAGGCAGCGTCTGTAGACTTGTGCTTTGAGATGCCATGCGTCTCTGGAATACTTCATTCTGATTGGCCAGTTCAATTTTTTGCCCAGTTAACGGTATAATCCCAGTGACATCACAGCTTTTGCTTTCTCACAAAATAAAACCAATATTTCCTGTCCATTTATAAACACATTTGGTACACAGTTGTGTTATAAGCAGGATAACGAACAGTCTGGCAGTTACACTTTATATTGTTAACATTAAAGCCACCAAGACATCAAAATTGACCATTCTTAATTTTTTAAATGAAATTCTACAGTATTTGTTTTAAATAATTTATCGCTTGAATATATGTCACAATAGTAATGAAAATACTATCACAGCTTCTGTTTCAAGCCGACTGTTATTTACTATTACTGGCATTAACTATTACATTTTTAAGATCAAAAGCTGCAACGCCAAGGTCATGGGTTCGATCCCAGGGAAAGCAAGAACTGACTCAATGTGTTCCTTGAATGCAATGCAATTCGCTTTGGATCCAAACGCATAAATGTAAATGTCATAAATACTGTAAAATAAACCATTAGTTCATGTCAGTTAATGCATTGACTAATGAGACACTATTATAAAATGTTACTATCATCCTGAAACACAGAGAGCGACACACACATGACCCAAACACAGCCTATCTGCAATACAATTAATATCACGCTGGAGGAATGCAGGTCAATATTTATGGTAACCTCCTAAAACATAAAATGATTGTAAAAACTGAATTTAACAATAAGTTAACAAAAACAAGTTCTATAAAATGATCACATTTCAGCCTTTAAAACAAATTTCTAAGAAAAGAGTCATACATCCATATACATATGTGTATGTATACATGTATGTACGCACACACACACACACACACACACACGGTTCCCACTCTTTCATAAACACCAGATTCAGTGTGAGTTTGAACCACAGATGCTGTTTGTAGCTTTCTTAATCCTGCTTTTAACATTTATTTCACTCTGGTTTCAGTTTTCTTCTTTTAAGAATCATTCTTTGATTAAAAACATTAAAATATAGAACTTTGCAATTCAATTAAATGAGGCATAAAAAATATAAAACATTAAAATCACATGTACAGAGTATCTGTAGGTTTTTTTTTTTAAATTCAGACTTTCTAGGCCTTGAATCCATGTGTAACATTCAAATACTTTCAAGAAGTAAAAGCAAAGGAACCCTGTATACACACACACACACACACACACACGCATATATATATATATATATATATATAATATATTATTCTAGATACCTTATTATTCCACTTTTTTCTGTACACAAAGCTTGTAAACACTAAATTGCTAGAAATACAGAGGTAATATGAAAAGAAAATGGCATTGAAACTTTCATCACTGAACGGCGATAGTTTGCGGTTATGATATAAAACACCATAGAGTAAATATCGTCATAATTCCTCGACAGTAAATCAAAACAATCACTTGGCATAAATGTGGGCTATGCAGTGATCGCCAACAGCTGGGAAAATGTAAGCCTGTAGAATTAGCTTTTACTCTAAAGTTTAGTATTAAAAAAGTATTATATAAGTTGTTCACATTAAGCCATATCGGAGTTCCTGGTTTTCTGTCCCCAAATTTAAGACCTCTTGAAATGGTAATTAAGCATTTAAGGTATTTAAATGACCTTAAATTAGATAAAGCTAAACTTAAAGGGATAGTTCATCCGAAAATGAAAATTCTTACCCATACCCTTCATAAAATCCTCTTTTGTGTTTCATACAGAAATTCATACAGGTTTGGAACAACTTAAGGTTGAGTTCATTTTGGGGAGTTCATTTGAGTTCATTTTTATCCTGCAAACACTGGGGAAACATGTTACCTTGAGGAAAGCCTCTTTCTGCTCCAGATGTTTGCTGATCATGGGGCTGACGTGGTCGCTTTCACAGTTGGGCCCGAGTTTGTCCGCTCCTCCGCACCAGTCCTCCTCACGCTTATACTCCTGCTCCAGACTCTCCAGAACACTACACACCTGCAGCACAGACAGGAAGATGATGCTTACACTCACTGCAAAATGAAAAAGCCCTGAACATTGATTGGTCAATAAACAGCCAAACTAAACGCACACTAGTAACTAGTCATCAGATGAAACAAGGACTGGTACAACAGAAAAGACAGGCAGGAATCAGATGACTCAAGATAATGGAGGCTACGAGGATTCAGTACAGAAACGGCAAGAATGGGAGTCTGATTGTTGGAGGAAATGAAAAGACAGGCTGTCTTTGTACTTTCAGGTTCCCAATAGCAATACAGTGACAGTGGATCTGATGTTATCCTGGTTCTTCATTAAAGGAGGGGAAGTGGAGAGCAGGAGGCTCAGGTCAGGATCATCTATGAAGCATCAATCAAGGTTTATCCACGAGGAGGATTTATGTTGCTGTGTGCATGCATTTCCTCTACACTTGTAAGTTGATTTCACCATGCCTTTATTTTTCAAATACTTCTTATTTATTGATCAAAAATACAGTAATATTACTACAATTGAAAATAACCCTTTTCTATGTGAATATATTGTTATATGTCATTTATTCCTGTGACGTAAAGCTGAATTTTCAGCATCATTACTCCAGTTTTCAGTGTCACATGCATTCTGATATGACGATTTACTTCTCAAGAAACTTTTCTGATTATTACCATTTTTTTTTTTTGTGTGTGGTGGAAATCAACTTTTTTTTTTCAGGATTCTTTGAAGAATATAAAGTAAAAAAAACAGCATCTTGGAACATTATATATGTCTTTACTGTCACTTTTGACACCTTTAATATGTCTTTGTTGCATAACAGGATTAAATTCTAAATGAAAAATCTTTAATCTTAAATCACAAACTTTTGAATGGTAGGATATACATTTTCTTTTACCATTGTTCCATAATTTAAACTATAAAAAAGTATAAAAAGTATATTAAAAGTTATAAAAAATGTAAATATCTATCAAGTCTATCTATCTACCTAAAAATAACTATCAAGTTACTAGGGTAAAGGTCTATGCCAGGAATAGGGCAGTGAAATGTGAGCAAAATGAGAGGTTTAAAATAAAAATATTGAAGGTGGTAAAGGTTTGAAGGTTTTCTGACCTCGATCGCATGCTGGAACTGCTCATGCTCTCTCTGCAGCTGCTCGGCTTCTTGAAGGGAGCTGGCCGTAATCAGACCAGCGTTCAGCATTGATTCACCGTTACGGATCCAACCCAGAACCTGCAACACGCAAAGAGATTAACAAAGACAAGTTGACACATCACTGCAGCGTAACACAGCATTGGTGGTATAAAGTCCCCCATTCTGAAGACAGCCTGTGCATTACCTGCTTGACTTCTGCCTGAAGGTGGCGCAGTTGCACACACTGCTCCAGGTGTCTGCGGTGCTGCTCTGCGGCCACATCCAGCTCTTGCTGTTTCTCATGTAGAAACTCCAGCAGATCCTGCACACGGGTGGCCATGTCCACGTCACGGTCACACAGCAGCTCCACACCTGCAAAACCAGAAGCTCTTAGCTCTCATTTTATTCCATAGCCGCTGGACTTAAAATTTGTATTTAGGGGCAGTTAATGTTAAAAAAAAAAAAAGGAAAAAAGTTATTTGATGAATAGTAAGTTCAAAAGAACATCATTCGTATAGAAATGTTCTTTAATCCACTTTTGATCAATTTAATGCATTCATGCTGAAATAAAGTATAGTAATACCTTGAGATACGAGCATAATCCGTTCCAGCACTGAACTTGTAACTCGAATTGCTCGTATCTCAAATAATGTTTTTCCATAAGAAATAACAGAAGAAATGATTATCCATTCCAGCCCGTTAAAAAACTCTCTTATTAGTGCTAATAACATGTTTTTAAATGCTATTGAGACACACAAATTATAGTATATAAGAATACCTGTGATATAAAATAAAACGTGGTTTTAATTAATAGATTAAAATTGAGAATTAATTGAGTTCTTACCTTCGAGACGGATGATGTAAATTACTTTGTTTACGTAGAGTACGCAAACACAATACAGAAGACTCACGGGAGATGCGTATGGAAGTCGACTATGGCGATAAATCCATGCCAAAAAGAAACGAGCGCAAAACTGATGTTTTAACATTCCCCACACACACGCTCGATCTTCTCTTGACTGCTGTTTTTTCTCACGCGAACACTTTTATTTGAATCGATGAACACGTGAAGTGAACGAGTGAGGCGGCTTGGGCTCCGAGTGCTCGACCACCTGTAAGCTGCTCGTATCTCAAAGCAAAAATTGCTTGAAGGCTTGCTCGCATCTCGGAATACTTGTATGTCAGGACGCTCGTATCTCAAGGTATTACTGTATTCATTTCTTTCAAAAGTTCACCAGAAATGCATAGAGCTGTAATAAAATATTCCATTTCATACGATCATGTTTGACTCACCGGAAGCCTGCACCTCGTTGACGTACTGCAGCAGTTCCTGGCCCTGGTGGATGACGTGGAAGGCCAGGTTGTTCATGGTCAGGGCTTTATCCGCGTGGTGCTGTAGTCTCTGTTCGGCCAGCGTCAGGTCTTCTGTGTCAAAGTCATTCATCTGCTGTGACAGCTCCTCATTCCATGAGTCTAGATCCGAGATAATCTGGAAAATAAGAAGCATCATATGAGCACAAGCTGAGTCTCAGACGCCATTACTAATGGGCAGACACAGTGACATCACCCAGGACAAGAAACAGAGTGACCTGTCCAGACTGTCCAGCTCTTATATGTAAAGGCCAGTGGTTCTCAAATAGTGGGGCAGGGGGGCGCGGAGCGATGCCAGGGGGCGCGCGCGTGACCCTGGGGTACATGCTTTTTTTGCCAGGGAGTAGGTTTCTTGCACTGAACACGAGCAGCAGATATGAAGTTCAGATAACCATCCCCTCATCCTTTGACGTGTACGATCACACCGGTGTTCATATACGTCACGTGATCAACCACTAAATTCACACGTGTTTTCACGCGCTATCTGGCACTGATCCAAAAAAAGACGCGCTCAGAGCTTGTCATTTATCACAACAATTCAGTGTTTTCAACCACATAAGATTTATTTTAGGTTTCAACAAGTTGGTGACTATTTTGAATAAAAAAGAAAAAACTAAATAAATGTGATCTATTATACAACGCTTGTTGTGACTGCGGTATGCCATGGAAACGGTTGCCATGGAAACAATAAGGCGAAAGTTCCAAAATGGGGGGAGGGGGGTGGCGCGCGAAAAGTTTACCTCTTCCTAGGGGGGCGTGACAGAAAATAATAGAGAAGCACTGGTAAAGGCCAATGTCTTCCAGCCTTTTATAAACTCTGTGCAAAACAGGAGCGAGAGTAATCACTTTTGGGTGCACATCATCCTCAGCCGATCCTTGAAGATTGCTGCTTATTAATTGCTAGCAAATCATATTTGACATCAGGGAGTCGCTAACATGTGCTGATGGGAATATTGCCCTAGTTTAAGGAATAGTTCACTCAAAATGAGGATTCTGTCATTAGTTACTCTCCCTCATGTCGTTCCAAACTTGTATGACTTTTTCTTCAGTGGAAAACAATACGTTCTGGCTGCAACCAGTGCTTAATTTGTAAATAGTAGCTCAAGCAGTAGAATGTGGAGCATGCAATGCCAAGGTCATGGGTTTGATTCCCAGGGAAAGCAAGAACGGATTAGAATATCAATGTGTTCCTTTAATGCAATGCAAGTCAATAAATTTAAATAAATATGCCGTATTAAAACATCAGAACATACAAAGACGTCACTAAACAATGGCAGCAACTGTAAGAGCATCTTTCAAGTTTCTGCACGGCCCCGATTAGTACAGTAAAACCTTGAGATACGAGCGTCCCGACATACGAGTATTCCGAGATATGAGCAAGCCCTCGAGCAATTTTTTGCTTTGAGATACGAGTAAATATTTGAGATAAGAGCAGCTTACAGACGCTGACGCTAGAGGTGTTCAGCACTTGGAGCAGCTCAAGCTCCTCATTTATGGGGTAATTGCATATGATCTCCACTAGAGGCAGCTTGGTTTTACAGCGGGGGTTACCGGGGGCGACGAGTGATTCACTAGTATTAAGCTGGGAGCAGCACGAGTTATGCGTGTTCAATAATAATACATATGAGCTTCTGAGGCATACATTATTATGACTTCCGTATTGTGTTTGCATTATCTACGTAATCCCTCCTCCTTCCTCCTCCGCACATGCCGTCATTAGCCGCTACAGTATCGTCTGTCTCGAAGGTTATTTCTTATGGGGAAAAATGATTTGAGTTACGAGCAATTCGAGTTACGAGCTCCGTCCTGGAACGGATTATGCTCTTATCTCAAGTTATTTCTGTATTAGCAGCTCCATCTTCAGTATCTGTTTTGATCAGAAACATCAGCTTTACACTTGCGTACTCAACTTCTATAGGAATGTATTGAAAATGCTCGCTCGGCGCCACTGTGTCTGCACCATCCCTAGGTAATGCACTTATTTATCTGTTTCCAGAACAGGATCCGGCTCAAATCAAGCACTGCTGCAACTTCCCATACAATAAATGATGATTTAAAATTTGGAACGACATGAGGGCATGAGAAAATAATGACAATTTTAATTTCTCTTTGAATCATCCCTTTAAAACAGCTACTGTCCCCTACAGACACCTGATCCAATCAATATACAGTGAACTCACATCAATGGCATCCCTCTCAAAGATCCTGAGCTGGAGGAAAAGCTCCAGTTTGATCTTCCTCTCCTGGAAGAGCTCTTCCATCTGAGCCTGAGCCTCATCCAGCTGCTGCAGGACGCTCTCAATGTGGTTGATGGAGCTGTTGTGAGGGGTCTTGTTGCTGGAGATGGCCGAGTCTCTGCAGGAAGACGGTGAAAGAGACGTTAAAGCAAAGGTACAGTGGAGGAAACGTTTACTTACATTCATGCATTTGGCAGACACTTTTACTCAAAGCAACTTGCATTGCATTCAAGAAACACATTGACATTCTAATCAGTTCTTGCTTTCCCTGGGAATCGAACCCATGACCTTGGCGTTGCAAGCGCCGCGTTCTACTGTTTAACAATAATGTATTTTGGTTAAATCAAAGTTGTAATAAAATGGAATTATTTAAGGAATGTTTGGAATTCTCAAACGCAAGTCTGATGGAATTTGAGGAATTTTTACCTTGTTCACAGAGACACAATGCTTTTATTTGGATTTCCCAAATATTATCTGCTTCACACACACGCAAAAGTTTTATTCAATTTGATGTTTATCCCGTCGCAAGCTGCATTTGATGTAAATAAATAAATATAATAGCTATCAATTCCAGAAATATTGGTAAAAATATTTGATTCTGGACAACACAACATAAAATGTTGTTATTTGTGGATTGGATCTCCATCACACTGCCAGCAGAAAACGAGCAAATGAGGTTTGAAAAGCAAAATCTTGTTTAATTTTGTAGCTCTAACCTCTATGGGATAGAAGTAAATGATCAGCAAAATACCGAACATAAAACGAACAAAAAACGACAAATATTAGGGCCCGAAAGAGGAAGTGACTTCAGGCTTGAAATTTAAATGAAATAAAACAAAAAGCCAGCACTAATGAGAATCTAAATTCATTAAAAAATTGAAATCATATGGTCCTAAATGCATTATCTGTGAATGGGTGAGAGGATTACAAGCCCATTGGAAAGATAATATGTGAAATATGCAACATTATCCTCTTTTCATTAAAAAGGTTAATTATCAGGGAGAGCTTCAGTAATAATTGTGCAAGGGGAAAAAAGAGAAAGAGGAAGCAACAGTTACAAACCAGAAGAAAGACTCCTTTCATCCCGTCTCAAAGGATACAAGCGGGTTAACTCTGATTAAACTTTATTAAAAACAAATGGTGTAATAAAGTAAAATCATAGTTATCGGAGTAATAAAGGCCCTCGCTTTAATTGATGGTTCAGCGCTGGAAAGTCTGTTCCCATAGTGATGTGCTTTTATCATTCTGCAAAGCTTGCGTGACTGAGTGGACGTGTTACGGAGTAACAGAATAATTAACGCTTTCATCGCCGATCCACAAGCTCAACACAACCAGGCTTTCCAGATTAGATCAGACTGGAATAACATGACAGTCTTGCGTCTGAATTTGAGTAACTGAGATCCCGATCTCTCTTGTGAACGTGTCAGAGCGCTTGTGTAAGTGTGTGACGTCTCTGCGGTGTGTTGGTGTGAGCTGGGGACCTTTCTGTTTGTACCTCTGGGCTCTCAGGGGTTTAAGTATTACCTCTGCATAATTAACTAGGCTGTTATGAAAGCAGGATTATGTAAGGCACTAGAGGAAGAGAGAACAAGAGAGACAGTACACATGGAGGGATAGCCATCCTCTAAATTCGCATGTGTAGAGACTCATTTGCAAAGCGGAGGAGGAGGAGAATCAAGCCACATGTCTTTATCTGCTTTCCTTTATAAAAAAACACTTTAATCAGGGAAATGCGTCGTGAATTTAAATGGACGTTCAGTGATTTCGGAGTTAACAATACTGCACCAGTTATTATATAAAAACAATTTAAAAACAATTTACATGACAGCATCAGCATTGAGCTTCAGATCAATGGTTTTGATCACGATAACAAACGAACTATATACAGAACAAGTTTTGCAACAATGAATACAACACACGCGGTTACAATTATGAAGAAATCATCATTTTTAATCACTATTTTTTGCGTGAAGTCAAAAAACTGGTTCGAGCCAGCAGACGGTTAAAAAAAGGAAAAAAAATCTCTGACAGGCTAGTCACATTCTGCCAAGCACCACGTCTGAACAAACCCCACGTTTAACAGAACTACACTGATTAATAAGTACTACGAACAAACCGGCATAAAACACAAACCTGAAGCTGAAGAAACCCTAAACATTAACGGAAAAGACCCGTGAACCTGAGTGACTGAGAGAGTAAGACGGCTGTTCTCGTCTCAGCGTTCTGCGTGTGAATGAGCAGGGCGGAGCTGCGGGACGCAGCAAATCTGCATGTGTAGGGGAGGGGCGCTGTGACTAGCCTATCACAGAACGCAGACACAGTCAGCTAACCAATGAGGATTTTTATTCAATCCAAGCACAGATATTGACTCGTATTACTCATATAATACTCCAAAAGTACTTTATCCGTACCGGATACTCATTTCAGCCGAGTATCCGGCTCAACTCTAATATACATATATATAATTATTTTTATTTCTTTACATATTATATTTAATTAGGTTGCTGTCACTTTAAAACCTGACACACGTATCCATTGCAGTTACACAGTTGTTTCTTTATGTTCACTTAAAATATAACAACAAACTCGAGACGGATTTCAGCTATTTCAGTATCGAAAAATCTATTGACAACCCTAACAATATCTTGCGTTTTAACGCATTAATTATATTTAACAAAAACTCTACAATCCATTATTGCATAAAGATCATCAGTCCCAGTGGTTGCATGGAAGCATTCCTCCAGCTGAATGTTTCTGCAGTGTTCAGTCCACCGCAGTAGTGCTGGCAGTCAGGGATTCAGAGCTGTACTGATGAAATGTGGCAGAGTCTGAGAGACTGACTGCACTCCAACATCCTCTGCTTCTCTCTCCTTCTCCTTCGCCTGCTTAACTTTCTGCTGAAGCATCAATCTTTACTGAAACTCAGCCTTCAGGTCCTCTGCTGCTGCAGTCCTTCCCACATGTGACAGACTGTTAGCACTAACACTGGACATCAAGCCAAACAACGCAACTTCACAGTTGCACTAATAGTGACTCATTTACATTTATGCATTTAGACTGATTCAAACCATTTAGACTGATTTGCTGAAAGAACTAGCTGGGAACGATTATGTTCTGTTAACGCTGGTTGTGTTGTTCGCTTACCGTTTACGGTCTGTGTAGCATTTGGTGGAATCATCTAATTTTCAGATGCACAACTCTTTGGTGTGTGTGTAACGTGATAACTTTCACACTAATCAAACAAACCACACTTCAATGGAATCACACTTGGGTCCACACCAAAACATGAAAGCGAAATAGAAGCGCTGTTGCAGAGGAAGACATGAAAGGAAAGGACAGATGAGAAGATGTGCACCTGAGCTGTTGAATGAGATCCTCTCCTTCTTTGATGACATTTACAGTGAACTGCAGTGTGGTCTGCTGCTGCTGCCCGAAACGCTTGATCAGGTCCTGAACCGCCTCCACCGACTCTGCGTACACGTCGTCCAACAATTCCTTCTGCAACTCCTCCAGCCACGTCCACAGCTATGAGCAAAACACACATCGGTTTTACTTCATTTAATTATGTTTTGTCCTTTCTGATCTGATATTGAATGTTAAAGGGAACCTATTACAAAGTCTTGATTTTGTTTTTGACAAAATATTTGATGTTGCACAAACGCTCTGTTTAGTTCCTGTCTCTGAAGCCCCTCCTTCTGAAAAGTGTGTTGGATTGGTCAAACACTTTGAGTGTGTATGGGAGATGTCCTGCCCCTTACAATAACCACCAGTTTAAACACACTAATAACTAACTCACGCCACCAGGCCTCATTCTCTTATTTTGCATACGATTTGGGCAGGAATTATTCAAATGAGGAATATTGTGACGTGTTTTTTTCCCAGACAAAAACTCAAAACTACAATGGAGGCGTTTCAGGGAGTTCAGAAACACTGACACTGATGTAGAGAAGAACTCCTGCTGGAGGAACTTTGCAACTTTGCAGAGCTTTTTTATGCAACATTACGCATTAAAGCAAAATAGATCCTCTTTAATGTATCAGGTTCTTGTGTTTCAAACTCTACTGAAAACTATTTTTTTACTTGACATAGCATATTAAATATGCAACACACATGGCACAAACACAAAAATAAAATATCTACATCCTTTTAATACACAAACAAATCCTAGTAGTCACAAAAAAACCTGCACATTATGCATAAAAACAGAACGTTGCTCAGAGCAGAACGGTTTTGAAGTTTATTGTTGACGGTAACAAAAGCTGTGCTTTGATGGCTGCTCTCCAGAGATGATTTAAAGGCAAAGAATTCATTTTCCGTGAGAGGATTTGAACATGCTGACAGTTTAGCATAAGCTGAACCTGCCCACGAGAGGTTGTGTCTTTTGATTCAACCCCTAGAAAGCTCCACCGCAAATAATAATAACTTTACTCAGAACTACTCGACCATCCACAGCTAGTTCTTACCTCCTTCACATGGGTGTGGAAAGCCACTGACATGTCCAACAAGACCTTTCTCTGCTCGACACGCCTCACAAAGTCCTGTATCCGGTCCTCTAACTGATGGGCGGCCTGATAGATCTCCTCCGGGTCACACTCGCCCGTCTGGGCCAACTGCTCCGCCGCTTCCAGCAGCTTATCAGCATTTGTGTATGTATTCTAATAAAGAGAAGATACATGTGGACTGTGATGATGCTCATGTCAGCCGCTGAGAATATTTCGCTTCAATGCATTTTTGACACAGACTACATTATTTTTGGGAAATAAGCCACAACGGGTCAAAATTACGTTGTTTCGCATCAGTGTATAAATCACATTGTATTTCAATAGCATAACTGTGTAAAATAGCAGTGCATAACAAGTTACAGCGGCGTTTTATAAATGCCAAGTCTAAATGAATTTATGACAGAGAAAATGTGCGCAGAGATGTACCGTGAATACATTTCTGCCGGCCAGGATAAGCGCCTTTAGTCTCCTTCATTTCATTAAGGGTAAAGTGTTTCTATGCTATGCTAGAAAAGATTCATTTTTCATGCATGTGTGTGTGCATTTATGTGTCATTTCACATTTCGGATGCTTGAGGTTACACAAGTTGCACTTTTCAGGTTATAAAAACAACACTATTTCAATAGTCCACTTTACTAGAGTATTAGACTCAGTCTGCTTAAATATCTGCTAACTCTTTATTGTGATGCTCCACAACAGACGTTCACTGACTAGAAGTAACTTTAAAACTATATCTGATAAAATACCACTCATATTATATGACAGAAAAGGTTCATATTTGGCTCTATGTTCTTTTAATTTATAGAGACCTCTAAGTGTCTGTATGAGCCTATGATGACTATTTTGAGCCTATGATGACTCAAAATAGTCTGTATGGACAGATTGTTCAAATATGACGTAGGCAAAAGTTTTGTATCGTTTACATGACAGATGCATGCTCATCTTTTTTCCTTTTTTACATTATTATGTTGGGCTGTGTGTCTGTTATTCTCAAATACATCGACTGCGTAATGTTGGTTAAACTGCTCGTGTTTCATGTTTGTCTCGCTGATGTACTAGAGTTCTGTAAAGTACTGCAGGTGTGGGGTTAGACTTAATTTATGCATGGAAGAGTCCAGGGAAGCCCCCTCAAATTAAACCTGAGGGGAGTGAATGACAAACCTGAGCAACTTCCTCAAAGTCTTCATGGCGTTTCTGCAGGGCTCGGGCGCGATGCAGAGATTTCCCCACCCCTGTGTGTTTGCTGAGAAACGCCTCGCCGTGGTTCTCAATCCAATCAAGAACCTGCTCACACAGAGAAATTCATTAGTGACACAGTCCTTCAGGTGAGAACGTGTGCTGTCAGATGGGTTTAATGCTAGTGGCAGTCTGAGAGGTGAGACTGCAGGGTCCAAGAAAAAAAAGATGCATAAAGGTGTCGTTCACAGCCTAGCTCTCCCTCTCATCGCATCCCGGCACCTGAATAGTGGTTTCCATGGCAACACTTTCCCTCAGCCACAGAATTAGCCGTTCTGCATTCTCTCGGTCGAACACCTCGCTGCAGAAAACCACAATCTCTGCACCAATAAACTGGCCCTGAGCCCACGAAAACAACGTTCAATTGAAGGAAACGCTACGGCAGCGGCTTATCCTTTGCTTTAAATTACGAGTGTCTATTTCTGTTTGCATGTAAACAATTACTATCCCAGAGAACTTCAGCCAAGATGTTGCAGCGGTGTTTGCTCTCCTGTATTACAGAGGCAGCGGTAACAGTAATTACATGCTAAACTAAAGCCTGCCCAGAAGCATGAATTTGGGAAGCTATATAAAAAATAAAGTCTGCTGGTAGGACGTTTTGCTGACACACTGCAGTGCTCGTCCAAAGTATACACTGATATAAAAAATTAATTTTATTCATCTTTCTTTACTATCGGCAGAACCAAGCGCCGACTCAGTGTGGGGGATGCAACTACTTTCAACAAGCTCATGGTCAAAATGGCCTAAATGTAAACAGAGGACAAAAAGTATCAAATTATGTAGTATATTCAGTGAAATTGAAATATTAACAAGATATACAAAATATTAAAACACTATTGACCCATGTTTGCATCATTGCATTCAATTTTCAATATTTGACATTTATGGAACAATTACATGGAAAATGTTTAATGTTAATTAAAAACTACATGGCAAATAATTACATAAACATTTATGTCTTTTTTAATACGCCCTGCAAACTTTATGAGGCATTATATTAGGTTATGTGTGTATGTGTGTGTGTGTGTGTGTGTGTGCGCACATATGCATTGGATGCATTGCTTGATCGCAAAATTAGGTATTAACAAAATTATAATAGAATTTTTTGTTATATTCATTATTAACCTTTAAATAACATAACGATTTTAAATTAAGGAGTGAGTTGTTTTTCGTTATGATATTAAAATTGGCGTGAAGAACCATGAAAAAAAAAATATTTAGTTAATGACAACACAAATTACAACTACTTTAGTAAGACAGTTCAGTTGCTTATGGAGTTATTCAGTTATTCATGCAGACTCTACTCTCTCTCTCTCTCTCTCTCTCTCATATCCTTCCATCCCATTGTATGATCTCTATGCTTCTTGAATCATTCCCCAAGGGTATTATGAAATGCCACGTGCAGTTCTCATTACCACACTTCCACCCACGTGGATCGTGTGGGGCATTTTAAGGTGAATGAGTGTTAGTGTGTGTGTTTTACCTGCTGAACGTCCTGCTGGAATACACACAGCTGCAGACGTTGGTGGAGCCGGACCTTACGGTGCTGCCAGATGTTCTCCAGCTGCCTCTGGTGGTGCAGAACCTCATGGATGATGTCCAAAACATGATGAACTGCCTTGGAGTAATTGGCAGATGCCGTCAGCGAATCCGCGCCGCCAGGGGTCAAAGGGCGCTGAAGTTTGTCCAATAAGGCTTTTCCATCTTGACTCACCTGGAAGAGGGCGGGACAAAACAATTGCACAAACCTATTATACTAAAACGAAGCTGCATTGTTATACGCAACGTAACTCTTAATAGCACTGAGGGTTTTGTAATAAATATAATTAGCTAAAATTGCCACTTTAGACATGCTGTAATTGCTATAATGTGGTAGTTCCATTTACTCTGGGATCAGTTCCCATAAACGGCTTTTCAGGAGTGCCTGGTAATTTAGTGTACCTCAGAGTAGGCAGCGGTGATGTGTTCATATAGGCCTTGGTGATGGTGGATGGCGTCCTCCAGGTCCTGTAGCTCAGAGGGCAGATCCACTTCCCCGCACGCTTTACACCACGAGTCCACATTATTCATGTACTGCAGGAAGACACAGATACACACACATTTGTAACAGAATGATAATGTAATTACATGCAATACGTAACACACTTTGAAATAAAAGCGAGTTCTAAATTGAATATAGGCATACAGTGATCCCTCGTTTATCGCGGTTAATGTGGACCGGATCCCCCGCGATAGGTGAAATTCTGCGAAGTAGGATTGCCCCCCCTAGGAATTTCCGTATATGTGTGTGTGTAGGTACCAGAATGTCTAAAATATGTATTTTTATACTTTATATATTTTTTTATTGAATCTATTTCATTATAAAACCTTAATATTATACGTTTACGCTCTCCCTCTCTCATACGATACGTATTATGTTGCTATACACTCATCAGACTCCAGTAATGACGACGATGAAAGACCTGTGCGCTTCGATGATGGTGATGGTGTTACTGCACTGGTATAATGAGGCCTTTAAATCAGTTCAGGAAGCGCCTCATCGTCAGATATCGGCGCTGGATCGTCAACATTTGCTTCTGAGAGAAGAGAAGAGGCTCCCACTCCACTCATGCTCTCATTGGTCGATCTCGCACCGGGAACCAATCACGTGTCTTGTCTGAGTGCCGTGGGCGTGTATAAAGCCTCTGAGAGAGTTTCTCTCTTTCTCTGGCATCCTGAGAAACAGTTTCTCTCGCATCACGATGAAGCAACGCTGATTTCTTGCCGATATGGCGGTATTTTTGAATTTTTATTTTCCGATTAATATTTTAGAAAAATCCGCGATGCACTGAGGCCACGAAACTTGAACTTGAAGTAGCGAGGGATTATCGTAGTTGTTTATATATTCTGGTAAGTCTGTCCATATAGACCTCAGACATCAAAAGAAACAGAAGTAATAAGGTAAATGCAGGTATGCATCATATGCTACAATCTGAACATCAACGTCTTTGATCGCGTTGCACTCTTTCTCAGAAATAAAGAGCAGAACGAGGCCGAGTCTGGTTCCTCAACTCAAACAGAATGGCATGCATGAGGACAGCCCAAACCAGGCTGGCAGTTGTGCTGATGCTCAAAAGGAATAAAAATCTCTAGAAACGAGCCTGTTGTTGATACAGCCTCTCTATGAAAACACTGCATGTGTGAGAGGAATATTTTATCCACCTGTCCTCTCCATTGCAGTCTCTCAAACATCCTGCTGTTTTACATGCAGAGACTTTTCCACATTCAGAAAGAAAAAAATGAACATTCACTATAAATAAATTTGATTGATTTGACTGATTGAATCAAAATAAAGGGATTATAAATGCTGATAAAAAACATGCTTAAGCTATCAATAAAACTGCTCAATATGATTAAATTACTAATCAAAATGTATATTATACATTTTTTATGCTTATTAGAGTACTGTGCCCTTTTACAAAGTCTTGATTTAGTTTTTAGTCTTTACTAGAACAGGTTTTCATGCTTGAATGTTCAAAAACCACATTATTCTCCCCATATTCTCCATTGTTGCAGCTCGTCTCTTCCCAGTCTGTCAGAAACGCTCTGTTTAGTTCCTGTCTCTATGAAGCCCCTCCTTCTGAAAAGCACACTGTGCTCTGATTGGTCGGCTGGATCAGTGTGTTGTGATTGGTCAAGCGCTTTGAGCGCATTTGGGAAATGTCCCGCCCCTTACCATAACCACCAGATTCAACACACCTCTAACACACACAAGCAGGCCCCGCCCCTTTTATTTTGCATACACTTTGGGTGGGAATTATTCAAATGAGGAATATTGTGACGTATTCGAAACTCAAAACTACAAATGGAGGCGTTTCAGGGAGTTCAGAAACACTGACACTGATATGGAGAAGAACTCCTGCTGGAGGAGATTTGTAACGTTACAGACGCTCAAACAGCAACATTACACACAAGAATGGCGAACATTTAAAAATCCTTGTTTTGTTAATCGGTCTAAATGAATCAAAGCCAAAGTCTGATTATCTTTCAGCTTTAACAATTACAATTGTAACAATTTGAAGTCCATTTAACTTTTCTATTTACGAAAAATCACATCTTCTATAGCTTAACCAAATCTCAACTCATGCACATACACTGATCTCTCCGTTCAGTGCTTATCGGTATCAGATATCATTACAGGAAGATGTGTCAGCGTTCTCTCTGACCTGGTCACATTTCTGATGGAAAGTAGCAGACATCTCCAGCAAGGCGCTCCTCTCATCCAGCGCAGCGGCGAAGGCCTTCCACTCCTGCTCCAGCTGACCTGAGATCTGTTTGATCTGCTGGGACGCGTAGTGTCCCGCCTCCAGCAGACGGTTCCCCACCGACATGATGCGGTTTATGTTCACGTAAACATTCTACGGGACAAAGCAACCACCATCAGCCACAACGCCAACACTTCAATATGAGGTACAGTAGTGGCCCAAAGTGATATCTGGCCTTGAAAACTGATGCCATCATCTTTTTTATCAAAGAGTATTAACATTTGTAAAAGATTTTGTAAGCATATTGCTAGTTGTGCTTGGAGTCAATAGTTTTGTTTAAATTGTGCCCACAAAAATTTTCATTAGGCTGTCATACAAAGAAATTACGAAGAGAAAACAGACAAAATATGAATAACTGATTATGTTATAGTCGATGTAGCTTTGAGCTTTTCTGCCTTTTTTTTTTGCTTAGTACAATAAAACCTGTAGCTGCAGTTTACACTCAACCAAGTTTATATATATATATATATATAAAAAAGAAAACATTTTCCTCATATTTTGAGGTTTTAATCAAACTCGTAGGGTCAACAAATATCCCCTTTCGCACATCACTTTTGGTCACAACTGTTTTACTAAAAGCATTTCAATTATGCATGTATTATTGACCAATATTAAAGTGATATTTAGCCCTATTTTTACCATTAATTACCTTTGTCATTATTTAAAAACACGACTAATTTAATAACAATATTAAATATAATAAGTATACATTATTCATAAAGCTTCTAAACAGAAAATACTGCTATTGGAAGTC
This sequence comes from Rhodeus uyekii, assembly GCA_037043235.1. Taxonomy (NCBI): domain Eukaryota; kingdom Metazoa; phylum Chordata; class Actinopteri; order Cypriniformes; family Acheilognathidae; genus Rhodeus; species Rhodeus uyekii. The sequence continues at coordinate 308,663 of JAWRVZ010000222.1, forward strand.
AACAAGATACATGCCATGAGTGGTTTATTCTGCAAAGATACATTACAAAAGTGACAGTGAAGATATTTATAATGCCATGTCAAATAAAAATGTTTTCTGCATTGACAACGATAATAAGAAATGTTTCTTGAGCAGAAAATCATCATATTAGAACCATTTCTGAAGGATCATGTGACACTGAAGACTGAAGCTTTGCATCATAATTTACATTTTTTTTTAAACATCCACAGTTATTTGAAATTGTAATAACACAATATTATTGTTTACTGATCAAATAAATGCGGCCTCTGAAATCCTTTTTTTAAAACACTCCAAACTTATTTGTGCGCAGGAATAACAAAATCAGCAAGGAATTATTATCCACGCTGATCTTGACGGATGATGACATAAGTACATCGATGCTATCATTAAACTTTTACTTCAACATTTGCAGACTCAATATGCCTACATCCTCTTTGAACAGGAAGTGATCAATACTTCTCCCTGCAGTAATGGGGATTTTTAAAGGACAGGGCCTACAGCTGGTGGGCGGCCACCCAAACAGGAAGCACTTAGGTGGATCCCGGTCTACGCTTCATCTCTGATTATACGATGAGTCACCGATATTCAATAAAGAATCGGTTCTTACACTGTCAAACTTAAATGGAAGAAAAATACTAGATTAGTCAGAGGGAAAGAAACAGCAGCAGGGTTTCCGTTGAAGGAACATTATGGGATGTAGATAGTGTTGGAAAAAAGTCACTTGTAATCATGTCAATTGGAAGGAACTGATATTTCATTCAGATTGTTCTAATCCGTTCGACAGGACAACCGAAACTAGACATCCTGTGCATGTGCAATGACGTATGAGAGTTGCTGTGAATATTAAATGCTCTTCTCAAGTTCTGCAAGAGATTTTTGTCCCAGCAGCCTTTGTTTCAGGCAGAGGAAAGGTCGATTTCACGGATTTGATTGCTTTATTAAATTTCTGTACAAACCTTAAAAGCAGTTGATCACATTTGCATCTTTGTTCTATTATATTTATTAACGTCGTTGCTTGTAGTTTGATTATTTGTTCTTACTTTCTTCGCAAACCGAACCGTGACCCTAAAAGAGTGATCAAAATCGAACTATAATTTCAACCCCTGCCAAAGATCAACTCTGATTCGAAATCTTTGACATATAAACGCGCACATCAACCCGATCCCTTTATTATCCTGTGTTTTCAGGCTGATCGGCGTCTCTCTCACGGCGGGATTCTCTCTCCCAAATGCATTTCAATGCAATGCCTCGTTCCCGCTCTCGAAAGGGAATGTCTCTGGTTACTATTGTAACCTCGGTTCCCTGAGAGGCGGAATGAGACATTGTATTAATGCACCAGCGTTCAGTCATGATTCTGACACAATTGCCACGCTTATACTATTTATACTGTCTGTCAGCCAGAGCAGCATCGTGTGACAATTGGGCAGTTGTCAACTGGCGTCATCCTATGAGGTTTCAGAAATAATGTGAAGGGGAGAAGTTAATTTGCAGGTGTGATTTAAAAAAGAAAAGCAAAAAAAATAGATGCAGCTCACTGGTAAGTGGCGCTATGGTGAGCAATTCTTAGAACAGGCCCGCGGGCGACTCATGTGGTCCTTGCAGGCGACCTGGTGCCCGCGAGCACCATATTGGTGACCCCTGATGTAAACACTGTTTGGATTCACCAGTTGGAGTGATTTCATACCGATTGAAACAAAAACCATGTAAACATAACTAGTGACATTTCCAATCTTTTGACTGGAGATAATGTAACTCTACTTGAAATCTCCTCACCATGCAATTCATGGCAAAGTGGTTGTGCTGGGTCTGCAGCTCCATGGCGTGGGGGTGGTTGTTGCCGATCTCCGTGTATCCAGCCAGAAACAGCCCTTTATTGTGCATGATCCAGTCAAACATCTGCAGAGAACCAGGAGTCACACACACGTTAGGCATACGCTTGACTAGAAACAGGTTTAGCGTATGTGTGTGTTTGTAATGAGGTGCATATCTGAACATGTGCGCATACAGCTGAAATTGATAAAAATAGAAAATCATAAAAATGACCCATTTCTCAAGAGCAAAGAATAGCTGCTGGTTTCCTAGCAACATGCAAATCTTCCACCCACTTTGAGAAACACTGAGACAATTTAGCGAGAACTTCGGTAAATATGTGCATAGATCCAGATAGAATTAAAACACAGGGTTTAGGAGGCAAATCTGAGGCCATGGCAAACTTTCAACGGGGCTGAAGGATGATTTAAAAGTATTTAAATGAATACATTAATTTTAATATATTAAAATAATCAAACTTAAAATACTAGAGATTTAAAAAAAAGATCAAATAAAACGTTTGGGGGAAAAAGCAAACAGAAATAAGAAAAATATCTTGTAAAAACACAAAAGTTGTATTTGTACATTAGTAAATGCAGTGTGAACTAACATGAACAGCTGTATTTTTATTAATTAACATTAACAAATACACTAACCAATGTATTACTCATGTGTAGTTCATGTTAAATAATACATTATTAATGTTCAAAAAATGAAGAAATTGTTACCAAAATTTTTTACTTGAAACAACCCTAAAATTAAATATATATAATACTTTAATTTATTTTATCAAAATATAAAATATTACAGAAAATAAATAAGTAAAATACTACATAATATTTTAAATGTATAATAATATAAAATATATTAATAATAAAACAGAAAATGTGACTCCTGTTTGGATTTGCCTCTATATTAAAGGTTTTTCTATGCATTTTACACAAGCAAGAAAACGTTAGTGAGTGATTCTACACTAATATAATGTTAATGCATATCATTTTTTAGTCTGTTTGACTGTAACTATTTGTCTAGTCCATTTTAAGTGCCTTACTTTTACTGAAATATTAGCTTTATTTGAAGGTAATCATCATATAAAATATGCAAACAATGAAACCAGTAATACAGCATGCAAGGCAGTAATTCTTCATGTTTCCTGCACGTGCGGACCTCACCTTTTCAGCATCCTGCTCGAAAAGCCGGAGTTGGAAGCACTGGTCCAACTGCAGCTTGCGGACGTGCCAGGCCTGGTGCAGGTTCTGCCGGGTGCTGTGCAGTTTCTCCAGCAGGGCTGAGACGCGGGGCACCAGGCCCTGGGTGTCAGCGTTGGGCTGCCCTTGCCCTTCCCTCTGCCCTGGCGGCACAGGCACAGTTCGGTTAGCATAGCTCTCGCTGCTTTGAATCCTCTGCAGAAGCCTCTGGCCCTCGCTGTCCACCTCCTCCATGGGAGCCTTCATCACCCTCTTCTTCAGGGCCGCGTGCTCCTCTATCATGCGCCGGGCTCCCTCCAGGTCCTGCGGGAAGTCTTTCCGTGTGACCGTTTCTTGCATCTCCTCCAGACGGGCGAGCAGGTGCCGAGCGTTGCCTGTGAAGTCTTCGAAGGCCACGCGGATCTCGATCCACTCTTCATGGTTGTAGTCCAGGCTGCCCTCAAAGTCGGGCGTCAACTGGGACGGGTCAACCACCTTAGATAAGCCCTCCAGAGAAACCATTGTGGTCTGAAGGTGGGCGTGAAAGGAAGAGAAAATGGACATTAAGGCTAGAGAGAAAGGATTGGGGTGGAATATGAAAACGAATCAATATGCACAATATGACTTCCTAATGCGAATTGATGCAGAAGTTCCAGGCTGCATTAATGACCAGTAAGGTGGAACAGCTATTTTTAACATGGAGCATGAATCTAATTTCATACAGAGCGCCCGAGGTCCAAACTACCTAGAGACAGACTCCCATCACAAAGCCTGAGGGAGATCACCAGCACCAGCAGTGTCTTGAACAGCTCCGACCGACTGAACAGCCTCGGGTAATATGTAAATCTATATAAATGTATACCGGATGTACATTTGCAAAAAAAAAATTAAATTAACTTTGGCTCACACTATGCTCCAAACATGCGTGGAACAAAACTCATCCAAATCAGAACCTATTTTTAGTTTTAATATAAAATGTTGGTTATTTTACCAATGAGATTTCACAGTAGATGGGGATACCCAGCATAAAGGCCCATTCACACAAAGAACCAGAACTATAAAATTAACTATAACACTAATTATATTACCAAACATCATTCTGAAATCCATTGATACCGTTTTCACCCAGAAACATTGTCCATTGATTAATGAAAGATATGTTATAAAATATGACAGCCCTGTTCACTTTTTTCTTTTTACATATATTTACACATCTAATTATACATTAATTGTTTAAATGATTAATTTGCACCATTTCTAAATAAGTAAAAAACGTATAATAAAAAGGCGCTGTCTCTTTAAGAACAGCGGCGGATCATCATGAGTCTCGCATCCATTTGTGTGAATATTAGACAATTGTTTTTACTTTGTTTTTGATTCACTATTGAGAACTGACAATAAAATTACTAAATGTATATTAAAAAGGACATTTTCAATGGAAACAGAAATGTGGATTTTATCATTATTGTAGTTACATGTGGTTATATTATATGTGGTTCATTATCAAATGAACCAAACCGAAACAAAACATTTCCACCTGTGACAAAAGCCCTGATGCGTGTCAAAGCAGGTTAGGAAAGAAAACTGATTAACACGGAAAATGTATCATTTCACTCCTGGTTAGGAAAATGTGCACAGAAACAGGCTTGTCAAAGTATTAATGGTATACTACCGGTACTATGGTAATTATTAATTATTTGTTTGATAAATCAAGTCATTTTTAATATTGCTTTAAAAATTTCTATTTAGCTTTATTCAGTTTTAGTCACTTTAGTACTTAGCTTACTTTATTTCACTTTATTTTTTGCCTGTTTTTTTAGTTAATTTAGTTTCTGTACACTAACACAATTAATTCATTAATTTCTGAACATATTATTCTGATGTACATAAGAGGACAAAAAAAAAACTAAACGTGCTATTCTTTCTACAGAAGATGAATAGATGGGAGAAGAAAAAATGTATCAAATGTGCGTGAGTGGGCTTCATCTAAGCTGTGAAAAAGAGAGCGGAGGTGTGCGTCTCTTTAGTGAATTCAAGGTAAATGCAGTCAAAACCCATTCACTCATTAAAGTCCTGCTGTCACACAGGAGCACGCCACCATTAGCCCATCAAACACAGCCAGAATAACGCAACTTATGAAGTGCATTTGCTTTTTTTTGCCTTCTGCTCATATTTTGTCTTTGGGTAACTGTGAGAAATGTGGCATGTCATGAGCAGTGGGCGAGATGAGAGCTTGCAGCCGTTCCTATGACAAATTCCTTGACCCTGCCCACCAGAAGCATTTCATCATGTGTTGTGCTTGCAACACTTGTTTGGACTTGCACGGACCAGCAGATGGCAGGGAGCGCTTCTGATCCTCCCACCCAAATACAGGCACAATTGCTTCAATTTTCCGCGACTGGGGAATTTATGCGCGAGTGACACCAGCATGTTGACCTGTGATTGGCCAATAAATCTAAATAGCAGAAGCAGGGAAATCCATATCGCTTTTCTAAACCAATGTTGTTTTAGCACTATTTATATGTTATTATAGTATTTATGAATGATTTAAAATAGATTTTATTTTTACATTTTTGTTTTGTTTTCATGTTAAGTTACATTTAAAAAAAATTATTAGTTTTTGTTTTTTAAATATTTCTTATATAACTTTTACTTCAGTTTTAGTAATTCATCTCATTTTATTTCAGTTGCCAAAGCAAAAAGCTTATTTTGAAATAAAAGAATGATTATTTTTAAAGATTAGTCAGTTAATCTATACATTTTATGACTATTAATCTATAGTGTGTGTTTTTTAGATTAGTTGGTTAATCTATTTATAACTTTTACTGTTAGGCAGTTAATCTATTGATTATTTTCCCTGACAAGTCGGTTAATCTATCAATTATTTTTACGATCTGTCAATTAATCGGAGTACTTTGCTGTAGTGCGGTTACACTATTGATTATTTTCCCTGACAAGTCTGTTAATCTATCGATTATTTTTACAATAAATTGATTAATCTATCAATTACTTTTGAGATTACTTCAACATAGTCTGAGTGTGTGTAGAATAAATGTGATCTGGATGAACTACATTCACCAAGCTGTCCTTATCATGTGACCAACCAGCATCCGTTACGTCGCTTAACTGCCATTCATAAATCCAATCCCGTGGTCTTATGGGATAGTAAAGTGGCCATCATATGCACACTTCAGTATCTCGCAGGAAGAATTGGGTCATCCGGGTGTCACGAGTGAGGTGCGGGAAGCGAGGACCCAAACGCAGGGGGAAGGTTACTTTATTGAAAAAAAGAAAAAATACAAACAAAACTACCCCCAGGGGGAAATCCGACTCGACTCACTTGACTGGACACGACACGACTTGACTAGACAACTAACAGGATACACATCACACCTGGACAAAAGACAACGAAGCAGCACAGGACAGCAAACATGAAGGGATTAAATAGACACAGGAGGAAGGGTAAATGAACGGGAAACAGCTGGGACAAATCAAAGTTAAAGAGGAGAACAAGGTGGGTGGGGTTCACAATGACAAGACACGAACACGCAGCTAATGCGAACGCGCATTGCCACGTGTTCACACGAACACAAAGACAGCGCGCAGCTGGTGGAAACCAAACTGCGTGCGACAAGAAAACACAACATGAAAGCACGCGGCCGATGTAAACACGATGCACGATGCAATGCTCCAACACTGCACAAAGACACGAGAGCGCACATAACAACACCTCGTCTCGCGCGCTCACAACAAAGACAAACACACGCGTCATGAATGTCCGAACCCCGACACAATAACGAAACTGAACAAGACCAGTCTGGGGATCGGACATCACAACCCGCACATAAGACGCTAGACAGACTCGAGACTATCGAAGCCGCGCGCACACACAAAACATGAGACATTACGGTACCAAGAAGTGACTAGACCGAATATGGCAGAACCCTGACACCGGGGACTATTTGCTCACTCTTAGCCCCGTGAATTAAGACATCCTTCTTTTGTCACATACTGTTTTTTGCTTACTATGTAGCAAGTATTTGATTTTGGATGCAAACTAGTTGTCCAGTGCAGTTTCGTTCATTCAGCGAGGGTTTGTCGAGAATGATGCTGAGAGTCCTAAAATGAGCAGATATCAGTTTGGTTAGATCATGCGTTTGTCACAAACGTAAAAAAAATTTTTTAGAATGAATGCAACCATATTTAGCGCCGTTGATATACTAGCCATTAGCATCTGCTCTAGAGTGTTGTTTCGTTTGAAACATGGAAGGATTCGAGATGAACGCAAATCAACCTATTCTTGTAATTGCCGTGTCGTTCCAGCCTTACAACATTTATATTTTATTTCAATTTCAATAAACTAAAATATTTTTTTATATATATTTTTAAAAGACATTATTATTGAAGTTACCATTAACTGTAAGAGGAGATCACACCGATACCGATAAAGATTTGTTTTCAACGAGAGTCAGCAAATTTAAGCTGGTAAATTGCTTAGCCAACAACTCAACCATTTTTTACTTTATGCAAATGAGCAGGAAAAGTGACGGCAGAGCTCGTTCATTACAGGATGCGGTTTATATACAAGTGTCTTCCCCAGCAGAGCGTTCAGTATTTAGCAGAAAGAAACCTGAATTGTCAAAATAATTTTTACCAGGAAAGATTCCATTTGTGATCATATTTTCAACATATTAATCAAATAGTGAACTAAACTGATGTCTCGATCTATTCATGACACATTCCTAGCACTCACGATACTTCTCATAGGACAAACAAACGAAATTTGTAAGGGTCGCATCCAGAGTAATTATAATAATACATAATAAACTTTATTTTATGTAGCGCCTTTAAAAGTTAAGTGGTTAAGTCAAAGCGCTGCACAGAAACATAAATACAATAAACATACATTAGGGTTAATTTAAAAGAGAACGCATTATATAAAAAGCAAAGCAGAACACATAATAATAATCACTTGTATGCAAGTCTAAAAAAAAAAGTTTTAAGTAAAGATTTAAAAGCACTATAAGAGTCAGAATCTCTGATCTCATTGGGAAGAGCATTCCAGAGTTTGGGAGCAAAAGAAGAAAAAGCCCGGTCACCCATAGAACGTAAACGTGTTGAAGGAACAATTAAAAAGCCAGAATCAGAAGAACGAAGATTGCGTCTTGGGGTGTATGCAGTTAAAATTTCAGACAGATATTGTGGTGCAAAACCAGAGTAGAGAGAGTTGTTGCAGTTTAGACACGGTGAGTCAGTGTGAAAAGGCCTTTTTGAATACATATATCAATATTACTTGAATTACTTGTACTGGAAAGCTCTGACTTCACCCATTAGACTGTAAAAGCAAGCTAAAATGGCACTAGCGGCTTCAATTGTTAAAGGTTATACCGTTACATCCACTGTTACCTGGCACCTTTCAATTTCCTTCAATATTTCACTGGAGAAAATAGAGCAGAACTGACGTAGTGATCATTCACATCACAGACGCACATTGATCTTTTCGGTGTTATGAATGTTGCCATAGAAACAAACATGTTCTCCGAGTCCATGGACGTGACGTGAAGCTCTGAGTAGCATCTCTTTTTTTAATTACGATAATTCCAGCATGACATGTAACAGCCAGTGATGAAGTCAGCGCAACACACTGGTCGAGATTACGACTGGTTTTGTGTAATCATGTTTTATTCATGGAGGTTTGAGATACTAATTATCATTTGATCTAAAACGTTATTCACTTGCACTGGAAATTTCTGCAGCTGTGACATGAGCCATCGTTTTGTTCCACATGTGCCGTCGAACCGAACGCTCAGACACACGCACAAAAGCTTCTCCTGCAATAAAAACAAACACCACTACCGCTCAAAAAACAACAAGCCTGACAAAAAAATAATATCCGACAGCTCTGGAAAAGAAAAAGTTGCACCAACACCTTGCAAATGATCTAGACTCAATACATAAACGCTGAAAAGCTGCTGCAGACACATTTACATTCGCCTAGTCAACCCACACACACACACACACACACACACACAGACAGATCATCAACACCCACACACTCCCACACAGCCAGATCCACCTTCACACGCTCACACCAACACAGATCGGATGTCACAGACAAACCCACAGATTATTAATTAATAAGATGACGTGAAATGCAGCAGCAGATGATTTTGAGAAATATCACCTAGTTTTGTATTCTGCAAACACTGAAATCCCTTTCACTTGTTCATAAACACTAAAACACCACCTAGATTTCCAGAATGCATCAAGTAAAACATGCAAACAAAGTGAGAACGTGCAGCGATGGAGAGTCAACATCCACATCCAGCTACGCCTCTCAACACAAGATGACATCGAACGCTCCCGTACCTCAAACTCAAACTTGGAGCTGCCGAAGTTGGTCCTCTGTTTTTGCCAGAAGTTGTCTGGTTTGATGATGAGGGCAACGTGGATGCAACTGGGAAATGATTCCTGCAGGATCTTCAGGAGAGGCTTGATGGAATCCCACTTGGAGCCACGCATGTCCACGATGACCGTGAAGCCATGTTTGCACACGTCCTCGCTGATGATGAGGGAAAGAGAGAACAAAATATGAGCTTTAATCCTCTTTGCATTACATAATCTATGCTACATCTTCCTTGCTAAGAAACAAACACAAACCGCTGCAACAGCAGGAACTACAAATAAATGGCGAAAAAGTGATTCCCTTATTACAAAAAACAATGCACATCAGGATGGGAGGGAGGGACGGATCGCAGAGCTTACCCATGAAACACAGCAGCAATATATCATTCAAATGAGGAGGAAACATGCCGAAGGAAGGCCGATCTGTCAGGTTTCAACCCGTCTTAAGAGCTTTGTGACAAGCTTACGCACTGACCGCCTTCAGTCAAACATCTGCCTGTCAGGTTTCGCCTCAGAAAGTGTCTAATCGAGGAGGTGTTGACGAACACACAGCCTTGTGCGACTGCGACACGGTTTTCCACTCTCTCTCTTTCTCTTTCTCCCTCCCTCTCTCTCTCTCACTCACTGGCTCGCTCGCCCTCCCATTTTTTCCCTGTACACTCGCCTGCTCTCCAGCTCTAAAGACTCGCGCCCCTCTGTCTCTCTCTCTCTCTCTCTATCAAGATACATCCTTACCCATCTTTGTGTGTTTCTCTTTTTTATCCCTAGGGGGTTTGCTTTGTAACTGTGTAGATCTCTCCATCTCTCTCTCTCTCTCTCTCTCTCTCTGGTGTGACTGTGTGGGTGCAGGGGACAGAGTTTGTGTGTGAGGACGAGGAGGAGGATGAAGAGCCGTTGGCAGTGGCTGAACTGCAGAAGGTTCTTGATCGTGCCCACGCTGCCACTCTTTCCATTGCGCTCCCTCTTGCGTTTCTCTCATATCTACATCTCTCCGTTTCTATTCCCCTCCCTCCTGTTAAAAGTACAGAGCGACTAGATTCTGTGCAGTATTACTGGCTGAGGAACATGTTATATTAAATATATCAGATATGATGATAGATCATTCAGCCATGTTGTTTTCTGAAACCCATTCTCAAAAGAGAAACGGAAGGAAAAGCACTTTATGGGTTTAAGGATTTTACTGAATCGGTCTGCTAATAACAGGTGGATTGTTCCCGTTTGTTTTTTGCCAAATCATTATGAAAAAAAAAGTTAATCTCGAATCATTTCACCACTCATTTCGTTACATTTTTGGAACATAATACTATGGCTAATTTCAGAGCTAGCATTTTATGCATGTAACATATTTTTACAACTTTTAGCATAATTTGATTTACAGCTTAACTGCAAATTTATGAAAGTTGGCTTGTTTGGAAGTTTTGTTTTACACCAAGAAATAAACAATTTAAATGATAATTGAGACTTTCTTTCTCACAATTCTGACTTTCTCACAAATGAGTTTATATCTTGCGATTTCAAGTAAAAAATACTACAATAATATATAAATAATGCTAATGGTGCTAATGCTAAATAATATTAATGGTATGCTAATGGTACACTGATATATATAAAAAAGTCTGACTATAATCACACAATTCTGACTTTATAACTCAAAAATCAGAATTGTGAGATGTATGAATGACAGATATGATGATAGATCATTCAGCCATGTTGCTTTCTGAAACCCATTCTCAAAAGAGAAACGGAAGGAAAAGCACTATATGGGTTTAAGGATTTTACTGAATCGGTCTGCTAATAAAATTTGGATTGTTCCCGTTTGTTTTTTGCCAAATCATTATGAAAAAAAAGTTAATTTCAGTACATCTCGAATCATTTCACCACTCATTTCGTTACATTTTTGGAACATAATACTAGAGCTAGCATTTTATGCATGTAACATATTTTTACAACTTTTAGCATAATTTGATTTACAGCTTAACTGCAAATTTATGAAAGTCGGCTTGTTTGGAAGTTTTGCTTTACACCAAAGAATAAAACAATTTAAAAGATAATTGAGACTTTCTTTCTCACAATTCTGACTTTCTCAAACCCTAACCCTAACTTATAGCTTGCGATACCAAGTAAAAAATACTACAATAATGTATAAATAATGCTAATGGTGCTAATGCTAAATAATGTTAATGGTATGCTAATAGCACACTGATATATGTAAAAAAGTCTGACTATATCACACAATTCTGACTTTATAACTTAAAAATCTGAATTGTGAGATGTATGAATAAAAATTAAAACATAAATATAAAAGCTAACTGATATTAATAAATACTACAATAATATATAAATAATGCTAATGGTGCTAATGCTAAATAATGCTAATGGTATGCTAATAGCACACTGATATATATATAAAAAAGTCTGACTATATCACACAATTCTGACTTTATAACTTAAAAATCTGAATTATGAGATGTATGAATTAAAATTAAAATATAAAAATAAAAGCTAACTGATTAATAAATACTACAATAATATATAAATAATGCTAATGGTGCTAATGCTAAATAATGCTAATGGTATGCTAATAGCACACTGATATATATATAAAAAAGTCTGACTATATCACACAATTCTGACTTTATAACTTAAAAATCTGAATTGTGAGATGTATGAATTAAAATAAAAATATAAAAATAAAAGCTAAATGATTAATAAATACTACAATAATATATAATGTTAATGGTGCTAATGCTAAATAATACTAATGGTATGCTAACGATACACTGATATATATATACATACACACACAAACATAACTTTCAAGATAATAATTATTTGAATTGTTTGAGTTTGACTTGTGTTTTATGATCAAAACTTTTAATGTGACCTTCATACATAACGAAAAGGTTCTAATATATAAAATCTGTTACAACACAAATCAACCTCTTAGAAATAAAAGTGCCTGCAGTTGGAGAAACACCTATGAAGGTCAGAGTGCCATCAGACTAATGGACGCTAAAGGCACCGTGAAACAAACTTGTTTATCGAGCCCGACTCCTCGGCACAGCCGTTTAGAGGGACTGAACCGAAGTGCAGACTTGGCCTGCCTCATTACATTTTATAAGCACAACAAAAGATCACATATGAAGAGACACAGCAGCTCTAGTTCACAGGTCAATTACGGATCAATGCGCCTGAAGATGAGGAAAAGAAAACATCCCGGCGCTGAGCAGCAGGACAGCTGGCACATTCACCGCACAATCCATCCCATCCAATCTAGCTACTCCTGTTGTGTCAAAGAATGTGTTTGAACGGATAGTGACGGTCAACAAATGCCCAGCAAGTGCATCCTGGGAAGGGGTCAATACCTAGGGATGCCGGCGAGGTAGGCGATGAGTCTGCGGAGATCTTCGTGTCGTATTCGGTCGTGGTTGGTTCGTGATGGGAATGTTAAAACCGGACCGCCACGCTTGTCTCTGCCACCTGGAGAAAGAGAGAAAACAACAACATTAAATCAGCTGATGGCAAACTAAATAGCTTGACTCTGAAAATGCGTCTCATATTCCAAGACTAGGGCTCTTGATCAAAGGTTAGTCAATGACTAAAGGATTAGTCGACCAAGTTTTAATTGGTCGATGGGTCGCAGAGTAAAACAAACTTTACACAGCAACTCGGTGACGTTAACCTGCATAAACGTTTGCTATTATTAAGCTCATTTCTAAGTGTTCATACTGAGACTGAAAGCGAAAATTGTGCCACGCTTTACTGCATGACATTTAACATAATGTGCATTTCTCCACTATACCGCAGAGACGAGAGTCAGAAACAGTGCTTTCTGAGCCAGTTGACGACACTGACTCAATGCTGCTTTATAAATAAATGATTAAAATGTTTTTTCCCAGTCTTTCTGTTTTTTCCAACACATTTATAATCAATACTTTTGCCGCTGTGCTTCGGCTTTATGCACTTGACCGCTTAATTTATATTTTAAATGCTCATTATTGTGGTTTATTATTTCTCTGCAATGTAGATATCTAATGTAATCTAATGTGGATATATTATCTGATATCTGTTTATATTTATTAGGCAATTAATAGTTAAGTAATAAGTCAAGTAACCTTTATTTATATTGTGCTTTATACAATACACATCGTTTCAAAGCAGCTTTACAGAGATTACAGAAAAATAATGCATTTGTTGTTCAGCTGAAGTCGTTCAGTTCTGTTTTAAAGTTTATCAATTATTTAAAATCATCTGCAGTCCAGCTCATACAACAGAGTCAATACAGTCAGATCAATAATATTGTTAAATATTAAGTGTCCTCAACTAAACAACACAGAGGCAATATCATATACATCATAGTTGGCTAAATAAAACAATTGGGTAACACTTAGTTTAGGGTCACAATTAACTAGTTGTTCATTAACATGCATATTACTAAAATATTGGCTGTTTATTAGTGCTTATAAAGCACATATTATTTATACCTTATTCTGCATGACCATATTCTACATCCCTCAATCCTACCCCATTCCTAAATTTAGCAGTAACCTTACTATTAACAAGCAGTAATTAGGAGTTTGAGAAAAAAGTTAGAGTTAATAGTGAGAACTGGAGCCTAAACTAAGGGATGATCAGAAAAACATTTGGTCGGGACAGTCTGTCAATGTCAAAACGTGGACATCCAATCAAACCTGTCACCATTAATATGGGTAATAATATAATAATATTAATATTTGAAACAGTTTTTCTTATTTTATATATAAACATACACATACATACATACATACATATATACATATAAAATACAGTAATACCTTGGGATACGAGCATAATCCGTTCCAGGACAGAGCTCGTAACTCGTATTGCTCGTATCTCAAATCATTTTTTGGATGAAAAATAGGAGGGACGGATAACATAGATAATGCAAACACAATATGGAAGTGTAGTGTTTCTTCCCGTGTTGTGTATTGGATAGACTCAGAAGCTCATATTTATTATTATTGAACACTCATAACTCGTGCTGCTCACAGCTTAATACTTGTGAATCACTCGTCGCCCCCGGTAACCCCCGCTGTAAAACAAAGCTGCCTCTAGTGGAGATCATATGCAATTACCCCATAAATGAGGCGCTTGAGCTGCTGCGAGTGCTGAACACCTCTAGTGTCGGAGTCTGTAAACTGCTCGTATCTCAAATATTTACTCGTATCTCAAAGCAAAATAAATTGCTCGAAGGCTTGCTTGTATCTCAGAATACTCGTATATGTCAGGATGCTCGTATCTCAAGGTATTACTGTATATATATTACATATTCATACAGACCGTAGGAATCAATTTATGGCACAAACAAAAACTAATCTAAGAGGGCAGGAAGACCATTCAATGTGTTGCAAACAGCCTCTTTTCGTGCCAAATTAGTGCATTCATTCTGACTACAGTCTACAATCAGAAAAATCAAGAGCATCAATGATTAACACTGAAGCTGTGAATTGCAGCCCATTGCTGGACAGGAGAGTCTGAATCAAACCCTGCTTACTGATAGTCTCATTCCTGCAATAATCTCATTAGTGTTAAATTAGGTCAATGTTCTCCAGCGCAGCGTCTTCAGAGAATACCGAATGACAGTGTAGACGGATTTTGAGTAACTGTGAGAATTCAAGACAAAACTCTGCCTGTAACATGATTTGTTATCATAACTTACCATCTCTGTAAATCTCTCTGAATGACTCAGCTCCTGTTCACTTTTCAAGTGGTTAGACACTTGAAATAAGTATCACTGAAATAAACAATTTTGTGCCTGGGAAAAATGATCAGGTTGTAAGTGTGCGGAGGAAAATCTAAATCTAAATTTAAGTTCAGTAATCTTTATTCATGTACGATAAAGTACTCATTTTACAGCTAGTTGATTTGTAAAGCACACTACCGTATTTTCCCGCAGATAATTCGCACCCTCATATAGCCCGCGGGTTTTGCGAAAAAAAAAAAAAACATCGGTATAACCCGCACCTTTACATAACCCGCACCCATAGATGTATTCACTTTTTTGTGTAAGTTCACATTTTGAATTTCGAACGTTACTCGCATGACGTCAATTATCCATAACTGTTCAGCTCGGTACACAGTGCTTGTGTGCGAAATTCAAACAATAAGAAAACAAACAAGTCAGAATCAGAAGAAAAAGCAAAAGCAGTGTCTCCCGCTGTGCAGCAGCTCGTCCCTTAAGAAGCGATTCTACAGGTGTTGATCAACAGATCAACACAGACAGCCTATCAGCGCCAGAGTAATAGTACAAGCGCCAGAGACAACAACCCTCGCAAAAAAGAAAAACAGAAAGAAAATTTTGCTCAAAAAAAAAAAAAAAAAAAAAAAAAAAAAAAAAAAACTTACGTCCTTAGGGACGTAACAAATATATTGACATATTATTACGAGTAAAAAATTTGTGATATAGCCCGCACCCTTATATAAACCGCACACCCCTGCAGGGTTTGTAAAATCTGGTATAACCCGCGGGCTATATGAGGGAAAATACGATAGTTTAGTTTACCTATATTTGTTTTTCAAACTTCTGTTTTAGTTTTATCTGCATGCATCTACAAATTTAAAGCGATCTTTGTCATCATTTACTATCCCTAATTTTTTCCTTTTGTGGAAATCGAGAAGCTTTTTTAAATCTTTTTGACTATACAAAGTAAAAAGTTCGCACCTGTAGTTCTCTTGGTCCTGATCAAAAAGTAAATTACACATTTAGTCCTGGTTTGCTTAGTGTTCACATTTTTAACACCAAACCTAAAGGCACAAAACTAAAAAAATTTGGCATATTTTGCAACAGAACTTATCGGAATATTACTGCAATGTCATCATATCTGATTGTTCTTGTGGATTATGGAAGTGATAACATAGATGAACCCATTCAACATTTCAGAACATTAAAAATTAGGACTATAAATCCTGCAGAGATTCGATCTTCCTCGTAAGTTTAGCAGCACTTGGCGGCGGCGCGCGCATGCGCCGTGACCCAAGTGTCAGAAAAGGTCAGAGGTCACACTGTGCGTCAATCAAGTGACAAATTTCATAGTAATGACGGATAACGGGCTGACGTCTACTTTGTTAATTCCATGCGATCTACGGATAACGTAGATTACCTTTGCGATCGACCCCGATCTCTAGCATTACAGCCAGCAAACACCAGCATGTAACAAAACGCCCAAAGTCCAATACAATTTCAGCCAGATTTCAAATATGCAATGTGAGGACAGTTGTGCACACTAACAGATATACTGTGCTTTCTGTAGGAGTGTCTCAAGTAAACATGCTAATTGCTGGGTAGCAGCTCCTACTACTTTGGAAAGGAACTGTGCAACCAACAGTGAAGCTAAAGACCTACACAAATACATCTGACTACTAACTTTAACCAATACTGATACCAATAACAATTGTTTGAACCACTCAGGCCCCAGTCATACACCAAACCAAGTTCATCAGCATTGAGAAATGACGAATCAATGCATTCCTCCCACTGATGCTCCTCTACTGTTCTTACAGGTTATGTTACAAAGCCAAAACACCTCGACTCTAGAACAACAAACTCACAGAGCGGCTGGGATATCCGTGAGGATTTTCTCCTGCAAATGTGCTGAATTCTCACTAATGGAGAGCATTTGTAATGGGATAATCCATCTTATCCTCTGACGTTAAGGGAAAAATAAATAAATAAATAAAATGCACATAAGTGCATGCATATGCAGAAATCAACTTCGAGCTCTGCAGGTTCACGTCTTATTTTTCTTTTGTGCTTGTTGTTGTATCATGGGACATGTGTATGACGGTTACTCATCCCTATGTTTCTGAGTCACTTCAACGCAGGGCTGTTAGTCGAACAACTACAAGAGCCAAACAGAAGTTTAGCGAGCAAGTGAGAAGGAGACTTGAGTCTAAATCAATTAATGCCCTGTGACGATGACACATCAACTAAAAATATTGTGGGAAGTAACAGTAAAAGTTATTTTGGGCCGAAAACATGGAGTGGCGTTGGTGAACGTGATCAAGGGCTGCTATTGTTAAAACTAAAACAACTAAAATGGTTGTCATAATTTAAATAAAGCTAAAATAAAACAAAATGCTAATATTAGATCATTTAAATTGAAACATATCTATTACAAATGTTGCTTTGGCAACTATATGCATTCATACATATACATATATGCAGGACTTGACATTAACTTTTTTGCTCATCATCTGTTGTCAAAGTTTCTAGTCACAAATTTGACGTCAATACCATGGGGGAAAACTGCCATTTGTACTTTTTTTATATCATCTCATAATTTGGCAGGAGGAAAATTAGGCTGCTGTCACTTTAAGAGCTGACGCACAGATCATTACACTGTTACACATGTGTTTTCTTTCTGTTTGCATTCATTTCAAACACAACTGACTGTGTTTATGCGAATAATCATCGAGACCGGCATTTTGATATAATTCTGTGTATTTGACGGATTAAGCTGTTGAAACAAACTCAATTATGCGCAATAAAATTATGTGCAATCCTTCTCCCACGCCAAAACTCAAGCCTTATAAATACTAACAATATTCATATCCAGTGCAAATGAAATGAGTGAGTAAAGGGACATGGGATTGTGTGTCTTTTCTACTCTATGTATCGAAAAATGTATATTTTTGCAACACTACATTGCACTTAGTTTGTCATTTCAGACGTCCTTTTAAAAACACCTGATCGGGTTCAGGTCATTTCCCAATCTCTTTTCTTGCCTCAGAAAACAAATAAATGAATAGTTATACTTTTATCCATTTATTTTATTATTTATGAATCACAGTTTGACTGTATGTCTCAAAATGCAAATTCATCCTTTGTTCTTTCTTTTTTTACACCGAGACGGAAACCAGTTAGAATATTCCTGTGTGACTATAATGAGCATTTTCATTTTCAAGATGGATGTTTTTTCTTGCTATTATCTTCTGGAAGCACTTATTGACCATATGCATAGTTACGATCACTAAACAATATAAAAAAGCATATGTGAAAGAAAATATGGTTTTAGCAAAAGCACTCAAACAATCAGCATACCTGACAGGAAGGCCACTTTTTCTTTTAGGATGGGCAAAACCTCCATCGCCTTCATCTCTTCATTCCTGCGAAAACCTGAAAAACAAAACAATCGCAGTTTAGAGTCCCTGCAAGAACATAATCATCAGAACTGCGGCCTGGAGAGCCTGCTCTGATACATTGAGCTGTAGCGCTCAAATGGAAAATTGAGGGTTTGAGTCTAATCCATTTGAATATGGATGTTACGTTTCTTTAGCTGAATGTAAAGACAGTCTCCTGTTGCTGGCGTGAGCAGATGGACCTGATTCAAGCACTATCCATGAGATCAGCAGCAGCACTTCTGCTCATTTGTTTTTATGATTCACAGGTTTGAGTTGACTAGGTTTGGCAAGGCAGTGCCAATCTTGAGTTCGTCATGCACAGCCAGCAGACTGACTTTGGTCTTTAGCGCCTAAACTCGCAATCACGAAAACCTAAGCTTGCTCGGATTATTTAATTTAGGACTTTTCTTAATTTCTTGCCTGGGTTACATCTAGCTGGGGAAAAATCTGATGTCTAACTGAAATATAATAAGTACTAAAATTGAAGTAGGCCTACTAAAAATTAAGCTAAATAGAAGAATTATGACAAAAGCACACATAAAATGACTCTGGGCTCTGAGGAGGGACCGTCCCGTTTCTCCGGCCGAGATTATTGGGAAAACTGTCGAGGGTTGGATGTGTGTATATGCCTCCTCTCTAATGGATTAGATGCTCCTCCTGAACTTTCTTTTAAATAAAAATTTTTCGCTTGAATTTTGCAATTTCTCGAGATGCAGACATGAAAGAGGCTGACAATTTACCATCGTTTACATCCAACCTGACAGAACTGGGGAGGATCTGCAAGGAGGAACGGCAGAGGATTCCCAAATCCAGGCGTGAAAAACTTGTTGCATCTTTCCCAAAAAGACTCACGGCTGTATTGGAGCAAAAGGCGCTTCTACTAAATACTGAATACTTACGACCATGAGATATTTCAGATTTTCTTTTTTAATAAATCTGCAAAAATGTCAACAAATCTGTGTTTTTCTGTTAATATGGGGTGCTGTGTGTACATTGAAGAGGAACAAAAATGAAATTAAATGATTTTAGCAAATGGCTGCAACATAACAAAGAGTGAAGAATTTAAGGGGTCTGAATACTTTCCGTACCCGCTGTAAGATGATGACAATTATCTGAACATATACTTGTTTAATTAGTGACACCTACTTTAAACACCTACTCAAAATCTTTATTTGAGTAAAGACATGCCGCCTCCTACAATATTTCAAGAAGTCAGTACTAAAGCACTAAAATGACTAAAGGAAATAAATAAATAAAATCAAGCTAAATTATATTTAAAATACTAAAAATGACTAAAAATAAAGCTAAATTAAAAAAACAACAAGCATAAAAGCATAGAGAAACTCAAATCTAAATTGAAACGGAAAATAAAAAAATACTGTCATAGTATAAGTACTACAATTACTGAAATTAAATTCAAGCTAAATAGAAATTTTAAACGTATATATATATATATATATATATATATGGTAAATGACTAGCTGAAATAAAGTACTAAAACTGAAATAGAAAAAAAACATTATAAGCACATAAAATGATTATAACTTCAACAAATTAAAATCTAAACATATATGTCAATTCAAAACGGTATTCGCTCATGATCTTCTAGTCGGACAAATGCAAGACGCCTCGGGTACGGCACAATCACGGGCACATGCCGTCTTTAATTCCTCTCCTACTATCCCTCCATCCCAGGGCTGCTAATTGAGCATGAAATGTGGTTGAAGGAGCCGATCCCTCCCACCCACACACACACACACACACACAGCACAGCTGAGAGAGAGAGAGAGAGAGAGAGAGAGGGATGATGTCATTTATCCATGCTTCCCTGTGGCGTCTCAGCGCCGCTCTCTGCACAAAAGAACACCTTTCTCTCTGTCACTCTGCCTCATTCCCTCCCTCTCTCTTTTTTTCTATACATCCAACTGGAAGGTTTGTTTTTCCACCACTGCTACTGTGATCATGTGATCTAATGAAAACCTGGAAGCTTCTGCAGTGTGAGACTACAGCAGTTAATTATTCACACTCACGTCTGTCGAAACCCGCGTGGGTTTCCTTGATCTGTGGAAGGTAGGAGTTACTTTTAGCAGAACGTCCAAGCCAAGTTGTAAATGAACAAGGTCCGAACATAAAGCTGTCCAGAAGCATTACAACACAAAGCATGAGTTGCAATGCAGAGTTTGGTCATTGTGAAGCCTGACGGCCCCTGGGCCACATCCACTTTCAGCAGACATTCTTCTTTTGCCTTCCAAAGGCATCTTATAATAATACATTATTGTTAAAATGTATATTTTTCATGATATTACATAATTATAAATTATATATCATTATAAATAATGTATATAAATGTTATTATAACAAATTAGACTTGATATAGAATTTAGCAAATCTTAACGAAAATAATTTGTATAAATATGTATTACTTGTATAATAATGTATTATTTAAAATCTTTAAAGATTAGACTTTTAAAAATATTCATTATAATACAAATTATATAAATGCTATGGAATTTCTTATCATTCGAAATATAATTTAACAAATGGTATTTTGAGCCACAAAATAACAACAACAATTATTATTAGAATATTTCAATATATTTTCAATAAATGGAAAAAAGTATTAGACTAATTATTAACTGGAATTGGAAAAACTATAATATATTTAAGAAAAAGAGAGACGCAAGGCCGTTCTGAGCTGTATTTTCCAGCGCTGAGTGATGTTTAAATCACAGACGGCGCTGCTGGACGCAAGCGCTCAGATTCAGTAAAAGCACGACTTTCTCTAAAGACGAGGGTTTGGGTTCTCGGTCGTTTCCCGGTGTCTGTTTGCATGCATTAGTGTGTGTGAGGAAGAGAGCACACACTCTTCCTCCAGTCAGGCTCAGAGAGAGACAGGCCGCGCTACACTGGGGCAAATGACGCCCTCACTTCTGCAGCTGGATGATGTAACTGTGTGTGTGTGTGTGTGTGTGTGTGAGAAAGAGAGAGAGCGAGAGTGCAAGTGAGAGAGAAAGAGAGAGAGAGAGAGAGAGATCGAGAGAGAGAGAAAAAGAGTGCGAGCGAGCGAGAGAGAGAGAGACAGAGAGAGAGAGAGAGTGAGAGTGAGACAGAGAGAGAGAGAAAGACAGAGAGAGAGAGAGAAAGAGAAAAAAAGAGAAAAAAGAGTAAAAGAGAATGCGAGAGAGAGAGAGAGACAGAGAGAGTAAGAGAATGCGAGCGAGCGAGAGACAGAGAGAGAGAGAAAGAGAGAGTAAAAGAGAATGCGAGAGAGAGAGAGAGAGAGAAAGAGAGAGTAAGAGAATGTGAGCGAGCGAGAGACAGAGAGAGAGAAAGAGAGAGTAAAAGAGAATGCGAGAGAGAGAGAGAGGGTGAAGCACATTTAATAACGGTTCACAATATGAATCCAATGACTCTCTGAAGAGGCAGTCATGTGAAAACACAGATGCGCTTGCATTATAATTTATGGAAATAAACACATACGTTTACCTGATTTGATCAATGAAAACGTGTTTTATATGTTCTAAAATCTAAAATCCTGGCCTATACCTTTTGAATTTTTATAAAATATTATCATAATTTAATGATAGTAACAAAATCAACACACTTTTAAACTATAAACCATATTCTGAAACCCTATACCTCTTTTTATTTTTAGAATAAAAGTATTTAATATCGCTCTAATGTTAACTATTAAATAAACACATGTTTATGTATTTAAATCTAAAAAAAATCTAAAACCCCATATTTTGTATTTTAGAAATATATATAAAATCTAAAAGTGGCCAACAGCGCTAAAATTGACAGAATAAAAATAATAAAACAATAAAAATTATATTTTAATCATAACCCACATAAAAAAAAATGTATATACACCTTTCTTTTATATATATAAAAATAGACACAAAATAGTATAAAAAAAATGTAATTATAGCCACAAAACTATTTTAACTAGAACACATTCTAAACCCTGACACCTTTTGTATTATTACAATAAAAATATTTCATCTAGCTCTAATAATAAATTCTAAAACCCTAAACATTTAGTATTTAAAAAACAAAAAACATATCTAGTAATAAAATGACTCTCCTGGAAGTCAGTCCGATTTAAATGGCTTTAGCTAAAACACTCAAGGTTACATCCCACAATCCAATCATTCTGGGTTTAAATTGAGGTTCCTGCAAGGCTAATCACTTCCTTCATCACATATAGATTTTACATCCCTCTACTCGTTCCCTCACCAATGACAGAAGACAATGAAATGACCTCCATCTCACATCTGAAGCGGCTCGTCAGGAGATTCCCGTTCCCCCCATTCCACAGCCGCTGTCCTTCAAGCTTCGCATGCGATGTAACGGGATATTTTACAACATCTCAAATCTATCATTTCAGCATCCAAACCACAAAAATACAACAAACCACTTCAACAAATAGAGACGTTACGCTTGGAGAAAATCAGACGGCTATTCTTTTCCCAGAGCTGGAAGAGCTCTGAATGTGGTTGGGAATTCACAGTCTGTGGAAAAAGAAGGAAGGAATCTGGGAAAAAGGGCCGTTTTTTAGGCAGGCGAAACTTCAAAAGGACACGCTTGTACCGAGGGACCGGAAGGTGAAACGTGGGTGAGATTTAAACCAAACAATACAAAAATGAGGAAGAATGTGTCATGAAATCAGTGTGTATTAATAGGATCCTCCAAGCCTAACTTTCCTTCATAGGCCATTATTTTTCATGGTTTATCAGGTACCAGATAAAAAGAAAAGACAACTAAATGTAGTCTCGCTGTTTGCAGGTTTCTGATTTTTCTGATACTGTAATGGCTCGAGAAAAACAACAACGACGACGACTTCAGACATGCCAAAACTGGCATCGCTTCACGTGTATCAGAAACTCTTTCTCTTCATGCAAACAGTAGAGCGTCAGACGTCTGGTAGATGGCAGCAGAGCGGCCACACTGATCAACACTACAGTGATGAGACGATGGAGAGACACAGAGTCAACAAGAGGAACGATGCAATGGACGTAGAGCAGACAGGAAACAAGAAGAGAAGGAAAAAGCAAGAAAAGAGAATCATACATGACTTTTAATGTAAAGTATCTATACATCAAGGTAGTATTTATTGCACCTTGGGGTTGGGAAGGTTTTTAAATTATTAACACTTATATTTAGCAAAGATGTATTAAACTGATCAAGCGTGACCAAGTCATACAAATATAATCAGAGCATAATCCGATCCAGGACAAGCTCGTAACTCGAATTGCTCGTATCTCAAATCATTGTTTCCCATAAGAAATAACAGAAAAAAAATTAATCCGTTCCAGATAAATGTGCATTCATAACTACGACTTAAAGTGTCCCATTATGCTTTTTTTTCTAATATTTCCATTCATGCAGTGCGTTATAAAGCTGTTTGTGAGTGTAAAACATCTGAACAGATTTAAAGATCAAAGGGCATGACAAATAAAGTTAGTGTCCTAAATAAAGAATCGATTCTGGGACACAATTGAGTCTCACTTCCTGTTACATACCTACGTAACAATGTAAATAATTGTAAAATGCCAGCCTGGGGCCTTCATTGGCTGCCTGTGAACATCTGCTTTGAGCTGGAGTGGAAGAGTTTGGTTCAAGTTGTTGTGAAAATGCAGGTGTTTTTTGATCCTGGATGCATGTAAACCCATTGTAGGAGACTCCAAAACAAGAGAACATTTAAAATGGCATAATAAAAGGGCACTTTAAATGAAAACCAATACTATGAATAAAACCACAGCATTCGCCACGATTCCTTTAAAATAAATTATAGGACTCTATTCTAAGTCAATGCACAAAGATGGAGTTTCCCACTGAACATTTGTGTAATCATCTCATAAATACAGTCATACAAAACTATAGACATGGACTGGGCTCATATTTCAATATTTCATATTTGTGGGTCGGACTGAAACACACAAGGGTCAAGGGTTCAATGAGTGTGCGCACGTGTATGTGTGTGTGTGTGTGTGTGTGTCAGCCGCTAATCACATCACCCATTCTGCCGTCCCACACCAGCTTCACACGACTAATGACTCCACTCATTGGTTCATTTCCGACTGGTCCTGATGAATGAACAGAAGACAAATGAATCTTGAACAATTCTGTGGCTGTAACGGACTGAGCTGATCTGAAATGGTCGGCAACAAATTCAATTCCGATTTTGATTCGATTCACTCGAGAATATAACTGGGCCTTCTATAAATAATTTCTCTAACATTATTTTTTTTAAAGAGGACCTATTTTAGCCTTTTACAGTCTTGATTTTGTTTTTGGGCTCTACTAGAATAGGTTTTCATGCTTGAATGTAAAAAAATATATATATTTCAAATATTCTCCTATAAACGCTCTGTTTAGTTCCTGTCTCTATGAAGCCCCTCCTTCTGAAAAGCACAGTGTGCTCTGATTGGTCGGCTGGATCAGTGTGTTGTGATTGGTCAAGCGCTTTAACCATAAACATCAGTTTCAACACACAACTAACTAACTCACTCAACCAGACTTCGCCCCTTTATTCTGCATACACTTTGGGCAGGAATTATTTAAATGAGGAATATTGTGAGCGTTTGTTCCTGGAAGAAACTCAATGGAGGCGTTTCAGGGAGTTCAGAAACACTAACACTGATATACAGAAGAACTCCTGCTGGAGGAACTTTTGGGGGCTTTGAAACTTTGCATAACCTTCTTAAACATGGATATACTGCATGTGTAGGTTTTACATTCCCACCCTGTGTAAGCTCACATCAGTCAGGTCAGATTAGATCACTTCAGCGCCGCTGACCTGGCTCCTGGCTCCTTATTGGGGTGTAGCTTGCGTCTGAATCTCAGCAATTAGCCTATTAACCTGAGTTGCTCCAGAGGATTGAAATCTTAAGAAACAACCCACATAACCTGACCCGTCACCCTGTGAACAGCTGCAGAACAAGGTTAAAAATCTCAAACACTTGAGATGGTACAGGCCACCGATGGAGCAATGGGATTGTGGGTGATTCAAAAGATACTAGGGATGACCACTGTGGCGCTTCACAGCCCATCCTGATTTTTTTATGCATTTGGCAGACGCGTTTATCCAAAGCGACTTACATTGCATTCAAGGAACACGTTGAATCAGTTCTTGCTTTCCCTGGGATCGAACGCATGACCTTGGCGTTGTAAACATTAATGCTCTACTGATTGAGCTACAGGAAAGCTAGAGATTAGTTGAAACAAAGCATCAAACGCATAAAAAAGAAACTCAATTTTACACATATAGCTATGCATCAACAGCAATACTGTTTTTTTTAATGTCCCAAATTAAAAAAGCTCTTCCCTTTTTCCAAACAAAAAAAATGAAAAAGCATACTATAAAATGAATGAGTCAAATGGTACAAGCTATAAAAGCTCATGCCGAGGACAAATTGAAAAAGACAAATCACAAAATACATGAAATAAAATTAAATAAAAACTGTAGTCTTCTGCTCAATCAGGAGACATAAAAGTGTTTAATGTCTCAGTCAGGAACCATTATTTGCTACTTATTGTTAGTCAGAAGTAGACAGTCTCATGGAAGGAGACCAATATTTTCTCCAGTTTACTGGAAGAAAAGTCTTATTCATTTTACATACTGTAGCTCAATCAGTAGAGCATTGGTGTTTACAACGCCAAGGTCATGGGTTCGATCCCCAGGGAACTGATTCAACGTGTTCTTTGAATGCAATGTAAGTTGCTTTGGATAAAAGCGTCTGCCAAATGCATAAATGTAAATACACCCGCTAAAAAATAATGTCAACTTCCAATAGCATGCGGAAGGCTTCAAAGTGAATAATAAAAACAATTATAATTTAATTATATGTATATATGTCAATGCATTTCCCATTGATCTACAGCAGACCTCAGTTCAAGCTCTTCTCACATTGACACGGTTAACGTCATAAAGCACGTTATCAAACAGGATAACATGAACTGTGCAGGACTGAAGTGTACTTACAGTTGACAAACTGAATGAAAAGGTCAGCTCAGCCGGCTGCATTACGGTCTATGATGTGTGTGACGCGTGAAGGGAGAGTCTGTTAGCGTGAATGCAAAGCCTGTTTTTCCTACTGTAATGTGATCAAGGGTGAGGAGCACTTCCAGCCTCTGTTCTCCAGGACGGTGAAGCACATCAGACGGGTAAGAGGAAAAATAAATGCCACGTTGCAGTATTTGCAGTGCAGGACTAGCTCAAAAGTTCACAATATAACCTAAAACACCCCTTGAGAATGAAAAGGCAAACGGAAGTCTCAGAATCTTAACACAAATCCACAAAAATGCAGATTTCACTCTTCCTTAACACTTTCCTAGAAAAACACCAGAGATAAAAACAGGGCATACAATTAACGGCAAATGTCAGTCGGAAGGTAAAATTTTTATGAATTCTAACAATGCAATGTTGTGAGAATATGAACGTAAACAAACGTTAGCGATACCCGGAACTGTTAACGGGCAAGTGATGCATCGTCAAGAAAGTTTAAGTTTAGCAAATTTACTATTCAAGTGCAAGAAGACATAAAAAGGAACTCAATTTGTTACTTGTGCACTGTTTGAGAAAGCCACGGCTCAGATATACATCTATATACAGTAATACCTCGAGATACGAGCGTCTCTACATACGAGTAATTCCAAGATATGAGCAAGCCTTCGAGCAAATATTTGCTTTGAGATACAAGTAAATATTTGAGATACGAGCACGCGTACTGACGCCGATGCCGACGCACGTTCACTTCGCGTGTTCGCTGACTTCTGTGCGCGTCGCCCGCGAGTAGCTGATTTTCTCTCTATTTTGAGCATTATTCTTCATAATAGCGATGAGTTCTAAGAAAGCGAGTGGTAAGGATGGTAGTGAGAAGAAGAAACGCATGATGACCATGGAAATGAAACATGAAATTGTGGATAAATATGAGCGTGGTGCCGTGTGAGTGATCTAGCACGCATGTATGATCGCAGTACACCCTGACAAATCATCTACTGGTCGTACTTCGGCGCTTTTTGATGACACATGCCTTACTCATTTCCGTAACATTTTTAAAGGGAGACAGAAACAAATCTCTCTCGATAGGCATGTCATTAAAAAGGTCTGCGCCAATTGAAAGTGAAAGTGAGGGTAGTCAGGCGAAAAAAGGGAAGAAAAGTAAAGAATAAATGAGTTAAATGTGTTAATTTAAGTTTACGTAAGTTACGTAGTGTTCGTATAAGTTACGATACGGAATCAACATACTAACCCCCTTCCTCCCTCCTCCACACCTGCTGCTACTGTCTGAAAAACGTATAATTAAAACCACATTTTATTTGATATCACACAAATCCTCATTGTATACATGTACTATAATTGTGTGTGTGTGTGTGTCTATATCAGGGGTGGGCAAACTATTTGTCTCGCGGGCCACATTGGTTTCTTAAAATTGACAGAGGGGCCGGGATTGTTGACGGGGGGGGGGTTGTTTGGGGCAAATCCATGACTTTAATATACGAGCACAAAACTGATGTTTGTGTGCGCGTAAATTACATCCGCGAGCGGAAAACAGAAAAAACTAAAATGAAAAACAATAAAAATAACTCACTGCTCTTGACTTTTGTAACTTTAATAAATTCAGATATTTTTAATATATAGTGAAGACAATTCAAAGCTATTTTACATTTGATTATTTTAATCAAATTAGCTGAGAGTAATTGCTGGTTCTACCTGAAAAACACTACTGTGTTTGTTCTTCTGAGCCCTGATGAAGGAACACTAAATACATACTGTTTTATTGAATGAAAGATAAAATATGACAACAGAAGCATGAAAATAACTGAGGGAAATATATATAGGGACATGACCAGAGCAAAGGCAGGATATACTTCCCTCAATTTAAAATATTTATTGACTTCAAAACTGGTGTTTGAGCTCTAAGTGTCATGTACATTTTATTCTAACGTACATTATATTCCCTCTTGTATTTGCAGGTCATGTTCTTGAATGCAGCAAATAACAACATAACGTTGACAGCATACAACTTCTTTTCAGAAGGTCGTACCTGTGCATTTACTTATAAAAAATCCTAGAAAACCTGTATAAAGTATAGTTTGGTCTTAAATCACTCGACTGGGACACGTGAAATTACAACAAAACAATATTAATACAATTTAATCGACAGAAAAACCATAATGTAATGTGACTGAATCATATGAGCCTCAGCTCTAGATTGACAATCACAGGCGTCCAATCACAACTGACCTCTGGAAAAAAGGGAACTAACCAATGACATTTGATGTTACAAGAGCAAGCTCCGCCCACGACTGACAAAAAAAAATGCTCGCGCGAGCGGGCGAATGTTCGCGCGTGCGCAGATTAGATGTCACGCGCGCGCGAGTGATTATAATGAGCTCGCGGGTACCCGTATTTACGCGTGTAGCTCTTGCGCTCGTTCCTTTTTAGCACGGAATTAACGCTATAAAGGGGGGTGTAGAGGGGTTTCCGACACACGCCTACTCTCCACCACACTTTCAGCGCCACTGCCGCTTGCAGCCGCGACAAAGTGACATTACAGGGAAATGTAAAATGAAGGTTTAATATAGGTTCGGCAAGTTCGGCGGGCCGGATTAAAAAGCCCAACGGGCCAGATATGGCCCGCGGGCCGTAGTTTGCCCACCCCTGGTCTATATCAATAATTGTTTTTCCTTTTTTCCATGCTAACGGATCTGGAACGGATTAATTTGTTTTCTATTATTTCTTATGGGAAAACATGATTTGAGATACAAGCAATTCAAGTTACGAGCTCAGCCCTGGAACAGATTATGCTCGTATCTCGAGGCATTACTGTACATCTTTACACACACACAATATATATCTACATCTCTCTATATATATTTTTTTATAACATCATTGAAGAGAAGTATTCACGTTATATATATATGAGAGAGAGAAAGAGAGAGAGGGAGAGGGAGAGAGAGATCTTGAGTGAGTGAGAGGAGGCGGGTGTGTCAAACTGTCAATTCACCACCTGAGAAAAGAGAGCAAGAACATGAGGCTGGGATTCTGTATCAATGCAGAAAAGGAGTATTGGAGCATTTCAACAGAGAAACAAAAACCAAAGGGAGTCACACTCACAAGACGCAGCCTATTTCTGTCCTCCCTCTCCATCAGTCTGCCCTTTTTTCTCTCCTCCCTTTGCTTTCCTATAGAGTGTCTGCACATCTTACACTTTTTTTATTTCAGTCTGTTTAACTTGTGATGGCTGAACTTTCAATTCTCTATCGATACAGTAATAATAAATGACTGAGGCAAGCATCAGCTTTCCTGAACTGTCTTGTTGAGCCACAGACATAAAGCTAAAAAGAAAAACTTAATTTTTGTTTTGTTTTGTGATCCGATCACTGAAACCACATTCAAAAGTCATCGGAAAGAACATATAAGAACTGTATAAGAACATCCAAACCCGCTTCCTCCTGTCCGGAGCACAACCGCAAACAAAGACACATATGTGCATATTTAAGAAGAAAACATCAGTCGATACTTTGTCAAGAGTGTTTGATTAGGGAGACATCCAACATGTGCCCCGAAAAAAGGCAGTGAACCGCTGGATTGGTTGGTTATTGGAAGACTATTTAAAAAAAAAAAGGAGTTCTCTCCCTCTGGACTGAGACTAAAACACTGAAAGGGGATATTTAGAAGAGAGAGAGAGAGAGAAATGAGGATAAAAATAAAAAGAAGCAGTTAAAAATCACTGCGGGAATACAGACAATTAACCTGCACAGACACATCATGAGAGCAGCCTCACTGTGGAGGAGTGAAGATGCCATTATTCATCATCAATCAGTCATTTGTCCCTAAACGGTCCCTATATACTTTATACATAATTACGACAGAAGCAGCTTCGTCTCATAACCATTTCTGGTGCAAATAAAATACCTTTATTGACCTGAATGAACAGCTATAAAGCAGCTCTGCAGAAAACACTGACTCAGTTCAGTTCTCATCCAATAATATGGCTGAATATTAAGTGTCCCCAAATAAGCAAGCCGGAGGTGACAGTGGCAAGCAACCCAAAATCCATCAGATGATAGAAACCGAGAAAACAAAAACCTTGGGAGAAACCAGGCTCAGTCGAGGGACCAAACGAACCAACATGATGCGGTTATGCTTCAAGTTCCCTCTGCTTGAAGATTGGATACATCATGCCAGGATATTATATTATAATGTAATATAATAGTCTGATTAAACCCACAAGCCTTCATTCTGAAAGAAGGAGACCTTTGACTAACTTTAGGTACTTAAAATCACCTGCGTGAAGATGGCCCCCCACCCAACGCAAAATGAAAGCAAAATAGTCTCGTTTGTGAGAAACTTTCAAGGGCACAAACGAATGAGACCGCTTTGGCTGAATTTGGATCAGGTGGGGGGGCTGATGACATCATCAGCCAATAATTCAATGTTTAATATTTTTAAAACCGAAACGGCACAAACCAGCACAAACGAACAAGACCATTTCTGCTGAATTTAGAGCAGGTGGGGGGGGGGGGGGGGGGGGGGGGTGAGTGACCTAGATTGACCTATAATTAGTTTAATATCTAAAAAACCAAAACAGCACAAACAAAACATTTTGCAGCACAAACGAATGAGACTATTTTGCTTTCATTTTGCGTTTCATTTTTGAAAAATGTGACTGAAATTTAAACTGCATAATTATTGCAATTATCTCGAATAATTGCGATTAGAAAAAATATCCATGATTAGATGATTCATGAAAATCGTAACAGGCCTACCGGCTACCAAACTAGTATGGAAGCATTTTACATTCTTTTAAACCAAGTTACAACCAATCCACAACCCAACAAAAACTGCTAGTCAGTCTGCTTGGCTATTAGCATGAACAGTTTGAACTAAGACGCACCCCTTATCGTTTCACCAATGAAGGGTGTTATCCACAGATGGTGGGTTGGTATCAAATGTGCCCATGCGCAGCGTCAAAGCTTTACCTGACAGCTGAATCAGCGTGTTGCCCGTCTGTGCGTACTGCCACCTGTGGTTGTCCAAAAGAGACGCCACATTCCCGTTCCACCAGCTGGACAGTGAATCGGTCTCCTCAACAGCACCACAGTGCAGGTACATGACTACAACTCCGGTCTCTCCACTGTGAGGGAACTCACCAGGACTCCTGAACGGGTCGTGTGAACCATGACAATCACCTTTGCTTCAACCTTCCTCAAGTTGTAATTTGGCTCTGCGTGAAGCCTGTGCTCCTGCTACGGTAAACCCTGCCATATGTAAGCCCCTGCTAACAGTCGTCTCTGCTGGATTTAGAGGAGAACAGGCTTTGTCCGGGACGGTTGCTAATCTTAATACTCCACAGAGTGAGTTTGGCCTGAAAGGGGCGGGCCATCACATCCCAACATGTTCATCTAGCACTTCCCAACCACTGCAAGATTTCCTATACACACATCAATAAGCGCTCAAGTCACTCGATTGGTTTGAAGCGTCGTTTAAGCATCTTAGTTCTGATTTACTAACTACTAAATCGCTTTCCTGAAGCTCAAATAATAGGGCGTAGCGCTTGCAACGCCAAGGTCATGGGTTCGATTCCCAGGAAAAGCAGGAACTGATTAGAACATCAATGCAAGTGGCTTTGGATTAAGGCGTCTGTCAAATGCATGAACGTAAATGTAAATGGTTTATAGCAGTGTTTCACAACTGGTGCTTCCCAACCCAAAAGTGGATGGAAAGTCCGTTTCGAGTGGGCCGTAGAGTTTGCAGTCAAAGAATTGTTGTTTTGCTGATGGAAGACTTTTATTTTGAAACCTGTTGACACTTCTGTCAGACGCAGTTTAAGAGTGCCTGAGAAAAACGAAACGAACGGATGAGAACGGACCTCATTCGGCATCAGCTTCAAACGAGACTTCGTCAGGCTATATCTCAGGATCATTATTCTAACATTAATTTCATAACTTAATAGATATGGTGTTAGTGATATTCTTACAAAAATGTGGGATGGTGCCTGTGTGCATCTACCGTTTTTATGAAATAAATGTGCTTTTAATTTGGATAAGAAATTAGGTAAAATTCTTAAAAAGAAAAGGGAGGTGATGACTTAATGGTCATGGGAAAATGTGGATACCCTGGCCAAACCAGTTGAGAACCACTGGTCTAGGAAAACAAAAAGCGGAAACTTAAGTATGTTCAAAATAAGTGCTAAATTTGTCATGAAACGAACAAAGAAATTGCAGAATGTGTTGATAGAACGGAAACGACTAGTGGATTACACAGAAGCTGCTTAGAAAGTGATTAGCTCAGGCAACAGAAGGCCATTAGAAATGAAGAGAGCTACTCTACTGGACAGTGAAAACAGTCTTCATGTGTGACATCCAACTAATAAAGCCAAGCTAAAGTAGAACAAGCCATTAGCCATTAGATTCAGGTCTAAAATAACTACACAAATAGCACCACTATTCTGGCAAACACACCTGAAAGTGGTTTATTTTGTTGTTGTTGTTATTAAACGGGCAATATTAAAGCTCTACTTTGTCTAAAATACTAAAAATCTATTACTGAATCTGGTGTCACAAATCTTTTCATAAGAATCAACTCAAAAAGTAAAGAGTTCAAAAGGTATTCAAGACATCAGTCCATCAAAACATGCTATACTCTGAGGCAAAAACTTATTTGTGGCCTATTCAAATCAACTTGTTAGTGACATTAGACAACACAACACTATAATATACTGCAGGGGTGCTCAATACGTCGATCGCGATCTACCAGTCGATCTCCAAGGTACTATTGACAAGGTGAGGTGACAATGTCGTGAACTGACGCTATACAAATAAAGTTGAGTTGTTTTGAATAAAAACTAGACGTCAGCGTATCAGCCATCCCATCACTTGATTGATACACAGGACAACTGATTTTTTTCCGTACAATTAGGTCACTGTGCTCAAACAAACAACGCCTGAGCGCTGCAAAGCTAACAAGCTAGTCGTTAGTTACATCCTAATTTTTCGCTCGGTTTTTTCCTCTTAAACGTAAGATAGGGTATAAAAATGAGTGGGGGAGCTGGACCAAGTAAGAAGAAAAAAACGTATCACTTTCATACGGAATGGGAGGAGGACTTTTTTTTTTTTCACAATGACATTTTCAAAGTGCGTTTGTCTCGTCTGCCAGTCTACCGTCGCAATACCAAAGAAGGGAAATGTGGAGCGGCATTTTCGGACTCTATATATATATTTCTCAATAAAAATAATGGGTAGATCATTTTGACTTGGTCATTTCAAAAGTAGCTCCCATGCTGAAGAAGTGTGATGCACGCAATGCATGCGTGATGAATGCATCACTGGTGTTGACACTGCATTGTAATGGGTGTCGTCTGGCTCTGAAATGAAATAGAGGAAATGGAGAAAGCAAGTCTGCAAATCTAGAACAGCATGTTCCTCTTTCAGTCTAAATGCACAAAACACACACTTGACCAAACTTGCTAAACAAAATCCTCCAGGTGTCTACTACACCGTTTGCAGGGCATTTTCTAAGGCTTGTTTCAGGAAGCTTTTCGAATTCATCTGTTGCTGAGTGTAAGCCGAAACCTGAACAGGTAACTGGAATCATCCAATGTGAACAAACAAAACAGAGGAACAAAATGGATTGTATTACATGTTTCTTCATGTTGGGAAGAAAAAAAACGTCAGGATTTCCGTATACACTTGCACTTAATTAAAACACCCAACAGGCTCTTGTAACAATTAAATCATCCAGACTTCCACTAAAAGGAGCAGAGTTGAGTTTAGCTCGACCTCCAGAGGGGCGTGTGTGTGTGTGTATGACTCACGGTTGCCTCGTCATATCTTCAGTCATGCTTTATCCAGAGATTAACTTTGAATTTGAGAGCAAACTGATGACATTTAACCACAAAGTCCTCTTCTGCTCCAGCAGATGGTCTGGAGCGGTGCAGAGCTCGCACACGCGCTGGACGTTAAAAGTACATTAAGAGGTCAAACGTCGCCTGGTGTGTGGCTGTGTTTCATCTCAGTGAAATCACTCATCCAGACCCAACACCGGCTGAAAGTTTCAGAGTCACAACAACATGAGCTGATTATATCTGCCAAATGCATCGTGTTTGCACAGTGACCTATATCTCAGCCCTGCCTAAGAGAAAAAAAATGACTTGGATGAAAAAAGATGAGGGGATAAGGGAATGCATTTGGGAAAGAATGTATGTCAAAGCACTAATCAGATAGGATTGGGTTTTTTTAAATAACATTTAAGTTATTCATAAACACTCATGGCAAAGTTCATTTGTGTTCTTGACTTAAGGGTAAAATCAAGCTGGAAATATCAGGGTTTATACAGAACTTCTTAAGTTGAATTTACTACCTTTTTACTATCTTCAAAATATTTTTTAATACCAGCGTCACTGCGATTATCTTGACCGACATAACCATCCTCCAAAAAAGGAGGGATTTTTTTTTTTAGGATTGGTTGAGCCTCTTGTCGAACAGCCCTGCTTGGTTTATGGTCTCCACCAGTTTTTCTTCTTAAAATATGGTGCAATACCAAATTTGATCATGTAAGCGTTCTTATTCTTGCCTAAAGCGAAGGATTTCGCTATGTCGGAGTCCGGAAACATTTCTAAACAGCTCTCCAAAGCCATCGTTGGAATTGAAAGAGTGGTGTTTAGTTGCTAGATCTAAACACTACGGACTAGTCGACACGCCACTGATTTGTGAGTCATTTAGACTAAAGTTTTGTAACTGATTAGACGACTAGACTAAAAGAAGACAGTAAAAAATACATTTAAATGCATCAATAATACATCTAAAATACTGAATCTATAAATCAAGTAAAATAATAATGAATTTTGCTGAAATAAGGTCAGTATTAGGGGAGCGCGGGGCACAAAGTAATGCGGGGTAAATGGTAACGCAGACTTTTTAGATAGTTGCAAAGGATATGATTAAATATGATGTACTAACGGGCTTTTCACCACACTGTTTGCACACGTCTTCTGGCCATCTTTCGAGAAAGTTCAGCGAAGTTTGGAGGAGAACCACAGGAAAAACTCTTTTGGCAGCATGTAAATATTTTTTGTTGTAGTAGTTGTTTTTCGATTTACAAAGTGTGTGAAAGTATGTTAGTCCAATAATTACCATCTTCTTGGCTAAAAGATGGTACCATTTTGAAAGATGTGAAAAACACATAGTGACTGCTAGCCGGTCCTGAGGTAAACACGACACCGCAGTGTTAGTTGTAACATTGCATAGCCTATACATAGTTCCCGTATGACGTCAGCACATACGTCACTGATCGGTGATCGCCCATGTTGTGGGGCATTGCGTGTGGCTTGAATACAATTTGCAGTCACACAATGGTTAATACATGCTCGGTTAAAGATCGTACAAACCGTGCAGACGATTCCGTGAAACGTAGTTTTTACACTAAACCTGTTGTGAGGACATGTGAAGTAGAGCAAACGAAGACGTTAAGTGAAGAGCGACAACAGACGCTGTTTCTGTTGGTTAGCAAACAGAAAATAACTGCCGTCGAAGCATTACAAAATCTGCTCAGATCACTTCATACAAGCTACTTTTATCAAATACTGTATCGATTAGTGTCATTATTATTAACAGTAGTACTATCAGAATAGATATCAGATATTTCGTACAGTGAATGAAACGGAGTCGTCGTATTTTGTGGTCGGTTTATATCTTTGTTTTGAATCTTAAAGTGAACGTGAACTTCAGTTCTTAACAACTTTTCATAGGCATTAAACACTGCTAATTCAAATATACAACCACGTTTATAATTAGTAAAAAAAAATAAAAACAAAAAACAACATCTATATCTAGTAATTTTATTATTTTACAATCAATAAATACCATTATTTACAATCACCATGGGTTGCTTCAACAATACCCGATTTGGGGGGTTTTAATGGTGTCATTCATGATCTGTGAGTGTCGTACCTAAAATTGCAGAGAAAATTCCAGTGAATTTCTGTTATTTTGAGCATTTTTACCGTTGAAGCTTACCGTTGCCATAACCAACACTTTGTCGCTCACTTCCACGACAATGACGTCTTTAACCCAACCAAACTGACAAACTGGTAAGCTTCAAGCGATTTGTAACTTTTCAAATCCTCTAAAATGTAAGCACTTTTCGTGTTTACTCAATAATTTAAAATGTCTATGTACCGGTAGGTAATGTCCGGGAGGCATCAGACGTTACTCGTCAGTTCCCTTTCGAGGGCGGGAACGAGACGGTGCATGGAAAAGATGCATTTGGGAACCTCCCCTTCACGTAAATTTCTGAAACCTTATAGGATAACGCCAGTTGACAACTGGCCAATTGTCGCGCAATGCGCTCTGGCTGTCAGACAGTATAAATAGCATAAGCGCGGCACTTGCGTCAGATTATTTCCTTCACACGGACTTATGAACAGTTATGGAATCAACAGGAACTAAATGTAAGGTAAGTTGCGCGGGTCCCATTGACCCGCCGGATACTCACGCGTGCTGCGTCGTCTGTCTGGGTCTGGCCCACGCCGAGGATGCCCTGCTGGAGTCCTCCTGCGGGGATCTGCCGGGGCGCGCGCTGAGATCCAGGAGGGACATAGCGCGCAGTATCGCGGGGAAGGGGTCCGCTGCCGCCGTCGAGCCGCTGGCGGTCCCCCCCACACACTCGCGGGGTGACGGTGACGACGCAGCATGCCGTCCTCTGCCGTCCCCCCAAATCACCAGTTCTCTTCGCGGACTTCCTCCCGGTCGAGGATGACAGAGACGTGGACTCAGTATCCCTCGCTGCATCAGACAGGGACTGGGCGGCGTCGGAGTGCCTCGACACAGAGGGCCCTCTAGACCTCCGGCAGGAGCTAGTCAGGGTCCTCGAGAGGGCAGTTAGAGAGCTGGACCTGGACTGGAGTGCTCCACAGGAGCCCGCGAGAAGTAAGCTGGACTCCTGGTTCCTCCAGTCCAGCCGCCAGCAAGCTGGAGCTAGGAGGGGATCCCCCCTTTTTTCCGTGCAATTGCTGGACGCCGGCAGCATGGACGCGGAGGATGTGAGGGACCTGAGAGCGACAACGTCGCTCTCATGGCAACCAAGCGGTCCGCGCAAGCCATCGGCCGCTCTATGGGTTTTTTTAGTGGTGCACCTGTGGCTAACTCTGGCGGACCCGAGGGACTCAGACCGGAAAATGCTCCTCAACGCACCAATTGCAGCCGCCGGCCTTTTTGATGGCGCAGTCGAGTCGGTTATGGAAAAATTTTCCGAGGCGCAAAAGCGCGCGAAAGCGATGAGCCACGTGATGCCGAGGCGCGCGTACCAGAAGCCCTCAAGGGCGCGGTCGGCGTCGCGCCTCCCCCACAGACCGGTGACACAGCAATCGGCGGCTGCAGTTCCGGCGGCTTCTCGCCCGGAACCGGATGTCCGACGCAAGCAATGGGCGGGACCCGGGAAGAGGCGTCACGCGCCCAGGGGGGCCCCCCGTCATGACGGCGCACAGCCTCCCGCAGGCAAGCCATCTTCCTGACGGTCCCGTCAAAAGGGAAGAGAGAGCTCGCGGGTGGGCCGCCCCCAAAACACCATGTTGTGCGTTATGTCCCCTCTGTTCGTATGGGCGACGATTGCAATGTGTGTGTGTTAAACCCGGTTTGTGTGGATGCAATAATAAAAACAAATGCTTGTTCACAAAAAGAGTTGTTTCTTCCTCATTCTGTCAGTGTTGTGTCGCTTGCCCTGCCCCAGAGCGGCGCGGAGCCACAGTATGCACTTGCTCCCTCAATAGTAGCCGACATTTCCCCGCCGCTCCCGACACTCGTCGAGCAGCGTGCAGCCTACCCTCCGCTTCATCATTTCCTGGAAGCTTGGAGGGCCATTCCAGGCATCTCAGGTTGGTTGCTGGGAATAATTCAGCACGGTTATTCTCTTCAGTTCAGACGCAGACCGCCCCGTTTCACTGGTGTGGTCCCGTCTCTGGCGCTCCCTCAAAGCGCACCTGTTCTGAGACAGGAAGTTCACAGTCTGCTCGCGAAAGGAGCGATAGAGCGCGTCCCTCCGAGCGAGCTAGAGAGCGGATTCTACAGCCGCTATTTCGTGGTGCCCAAGAAAGATGGGGGGCTCCGTCCGATTCTGGATCTGAGACCCATCAACCGCGCGCTCCACAAACGCGCGTTCAAGATGGCAACGCTGAGGCACAGGTATGTCCCGGGGACTGGCTAGCGTCCGTAGATCTGAAAGATGCGTATTTTCATATTCAGATTGCGCCACGCCACAGGCGTTTCCTGAGATTCGCGTTCGAGGGCTCAGCATACCAGTATGCCGTGCTCCCGTTCGGGCTGGCAATGGGTGTGCTGTGGTATAGCGGACACTGCGTATACCTTTCACGCGAGAGACCCGGGTTCGAAACCCACTCTGTTGCACTTTTAACACCGCGCACGTTCTCAAAATGTGTGGATGCAGCACTTTCCCCCCTCAGAGCGAGCGGAGTGCGCATTCTAAACTATCTGGACGATTGGCTGATTCTAGCTCATACAAGGGAGGTGCTAATCAGACATACAGACATGCTGCTTCATCATCTGGAGTCACTGGGCCTGCGAGTGAACATGCAGAAGAGCATGCTCACCCCGAGTCAGTATATGACATATCTAGGTGTGTGCTTCGACTCAGTGGCGATGCGAGCCCGCCTCCCCCCGGAACGCATAGAGACCATCTCTTAGGCTCTGCGTGGCTTCAGACAGGACCGGTCTGTTCCCCTGAGGGATTTTCAGAGGCTACTCGGTCTTATGGCGTCAGCATCTTCAGTGTGCCACCTTGGTCTGCTGCGAATGCGTCCACTGCAGTTGTGGCTGAAGACCCGTGGAGAGCGTGGAGAGCGTGGACAGCGGGGCGCATGCGCATCACGATCTCCCGCAGCTGCATCAGCGCTCTGGAACCATGGTCCAATCAGGACATGTTCAGCCAGGGGGTTCCCCTTGGGCTGGTGACGACACGCACCGTAGTGACGACAGACGCGTCGAGCTCAGGTTGGGGTGCAACATGCGAGGGCGTTCCGACTTCCGGTCTATGGTCGGAGTCACAGAGCGAGTGGCATATCAACCGCCTGGAGCTGAAAGCGGTATGTTTGGCCCTAAGGGCTTTCCTGCCGCAAATAGAACAGCAGCATATGTTGATTCGCACCGACAACATGTCCGTGGTTTCATACATAAATCGCCAAGGCGGCGTGCGCTCCAGGGCCCTGTTCGAGCTGGCAACGAGCCTCCTGCTGTGGGCAGATCAACATCTCCTCTCCATCAGAGCTTCGCACATCCCGGGTGTACTAAACCGCGGAGCGGACATGCTTTCGAGGAACGGGATTCCTCACGGAGAGTGGAGGCTTCACTGAAAGGTGGTGCAAATGATCTGGGATCGCTTCTGGAGGGCAGAAGTGGATCTGTTTGCGACGAGCGAGAACGCGCACTGCCCGCTGTTTTTCTCCCTGTCGCACGCCCCTCTAGCGGGGGACGCTCTGACATCGCGTTGGCCGAGAGCCAGGTTGTACGCGTTTCCTCCGGTAAAAATTCTGCCTTTAGTCCTATGCAAAATAAGGGAGGAAAGAGCATCGGTGATCCTAGTCGCCCCGAACTGGCCGAATCAGCCTTGGTTCCCGGACCTACGAGAGTTGCTGGCAGCCCCCCCGTGGCGGATTCCCGTCAGCAAGAATCTACTGTCTCAAGCGAGCGGCGAGGTATGGCATCCCAGCCCCGAGCTGTGGAGCCTGCACGCGTGGCCGCTTCAGGGGCCTTAGAAGAGCTCGCACTACCTTCTAGTGTGCTGGAGACTCTCGCGGAGTCTCGTGCACCTTCCACGAGACGCCTTTATTCCCTGAAATGGGGAGTGTTCGTGAAATGGTGCAACGAGCACAATATCGACCCGGTGAGCTGTCCCGTGTCAGATGTGTTACAGTTTTTACAGCTCCGGCTGGATGACGGGAGTGTTCCGTCTACTCTAAAGGTCTATGTGGCCGCTGTCGCCTCGTTTCGTTCACCGGACGACGGGCAATCGATCGGGAGGCATCCACTAATGGTCAGATTTCTCAGAGGTGCGAGGAGATTACACCCCCCACGCCCCCCATCGGTTCCGCCGTGGGATTTGGCGTTGGTTCTGAGAGCTCTCTCTCTGCCGCCGTTCGAGCCCTTGGAATCGGTCGCGATTAAGGAGCTTTCACAGAAGACGGCGCTGCTTCTCGCACTGGCATCGGCTAAGCGCATTGGGGACTTGCATGCGTTCTCAGTGAGTGACGATTGTATTCGTTTCGGGCCCGGAGACTGCAGTGTTACTCTCCGGCCGAGACCTGGCTTCGTGCCAAAATCGCTCTCTACTCCATTTAAAGCGCAAGTAGTTTCTCTGCTCGCCTTGTCTTCAGAGCCGTCAACCTCACGGGACATCGGCGCTCAGAGGGCTATCTGCCCCGTCAGGGCTTTGCGTATTTACTTGGACCGATCCGCCACATTCCGACAGTCGGACCAGCTCTTTGTGTGCTATGGTGGCGCTACTAGAGGAAATACTGTCTCTAAACAGAGGCTTTCTCACTGGATAGTGGACGCTATTGCTTTGGCTTATGCGAATCAGGGACAGGAATGCCCTCTCAACATCAGAGCTCACTCGACGAGAGCTATTGCCTCATCGTGGGCCTGGTCTAGAGGTACGTCAATACAGGATATCTGTTTTGCTGCTGGCTGGTCTTCTCAGAACACCTTCGCCAGGTTTTATAAACTGGATGTTCCATCTTTGGCGTCTCAAGTGCTTTCGGTGAGTAATTGAATCAATTATTCCTGGGATATTGCTACTTTTCTCAAAATACAGTTGTTACCGCTGTGCTGTTGACGCTGGGGATTTCTGTACAGTAGTTTGTGCTTATGTGCTCACGGTCACCGCTTTGCCGTTGACGCTATGCGCTCACACTAGTTGTGCTTTAATGCTTTCTGAATAGTCACGTCTGCCCTGTAATAACGCAGCCCGCTATTTTTCATGCTGCTGATATGCAAATTTTGACAAGCTTTAGCTAAGATTTCATTGGCTTAGCTGCACCTATCAGTAGTGAGCACACGTGGCGACGTTGCCATGGGACGAGCTGTGTTTGGTGTATGTTTCCCTGTATCAGACTGGTCTAAGTCTCAATCACGGCGGGATTGAACACCGTTCCCAAATGCATCTTTTCCATGCACCGTCTCGTTCCCGCCCTCGAAAGGGAACGTCTCCGGTTACTATCGTAACCTCCGTTCCCTGAGAGAGGCGGGAACGAGACGGTGCAATGTCCGCCGTGTTCGTCGCTTGACCAGCTGTGCCGTGTTCAGTCATGATTCTGACGCAAGTGCCGCGCTTATGCTATTTATACTGTCTGACAGCCAGAGCGCATCGCGCGACAATTGGCCAGTTGTCAACTGGCGTTATCCTATAAGGTTTCAGAAATTTACGTGAAGGGGAGGTTCCCAAATGCATCTTTTCCATGCACCGTCTCGTTCCCGCCTCTCTCAGGGAACGGAGGTTACGATAGTAACCGGAGACGTTTTCCTTTGCCAGTTTCGTACGGATCAGTGCACCGATCAGGCTTACCTTAGCCGCGTATCTTTCGCGTAATACTTTCTCTAACCCATCTTTGTACTTTCCTGACTTTGGTGCCATTTCTACTTAAGATTTTATTACGATCTGTTTCGGCGTTACGCATTGTAGGAAGCCTTCCAGCTCTGAGCTTGCCCCAGAGCGTGGCCGCCGGAGGTTGACTCCGCCCACATTCCAAAACTATGGGAACTATGTATATCAATAATCAGATATTTTGCATTGTATTAACCTATTAAAAAGTTTTAATGTTCAAAGCAAAAACAAAATGTAAAAAAAATAAAATAAAAATATAATATTTCATTCATAAGTTATGCTTATGATCATCAAGACAACTTTTTGTAAGAAATAAAAATACATGAATGAACATCCATTGCATAACATGCGTTACAAATAACCCTCTGTCTGTTACAACTAGACCTGCTCACGGGGTAAGAAGTAACATTTTACTCATTTTATGCTTTTGGCGATACTGCACAGAAACGATAGGTGAAATGTGCAGGAGAGACTTGCATGTTGTTTGTATAAAAATATGGTTTGTCTAATCCTATTACTTTGTTCATTATTTGGCCAAAACCAAAAAGTGTTACTTTGTGCCCCGCGCCGCTATTCGACATGCTTTCCTTGTGACGTCTCAAAACTGCTGTTTTATGTGTGTGTTTCCATGGCGACGCATCATGCTTGTCAAGTGACGCACAGCAACCACAAAAAAAGTATCGCATGCATTTAGTTTCTCTTATTTATTCAAAATATTAAACTTGTTCGCTGATAGTTTGTGTCGCAGATCGGAGAATCTTCTACCGAAATACATGACAGTAAGTGTCCGCTGAAGTGGGAGAAGAATAGAGTGACTTTACCGCCGCACATAAACACCACAACGCCTCAGCTGCAGTGTAGTCTGTTCACTCTGCTGTTCACTCACCTCAGCTCGCAAAGCACTGGGCGGGCGCGCGCGCGTGCGCGCGAACAAACACAACCTCGCGTGATATCGCTCAGGTCCTAGTTTCAACATCTAATTAAATCCTCGCGAATTTTAAAAGAAAGGCCTGCACTTAACACAAATTGAAAATATATCTAAAAAATTTGGCTCGAAAATTTAATACCTCGTCAAAAGACGTTTACTACTTTTTACTACTTTTTAATGGCCTTAATTTTGGCTGATTTCATTTACTACCTTTTACTACCTTTTACAACCCCGCGGACACCCTGTGGAAATATGTGACCAGCGGTGTATTATTAGCGAACACACTGCTGAGAGCGACATTGAGGCCTTGTTCACACCTGGTCTTAAGATATGTTTTGGTCAAATTGGATCACAAGTGGACAGGGCAGACACATACCCATTTACATCTGGTGTTTACATCCTTCTCTTTAGTCCGCTTGATCTTCACTCGTCTCACGATTCAATTCGATTATCTCAATAACTTGACATCACAGTGTGTTGCATCCACTGATTTATATAGATCACTGGTTGCATCCTCAGTTCTCATTATTACTGCACATGGCTATGTTTTCGTCTATGAATAAAAGTAGTTAGGAATTTGAACTCTCTTTTTATTTTATCTGCTCTAAAGAAAGTACGCTTCCCGAATGTAGCAAACGTCTTAAGTCTGAATGCTGCAGACGACAGGAGTATTTAGAGCAAATACACACTAGTAAATACAAAAAAAAAGAGCATGAAACTGTGAAGTAGTGTACTTAAATTTAAAAAATGCTTGCGT
The DNA here is from genome assembly GCA_037043235.1 of Rhodeus uyekii. Taxonomy (NCBI): domain Eukaryota; kingdom Metazoa; phylum Chordata; class Actinopteri; order Cypriniformes; family Acheilognathidae; genus Rhodeus; species Rhodeus uyekii. Next base: position 352,552 of record JAWRVZ010000222.1, read on the forward strand.
GCGCACACACTGTAAATGTTAAAATAGTGGGTGAATTTTAATTACAGAAGTATCTTGAGATACATAAGAAATAACTGGAAAAAAACATGTTTTTAATTGCTATAGAGACATACACACACACACACACACACACAAACAAAATGATAGTATATAAGGATTCCTTACCTTCGAGATATTTATTATTTATTTATATTTATCTCATATTTATTATTATTGAACACTCATAACTCGTGTCGCCCCCGATAACCACTGCTGTGAAACCAAGGTGGCCCTCTAGTCGAAATCCTATGCAATTACCCCATAAATGTATATAAAATACACCACAGGAAGACCCGCGGGAGATGCTTAGGGAAGAATAAAAAGCAAAAAATGTGCTTGAATTCTTGCTCGTATCTCGGGACGCTCGTATCTCAAGGTATTACTGTATTTGCTTTTGTTTTGCAATGTCATTTTATGCTAGTATGACAAATATGCATGCAACAAATGATGTCAAAGAAACATCAGTTGGTTATAATTGATTATGGTCTATTACTGCATCGATTCAGAAGCGTCCACATTGAGATGCATCGTAGAATAATTTAATTTAACACCCCAACCTCTTTTAACCACTTCGTTGTGATTTCTTTGAGGGGTCAGATCTTTCAATCTAAATGGACAAAATAAGCTTTCACAATTTATATAAGAACGCGCCTGAATTAAACATAAGGAGATCAGCAGCTTTCGTTTCTGCGTTCGTTCAAGACCAGCCGAACGCTGTAAGTGTGTGTTAGAAACCAGGAATGGTGAGAGAACATTATGTTTCATACACGTTACATCTTTAAACCAAACTTAATGCTAGGTGTAAGCAGAGCCTTAGATGAATACGTAAAAATGTGCAGCAGTGGTGAGAAAACAGCAGTTAAGAAAGCAGTTGATCATAGCAACCCTGCAGTCAAGTCACTTCACGTCTAAATACATACCACTTTATGCATCATAGTGCTTTAATGTTTTTGTCAGCGTTTCTTTCAATTAGAATTACAGCTTCATGGTCTATTATAAAGCAGCTCTTTATAAATGTATAAAGATTTACACGTCAAAGAAGGCGAAGCCTCAGAGCCACAACCGTCTATTACAACTCTCCTCACTTCATTTCGGTATATCAGGGCCTTTATATATGTGCTGTGAATCTTTAATCTTCAATTATAACAGAACAGTCCTATCCAAATGGGATTACATTTCTCAAAGGACAAAAAAGCACAAAAACCTCATCTACGCTTCTCAAGAGAAAATTATTCTCATTTGAAAAGGCATTGCTCAGGTGAGATGAATGTTGTAATTTTGATAAAAACAAAATTGCTCCTTTCACCTCCTCCATCTCCTTTGTTTACATTCCATCAAACACTGCAAAACCACACGCGAAGAACAGATAATATAAAAAGAAAGGAATGTATTAGTTGGGACATGTCAGCTCTTCTTGTAAAACCGCATCTGTAAACATGCATCATCACCTCGTAAAACAACTTCAGCTGTATTCTGTCCCTGTGTTTAACCCTAGAGAATAAAAATCACAGACTCCACCCAAAATGCTCAAATGCTGTATAACTGTCCGTCCTGACCACACAAACACACACACACACTCCAGTCACTTCTGTTGCCATGGAGACAGGCCTGAACTGTACATTCCTGGGATATTTCAGGAAAAGGAAGTGTGAGAATTCTTCAGATTTTCTGTGATGAATCACTTGCTCTAAGAAGCAGAGGTGAACACAGGCGTTCATCCATTCACTTGCCCAACAAAACAGCCTCAAGCTTCAGTTAAACGTTATGGACTCCACAGTAACCGTATTTTTAGACTAGAATAACAGCATCCCCGCTGTAAAGTAATATGCGATCTCCTATAAACAGTGCAGTAAGAACATTTCTGCCATTATAATGCTAACAAACATGCTGTTTATTTGACCAATTCCTTATCGAAAATGTAAAATGTTTGATGTAAAGCTGAATTTTCAGCGTCTTCAGTGTCACATCATCCATTGAAGTTTGTGCTCTTAGTCACCTTTGTTTTCGGGTGGTTTCACCAATCCACTATCTTTCAAAAGAAGACTTTTCACAAGCTTTCCAGTAGAGCAGGGGTCGGGAACCTATGGCTCGCGAGCCATATATGGCTCTTTTGATGACTGCATATGGCTCTTTTGACGCCGCCGCCCCCCGTCGACAGATCGATCGCGCCGCCACTTCCGCGTTCGGAGGACAGGCAGATCGCGCCGGCGCACCACCCCAACGACAGATCGATCGCTCCGCTACTTCCGCGTTTGGAAGAGACAGGCAGATCGCGTGACCCCCCCCCCCCGTCGACAGATCGTCGATCGACAGTACTGTGGCTCTACACAGCTTCATGTTCAATAAAAATGTGGGTATATGGCTCTCTCAGGCAAAAAGGTTCCCGACCCCTGCAGTAGAGCATTGGTGTTTACAACGCCAAGGACATGGGATCGATTCCCAGGGAAAGCAAGAACTGATTACAATGTCAATGTGTTTCTTGAATGCAATGCAAGTCACTTTGGATAAAAGCGTCTGTCAAATGCATAAATATTCATGAGCCAATCAAATCACATCCCAGCCTTCTTTATTCGTCAATGAACATACCGTTTCATACATACATACATCAGATAACAGAAAAGTGGCTTGCGACTCTTGCAAAACTTTGAAGCCTTTGTTCAGAATAAAATGAAAGGTGAAAATGAAGGAAGACAGGTATTGTAGAAAGCAAGAGACAGTAATGGACAGGAAGAGGAAGAAAGAAAGTAGATCTGGTGACAGTGAGTTGACGGTGATGAATGCAGTTGTCACCGCTGACACTGACAGACCTTCAGGCCTCGGTAAACTACCTGCAATCCTTCACTCGCACTCAAATGTGCTCGGTTTATGATTTACCTGTCATAACAGCTCCTCCTAATTGATGAGCGCTTCCTCACGCATCATGTATACCTTGCTTTTCCCAAAATCCCTCATTTGATGTTTGCTGTTCCACTCACACATACAAACTAACTCGAAATAGCCATCAATCATCCACCAAATGATGATCTGAAACATTAACAGATAACTCAAAATGTTAAGAAAAACAAGGTATCTGGTCTATTTCTTTCCCTACTTCAGAAAACACTTACAGTAATCCCTCGTCACTTCGCTGTTCAAGTTTCGCGGCCTCGGTGCATCACGGATTTTTCAAAAATATTCATCGCCATATCGGCAGCTGTATTGAAGAAATTAGCGTTGTTTTATCGTGATGCGCGAGAGAAACGGTTTCCCAGGATGCCAGACAAAGAGAGAAACTCTCTCAGAGGCTTTGTACACACACACACGGCACTCAAGACACGTGATTGGTTCCCGGCGTGAGATCGACCAATGAGAGCACGAGTGGCTGATCCTACTTCGTGGATTTTCACCTATCGCGGGGGGTTCCGGTCCACATTATCCGCAATAAACGAGGGATCACTGTATTCAGCCAATCAGATTAAAGCATTCAACAGCCTCGTAGTATAAAATATGCTTTTTGGAAAATAGAAAGGAGGAGGAAATTATATTTTATACTAACCCAGCAAAACAGATTGAAACACGAATCAGTCCTGTGGACTAATGTTCATCAAACCGAGTCATCAGGTCACTAAACGAGTCTGCGGTCGCATTGTAAGAACAGAATAAAAGAAAATATATTTCTCTGACGGGTAAAATCAGAGCATGGAAAAATTTGAACACAAAGCGAAGGATGATGGGTATTTGTAGCGTCACCTCTGCTTGAGCCGTATAACTAAAAAGATGTGCACATTAATATCTGTGCATTTCAGAAGGCAAACATCTTTTCATTTCACATCCCTCTGTTTTTCCATGTGCGTTCACACTGCCAGAGAGCATTTGATGTTGCGCTCTCATCTGGCTGCTCCCTGCCAGCTTTTCTGAGGTCAGGCCCCCTAATAACAGGGTAGAGAAAACCAGAAGCTCACGCAACACACAGAGGATCTTCTGAGAGAGAGAGAGAGAGCAAAAAAAGGGCTAGAAATATAGTCATAATTCAAAACAAATGTCTCGAATAATGGGAAATAATGCTAGGCATCCTTTCCTCGAAATTTTCTGACATGTAGTTGTATTGGACGATATTGATAAACAAAATGTTGGGAGTTGGGAATGAAATTTAAAACAACACCAGATTCATTACACAAGGTTTCCTTAAAATAGATTAGTCGACTAAAATAGACACATTAGAATATCATCTTTTGAAGCTCATACAGGTTTGAAACAACTTGAAGGCGAGTAAATGATGACAGGATTTTCATTTTCGGGTGAACTCTTCCTTTAAGTTACACATCGTCTTGTCTCGGGATGATTTGAGGTCTATATTTGAGGCTACGGGAAGGAAATAAGAACCAATATAATGTTGAAATAATAAGGATAATGTGGCTAATGAGCTCAAATGACTACAGCTCGCCAAACCTTTTCCAAACTAATCACAGAAATAAACAGAGACTCTGACTCGGATTGACGGAGTTTTCCATTACTGAAATTCCTGAGCCTCCGTTATGACCGTTACGACTCGAAAAAGAAAGAAGAAGAGGAAGAGACTAAACACAGTTTAAAAAGTGCAACACGAGTGCCTACACTAATCCCTAATCCACAGCGGCACATACTGTAATCCAGCAGCCAAAAACACTAAGTACCTTATGTTGTGCTGTCCCACTCCTTTCCACCCTCTTTTCTTAATTTAAGAGAAGACAGACGACACACAACCACTAGAAATTTTGTAAATGGAACAAAATCGTTAATTAAACGTTTTAAAGCAGTTTCACTGCACATTTCACTTCACTTGTGCTTTATTGGTCAGTGTTTATTTTCATTTGAACAAACTGGATATAAAACTCACGGAAACGTTGTTTAGGACATCAATGTTACAAGTTATGCAGCTTAAGACAGGTGAACTATTACATTTCTAAGGATTTAGGCCAGGGGTCTCCAAACTACGGAGAAGCCCTCTCATCCGGCCCGCGGAGTCCTTTTTGTCTACGGAAAAAAAAATACATAAATTTACGTGTATCCTGCCGTTATAAAAAAACATTATGTTTTTACCGAATTAAAATAGAGGCGCGTAGAAGCGCGTTCCCTTTCTAGAGCGGGAATGAGATGTTTAATGAAATGCATTTGGGAACTCCTCCCCTTCACGTCATTTCTGAAACCTTATTGGATAACGCCAGTTGACAACTGGCCAATCGTAGCGCGATGCGGATCTGGCTGTCAGACGGTATAAATAGCATAAGCGACAATTGCGTCAGAATATTTTCTTCATGCTTCTAAACGGAATATGGAAAAATAACCGAGGTTACGATAGTAAATGGAGACGTTTTCCAACCGATCACTACATTACAAAATCTTATTCGCAGACGCATGTTTTTCGCACCCTCATATAGCTCGCGGGTGTGATATTTAAAATGTATAAAAATGTTATGTATAAACATAAGTGTGATGTAGCCCGCAGGCCTGGTGGGGTTTTTTTTTCTCCCGTTTTTGCCTAAGGAAGCCATTCCTAATGTGAAAACTTTTGCATCAAAGTACCTTTCAATCTTTTGAACAACGTACATGTGTGAACAAACATTTTCAAGAATAAAATACGTGAAGAACAATTTGAGAACAAACTTGTCCGATGATAATCTCAGGTCACTGTTGATGTGAGGGAAATCAAATCTAGAGCCCGAAATGTCTGTTATTTTGGCATCCAGGAAACAATTTCAACATTCCCACTAATACAGGTGTACTAATTCATGTGTATCAGTGTGTTAATAAGTAATAACTGAATAAAATAACATTAAATAAATGATTAAAAACAACATCCATGTTTTTATTCTTTTTTATTTGGACCTCGAGTGTGTAGTCGCCCCCGAACTGCTGTTTGACAGTTAATGCGGCCCTCGGGCTGAAAAGTTTGGAGACCCCTGATTTAGGCTATTATTTTGCTCATGTGTGTCTCAGATCTGTTTTTCTCATGAGAGTGTGAACCGCACAAACCACATTGAATCTGATCTTTTCAGTTCTGAATTGTGCACTTCCATATGTGGAACTACATCCGATACAGGACAGATGTTTTTGCAATGTGACCTCAATCTGAACGGTCATATCAGAATTCATTCTAGAGCAACATTTGTCAATTCTGCGCTCATGGGAGTCACTTGAAAGATTTTGCATACCTGACATTATCAAGGCAGTTGCTAAAGGCAGTCAGTGAAGGACAGTGACAGCGACAGTTTAATATACAAGCAACACAAGAGAGCTCGTCTCATAAACAGTTAAAAACTATATCACCTGCGCATAAATTTGCTGGTTTTGGCGACAGATCACACTGTAAATAAACGGGTGATCACTTGTGTTGACGTTCTCTGAGTTCACTTCCCTATGACAGCGTTCTGCGTGATGTGGTTCAGTTCAGTTTCATCTGTTCACACTGGAATCTGATACTGGCCACATTTAAAACAACAATGTGAACAAATACACAAAAAAAGGATCTGAGCAATAAATCAGAAATTAACACTAAAGCTTGCAGCGTGAATGATAAGACTAGTTTTTCAGCTGGTGGTTAATAAAAATGCTGTAAAATAAAACATTGTTAAATGCATTTAAAAATTAGCCATGCACAATAAGTGATGCCCCGAAATACAGATGTTTTTACCGTACTAAAAAACTGAAACCAAACAGATTTGGTCAAAAACCTAAACTAAAAACAATGTTTATTTGATAAATCAATGCAAATAAAATAAAGTTTTATATAACCATTTAAATTACACTAATCCCTCGCCATATCGCGGTTCACCTATCGCGCCCTCTGTACATCGCGGATATATAAATATATTATATGTAAATCTATATCGCGGATTCCCCTTTATATCGCAGGTTTTTGAGGGCAGATGCATCTTATATTGATAAGCTGATTCGTTCGTTGCAGTTCTGGAATGCAATCGATGGTGTCATGCAGATGTATAAGAAGATCCTGACACAAAAGAAAAAACAGTGTCAGCAACTGCCGATCACTATGTTCCCCAACCGCAAATTACAAAACAAAAAAACACTGGTACTCCTACAGTGGAAATGGAAGTTACGACGCTGGACGACGATATCGCAGCACCTTACGAAGCGAATGAGATGAAGCGGTGCTTTCAGGAGAGCTGGAGTAATGCAGTACATTTTACCTCATCTTTTACGTAACGCATGTAAAAGTAATTTTTTGTTTAATTTTTTGTTTAAGTAAATTGTTTAAGAGTGTATAAAGGGTTTATATGAGACTGTTTGGTTTATAATTGTTGGGAGTGTTTACAAAAGCTTTATTTTTATTTTAATTTATGAAAAAAAATATAGCGTAGATTTCTATATCTACTTTGCAGTTTTCCGGCTATCGCGGGGGTGCCTGGGATTACTGTAGATAGACTTATCAGAATCCGAATCAGAAGGAACTTTATTGCCAAGTGTGCTTGCACACACAAGGAATTTGTCTTGGTGCTGAAGCTTCCAGTGCACATATACAACACAACATGAGTTTACATAGCAAACAACAATACATAAACACAGTACATGTGGTCACATGCTGGGATTTTGTATGGAGTCTAACCAGTGCCCCGGCTCGTTTCCCACGCTTGCATCTGGCTGCTCGGTTTAAAGAGACAGTCACGACTCCAACGAGGATATCGAGTAAAGCGTCTGAATAATCAAAAACCGCAGAAATATTGTCTGGTGTGTGCTTCCTAATGTCCAGTAGTTCGTTTTTGGTGAAAATGACTGGAAAAGAATGACTAAAAGCAGAACAAACAAACAAAGATAAGACGATCACTGAAGAGCTCAAAACCGAGGCAGCCATCCGCGGCGCCATCTTGATGTATGTCATGATTATATTACCGTATTAGTATATTACTGTAAATATGTTAACAGTGTCAAATTTGTTTGTTAAAAAAAAAAATCTTAAGTAGTTTTTTTTTTTTTTTACTCTTAAAAGTGGGAAACTGCACCTTCATTTTGCATGTCTGCTGCATGTCAAAGCTCAAGACAATTGCTCTTGGGATGGTGACTAGACAATCACGAAAAGAAAAAGAGAGTTGTCTATTTTGATGAAAGTTGTGGAGATTCAGGTCTGTCCTGAGAATCACCAGAGCACTGCAATGCTCCGATACAGGCCTATCTTGTTTGGACAATGATCTCCTGTGACTGACGTCAGAACAGCCTCTGAGCGCATGTTTGTGTATCTGTTGGTCATGTGCTTTGTGGGTACTGAGAGGGGCAAGAGAGTCTTTGATGGGGTGGGTCATGATGTCTATTGATAGAAAGCACAGCTGCACGACCCAAGCAAGTTCTCTGTGTCAGGATGTTTGTGAAAGAATCTGTAGCCTATGTTGTACCATAAATACACCATTTATAACATTGAAACGCGTGAACTGAACTGGTCTTGTCTGAAACTGTACTCTGTACTGCAGTAAAACTCAACCAACAAGAAATGCAATTGGTTCAGTCACTTAATAGAAGCCATTTTGGATTAAATATTCAGTGAGAGCAGTTATTCTTTGGCACAGAGTCATGAACGCTTCCTGCTGGAGGCTCATGTTTGGAAACTGGTTGACACAGAGAGGTGAGAATGTGAAAAATTACAGCAGCTGAGTCGTGCTGCTTCACCCAATAATCAAGTGGACAGGTGCTCTATCAGCCAATCAGCAGCAAGCACAGCTCAGCAGCAGCCAATCATCAAACACGGACCGTTTCAGATCATTCAAAACACGGGGTGTACAGTGTGTAAACAACTAGATGGATCCATTCCATCAAAACAGCTGATATATTTGCCCACAAATCACTAAAACAATGTATATGTTCAAAATAAAATACTATCATATTACTATCTTTAGTAAATACACGGTGCTCAAGTTTGCCAATTTTCTATATGAATGAAAAATACCTTATGTGCATCTGTGTGTTATTGTGTTTGTATCCCGTTCCACCACATCCCAAAGATGCTCTATTGGGGTGAGATCTGGTGACTGTAGGGCCATTTTAGTACCGTGAACTCATTGTCATGTTCAAGAAACCAATTTGAAATGATTCAAGCTTTGTGACATGGTGCATTATCCTGCTGGAAGCAGCATCAGAGGATGGGTACATGGTGGTCATAAAGGGATGGACATGGTCAGAAACAGTGCCCAATTGGCACTAAGGGGCCTAAAGTGTGCCATGAAAACATCCCCACACCATTACACCACCACCACTTGCCTGCACAGTGCTAACAAGGCCTGATGGATCCATGTTCTCATTCTGTTTACGCCAAATTCTGACACTACCATCTGAATGTCTCAACGTCTCAACAGAAATCAAGACTCATCAGACCAGGCAACATTTTTCTTATCTTCAACGGTCCAATTTTGGTGAGCTTGTGCATTTTGCAACCTCTTTGTCTTGACCAGGACAAACCCCTAAATGCATTGAAGCAAGTGCCATGTGATTGGTTGATTAGATAATAATTGCATTAATGAGAAATTGAACAGGTGTTCCTAATAATCCTTAAGGTGAGTGTATATATATATATACACACATACACCAAAAATATTTTCTGTACGCTGAATAAAACGATTCAACATTTTTACACTCAATTAAAGTGCAAATTACCATATTTTAACAGAGACAGCTTCACACAGCTTAGCATTCAATTCCTTACACAGCCAAAGGCAAGAACAAGAGAGTTTGTCAGGCTCTATTTGCAAGTTCGAGCTGAGAAACAGTACACATATTACAAAAAAAGCCTTCAGTTTATTATGAATGCAAAAAATATCAGCTGCTCAGAAATGTCTGCAGGAAATAATGCAACAGATGGCGGCTGAATTATGCATTACTTTAAACTATATAGAGCAAAGCCCCATTCACATCAAACTCTCAGCTGTGTTGTCACAGTCCTACCAAGAAGACGCATCTCATGAGGTCTAAAAGATGTCCTGTTTTTATGATACCAGTCATGGATTTTTCATAAATGCTCCTCAAAATAAATGCACCTTTTCCGGTAACAAATCTCTTACTTTTTGCAAATAATGTTGTAGCGTGACAAAAACCTCACATAGGATGATTTATGTCACATTATATTGTTCACGCAGAGTTAGAGATGAGTGAACTGAGGGAGAAATGAAACATGCTCTCCTAATCTGTCCTTTATCTATTTCCAAGTCAATTTAAAAGGACTGGTTCAAAAACAATTTATCCGAGACTTTGTCACAGAGAAATATTTATTTAAAGGCACAAAATAGGGTGTTTCTCACTCAAACCACAGACTGCTGCAGCTTCTGTATGTGTTTAGAGGGAAAAGCAGCCCATAACTGCAGGTCTAGTATCAATTGTCACTGTAATATTGGCAGAACATATTTGTTGTTTGCGCTAAAGATTTCCATTTTCTTGGCTGATTCAGATTTCTGTTTGACCTGCTAATACCAATTTTCTTTCTAATAACTATAATTGACTTATTTTCATTAAAAAACCCATAAGCAAAAAGTCAGTATTTAAAATAAGAAAAATTAAACTAATTGCAAATAACGGCACAAATATAGAGAGCGCTAAAATAAACACGGCTATGGCTTTAAGTTTTTTTAAGTGCCTAACAGTAGTTCGGTATTCAGGTAAGAAATACTACAAAAATGAAAGTAATCAAATGTAAAACAACACTGGATAGTCTTCATTGTAAAAGTTACATTCAGATTAATGCTTACGATTAAAGTTACAAAACTTATTCAGGTCAAAGCAGAGATTGGTTTTCTCTTTTGATCTTTTATGACAGACAGCAGCAGGAATATTAGGCCGCTGTCACTTTAAGAGTTTTTACACAGATCCAATATACTGTTACAAAACAGGCGTTCTCGTCCTTAAATATTTAACGTTTCAAAACTGACTGTTTAACTGAGACGAGTGAGTGAGAGGAGGTGTGTCACTTCGCCGTCAGAGAGACGAGAACGAGAACGCATGGCTGACATTAAACTCAAAACTAATCGGCTCAGAAAGACGCGAGACAATCATCAGATTCCGGTCTCAAGCCGGTCAATTGGTGCATCTCTAATTTGCATTCTTGAACGCATCAAAGGTTTATACTTGCAACATGTTTTGTAGCCAATCACAAACATCTCTGTTGAATTCTTGAACTCAATAGCCAATCAGACGCGTTACGGCCCTTTTTACATCTGTTATCATCCGATGCGTTTTAGATCGGATCACAAGTGGATGAATTCACACCTGTTTGCACTTGGCATGTTAATCCATCTCATGTCCCCTTTCAACCCCTTCTGTCCTGATTTCTTTGAGGCGAGGGTCTATGTAGGGGTAAATGTATGTGTTTTTTCAGATCTGTCGATCACATGGACAAAATAAACTCGCGTGGTTTACATACGAACGCGTCCGGAGACGACGGAAAAACACAGAGAGAGCAGCAGCTTTCATTTCTTCTCTGAGAGAAGACATCTATGCCGGGAAGTGTAGGACGACAGAAGGGAATCACAGGAGCTTCTGTTTTATAAGCATGCAAAAGCAGCACATATTGCATGTAATCACATGCTGAAGGGGCAAACATGGAGCATGTGAGGGCAAGATGAAAGAGGAGCGTGTGCAGAGAGTTTCAAGAGCGAAGCGTGTGCTTTCCTTCATGCCAGGCTTGGTTTTGCCATTTAATGCCGCTTACGTCAAAGCTTGAGAGTGACGTCATGCAGCTTGCAATCTGAAAAGTTTGATGATGTTTTGTTTTCTTCTGCAAGTTAAAGTTCAGTTTAAAGTCATGATGAAGCAACTAAGACTCACGGTTTCGTTTACGGCAATGAAATACCGTAGATATGGAGATAATTCGCACCCTCATATAGCCCGCAGGTTTTGGGGTTTGTGTAAAAAATTGGTGGCATAACCCGCACCTTTATATAACCCGCACCCATAGATGTATTCACTTTTTTGTGTAAGATCACATTTGGCATTTCGAATGTTGCTCACATGACGTCAATTATTCATAACTGTTCAGCTCGGTACACAGTGCTTGTGCGCAAAATTCAAACAATAAGAAAAACACAAACAAGTCAGAATCAGAAGAAAAAGCTAAAGCAGTGTCTCCCGCTGTGCAGCAGCTCGTCCCTTTAGAAGCGATTCTACAGGTGTTGATCATCGGATGAGATGAGAAGAGCCCGCCCTCATGCAGCACAGCCAATCACGTCTTCTTGCATGATTGACAGGTCAGACAGCCTATCAGCGCCAGCTGTCAGAGTGACAGTACAAGTGCCAGAGACAACAACCCTCGCAAGAAAGAAAATACCGCAAAAACAAACCCTAACAAATATATTGAAATATTATTACGCGTAAAAGATTTGTGATATAGCCCGCACCCTTATATAACCCGCACCCCCACGGGGTTGGTAAAATCTGGTATAACCTGCGGGTTATATGCAGGAAAATTTACACCGTTTACTAAAAAACAACCAAAAACTTAATCAAGAGTAACTTGACCAGCAGAGCTATTTATGAGTTGCTTGGCAAGCTACGGTTTCACTTCCCCAACACTGGATATTATTACTTTTATAGTACTGTGAACTGGTTATTTGGAGAAGCATAGTTTCAGGTAGTAAAACCGAACTGCTGGATGTCTCGCTCTGAAAACACTGGCAGATTCCTCCCTACTGCGCACATGTGGTTCATTTTAACCCCGCAAGTGTGAACTGTCAACATTTCTGTGGCTCTGGGAGCAGAGATTTCCTGACTCTAAGTCACGTCAGAGATGTAAGGAATGTGTATCATACACAACACATGCTCCCGATCACGGTCGCAGAGACGTTCTCACTGCACTGCACTACAAACCAGGGGAAGGGTGTATACTGATGGCAAAACGCTGATCGGAGTCGGCATTCAAGTCGAAGATTCAACGACTGTTCTATGTATCTGTAGTCTGTGAATACACAAAGTCAAACACTGTCTGTCTGTTTGATGTTTGCGGTGCTTCCTCTGCAGGAAGAGACATCCAGTCAAAACATCAAACAGAGACAAGCCACAGACAACGACAATGCAGAGACAAAGAAAAGTCACAATGTGTTGAGCAGGAACCCACAGGTGAAAGAAATCAGCACAATAAGACGCTCTTCAGGCTTTGATGACACCTGAGGCCAATCAGACGAAAGAAATGTACATAAACTTTCAAACATTTTTGAAGTTATGTACCTGTTATCTGATTGGAGACGTCGCCTTTGGGCTCGCATTTTGAAAGCGCACAATCTACGGAGGAAAAACACAAGGAGAAGCGTTAGAACAATTAACGATAGTCTGTAAAATCTCATAATTATGATTTATTTGTATGTGTATCATTGTAATTAGATAAGCAATATAATAAAATAAACATTAAATACAATTCAAAAAGGTTTAAAAATGAAAAAAGCAACTAAAGGCAGGATCATACGTATCCTTTTATAGAGAAGGCAATCCCAGAATGCAGTTCTGAATGAAATGATAATAAAATAACAATCTGAGCAATTCCAATAGGGTCCTCACTTCATCAGCAATGAAATGTACTTACAAAATGATTACTTTACCGAATATTTGAAAGTGCTGTGTATTTTTATGGTCGTTAGCTTAGCAACATGCTAAAAACAAAAAAGGTTTTACAGGTTTTACATTATGCATTTGGTAGACGCTTTTATCCAAAGCGACTTGCATTGACATTCTAATCAGTTCTTGCTTCCCCTGGGAATCGAACCCGTGACCTTGACGTAGCAAGCGCAAGGATAGTTAAATGATGTGTTAGAAGTCAGCTGCCTTTTGAATAACAGCTTACTTTTACTGTTTCAAATTAAATACAAATACTGACTAAAGCCTTTAAAGTTCTTTAGTACTTGTGAGGAGGAAAAAAACGTTACTTGAAAATTGATTGCAGATTAACACAACACTCAAGCTCTGGAAACATGAAAACTCTCTTAGCGTCACGCTGACCTGCTCCAGTGACCCTAAAAACGTGCTGACGGTCACATGGAAATTAAGCTTTGAGTCACTGGTTAAAAAACACGGGGTGGGAACTGGATTCTATCCATCAGTTGTAGGCAGATCCGAGCTTGCGGTAAAATTTAAAGTCACCATGACCAAATCTTTTAATGCATTTATTTTAAATTATACATCCGTGCACCTCATTATTATTTTTTATTCATGTTCCCTCATAATCTTTTATTAAAATAACTTCCCTACCAATGCTTCTCTTCACCGATGATGTGTTTATTGGCGTGAGGGCGGGGCGACCTGTCAATCACAACATCCACCAATAGCAAACCTCCAACCATCCAATCAGTCTCTCGTGAACAAAATCAAGTCCCGCCCTACATTTTCTCTTGCTCCAGTATCCGTTTCACTCAGATCACAATTGGGAAGGAATTACTATTGCATCTGCCATTTCATGTTGTCTTTAAGAAGAGCATGGGGTTTATGACATCATAATTACAAGCTTTAAAATAAAAAGGGTAACACTGTAGTTTAGGGTCCAATTACTATTAACTAGTTGTTTACATTTATTCATTTAGCAGATGCTTTTATCCAAAGTGACTTAAATTGCATTCAAGGATCACATTGAACCAGTTCTTGCTTTCCCTGGGATCGAACCCATGACCTTGGCGTTGCAAGCACCAATGCTCTACTGATTGAACTACAGGAAAGCCTGTTTATTTGCATGCATATTACTAGGACAAAGCTCACATTAATGCTTTTTCTGCATGATTATATTCTACATCCCTTAATCCATAATTCCCAAACTTAACAACTACATTACTATTGATTAAAAAGTCAAAAGGCAAAAGTCGTAGATAATAGTGAGAATTGTACCCTAAACTAACGTGTGACCAAAAAAATTAAACATGATTTGATAAATCTTTCACAATAAATGCATTTAGAAAACAGATTGAATTAGTGCCCATTTCGTTCCAACTTTAATGTAAAATATTAAAACTAGGGATCTCAAAAGTACTCAGACCCCAAAGGATCCGGATTCTATTGACTTAAAAAATCTTTAACGGGTAAATGCAAAAGCCTCTTCAAAAACAGAGATTCATGGTTTATGTCAATTATGTAAATTTGGGAGTTAATGTCTTTTACATTATAAGCCACACATCATATTATACAACCAATCTGATGTTGTTTTTTTCGTTAGTTCACGAGCTAACCGGTTACCTGAATGACTTTACATAGCACACACTGATTTGCCTGCTAGCTTAACTACCACTGCTAAAAAACACGATAACTAAATGCTACTTTGATTATCTAGAAGATGATATCATAATAAAGTAAAGCGTTTCGGAACAGTTGTTACAAACGGTTACCTGGCAAATGGCTCACATTTACTGTCATTAATGAATACAGGTTAAAAGTTTAAACATAAGATGTGTCAAAGACTATATTTTTTGTATTATTGATATAATACTATAGCATTAATATTTTGAATTCACAAGTCATTTTTATTTAAAAAAAATTTAAAATAATATTTAAATATAGCTTTCATTTTAATTTCAGTTTTTGTTTTAGTAATTAGTTGCTAATGCAACATTTGTAATTTTGAATTCACACATTTGTAATTTTTATAAAGAATTACAAATAATATTTAAATACAGCTTTCGTTTCCATTTCAGTTTTTATTTTAGTAATTAGTTGCTAAGGCAACATTTCTAATTTTGAATTCAAATATTTGTAATTTTTATAAAAAATAATATTTAAATACAGCTTTCGTTTCTATTTCAGTTTTTATTTTAGAAATTAATTGCTAAGGCAACATTTCTAATTTTGAATTCAAACATTTGCAAATTTTATAAAACATTTAAAACAATATTTAAATACAGCTTTCGTTTCTATTTCAGTTTTTATTTGAGTAATTAATTGCTAAGGCAACATTTCTAATTTTGAATTCAAACATTTGTAATTTTTATAAAAAATTACAAATAATATTTAAATACAGCTTTCATTTCCATTTCAGTTTTTGTTTTAGTCATTTTAGCAATTAGTTGCCAAGGCAACATTTCTAATTTTGCATTAATTTTTAAAATCATCAAATATTTATATTTTACTAACCATTACTAATTTTATAGTTTTTATTTTACTTAACAATAACATCACTAGTGTCAAAATATTGGTTTGTGCATTAAGCACAGGTTTTTCAATGACTTTTTAATCTAGATGAACCGAATGCTTGATACTGCTGTTAAATGTCTTTTCTCTGCGGTTCAACTTCACGCTCAAAGAGGGAAGCTCAATCACACTGCAGTCAGGGCATGTTACGTGACAACAGCAACATACCATAAAATAACACTGGCTGCAATTACATGCAACGTTAAACAGAGGACATATGACTTCCCAGTACATTTCTCAACAGGTATGCAAGCAATACACTTCCTGGAGGAGTCTGTGTGTTTGTGTGTAGGTGTGGTGGGCTGGCAGGTGGAGGAGGGAAATGGGAGACTTGCTGACAGAAAAGGGTCTCTCTAAAACACACACACAGGATATGAGGCGCAAAACACCCCCTCTCTCTCTTCCTCTCAGATCCGCTTCCAACATCAGACACACACCGCCACAACATCTCATCTGCATGCCTCAGACAGCAGCGCTGCGTGGTTTATGTGATACAAGGACACACACATATTATTTATGTGCTTAGTCACAGTATCATATCATAGCGAAGGTATTCTGATGTATATAATGGTATTGAACAATTACATTTGTCACTCGATGGTATTGCAAGCAGTGTTTGCTGCATCATTGCTGTATATACAGCAGCACGGAAAAACAAGTGATGTGAGATTACGGATAATAGAGATGAAGACGTACCTGAAAATGAATATAAACACAGTATATTATTCTAATATTCAGACCATAATTACTTTATAAATTGTCTTCGCTGACAACATTCAAAAACATACAGCCCAGACTGTGATTCATGAACAAAATTTATTCTCATGAATCAGTTCTAAGAAAGAAAAGAAAAAAAGTTTGAATGAGTTTAATGAATTGCTCACTGAATCTGACTCACTGGATGTTTATATGACCTTCAATTAACGATGAACATTCAGACACACACACACACACACACACACACACACACACACACAAAACGATTGTAAAAAAAAAAAATCAAAAAATCAAATAGGCAGCAAAAAATATAGTACTGTATACTGTTATTAGATTAAAACATTTAATTTAAAATAACTTTCTTCTATCTATACACACACATATCTATATATATCCATCTCTCTCTCTCTCTCTCTCTCTCTCTCTCTCTCTCTCTCTCTCTCTCTATATATATATATATATATATATATATATATATATATATATATATATATATATAAATATTTATCATCCTTACTACAGTTTCAATTCTTCAGAAATCATTCTATAATATGATTATTGGCATTCAATTTTTTATGATTATTATCCATACTGAAAATGAAATTTAGAAAATGTTACAAAACCATTTCATTTCAATCTCTTTACCGTCACTTTTTAGGGACACGTAACACTTAATATTCTTCAGTTGTATTGATTCGCCTGCTCTTCTAGAGCTGCTGTACAGCCAAAACAAACTTTGTTTTTATTGTTTTCCTGTGACCACTGTAAAGCTGCTTTAAAACAATCTGTATCGTAAAAAGCGCTATATAAATAAAGGAGACTTGACTTTTGATCAATTTAATGCATCAATGAAGAATACAATTATTAATATCACACACACACACACACCCCATCATCAACAAAAAAAACAACAACATACTAACCCCAAAACTTCTGAACTGTAAAAAAAAAAAAGCGGTAGAAAACCCTGATAAACTAAGGCAAAAGATGGTTGAGCTCATAACTTTTTCAACAAACTCCATCTGCTACACTTTAGGGTGAAACATCAAAGAGAAGCTGAATAGAGAGCGGAGTCCAAATATAAACACATGGGACATAGTTGCAATGCCAAGCGCATACCTGACACGGTTACTCACAACTACAACACTTAATGTGCACCGCACGCGCGCGACCACACAACAGAGCCTTCAGTAAATCAAAACCACGCCGAGATGTTACGCGCAAGACGTTAAACGTAAAGCGGACTAGCCGAATGAATGATCCATCACGAGCTGGAAAAGATGAATCGTCACTCGCATCGCCAAAAATCACACAAACATGCACAGCCCTGCACTCAAAACTAAACCGTTGAAGGCAACCGATTACAAGATCAAGCGCAATATTCCAGTCCAAATAAGGAAACAGACAGCAGACAGTGGAAAAGGCCTGCTTCAATCCCACTCCCGGGGAGAAACTTATTTTTATGCTTTCATTCCAACATTTTCCTCCCAGGAAGCAGCTACAAGCTTTTCAGTAGCTCACAGAAGACAAAAGCCTCGAGACTTGAATTTCACACAACCGCAAAACACACGCCAGCAACAAAACAAAACAATACACACACACACACACACAACAGGGTTGCTGTGAGGTCACTTCTTTCCTTTTGGTGTGACCGGGCAGGAAATGAGCTAGTGACGTAAAGAGACTCACACAATACAAAAACACACTTACACAAGGTCAGATGTGTGTTTCTGAGCATGTCTACACCTTTAGTCAGACCCAAAAGCCCCTCGACTCAGAGCCAAACAAGAACCAGCAGCGGGCGGCTGTGACTCAAGCCCACGTGTCTGCGGCCACACAAGCCCACTCATTGTGATCGGACCCTCCTTTTGCAGGGGAGTCATCGATCAGACTCACCCGTGAATCATGCGCCTCTCATCGCTGCATGCTTGCTATCCGCCTCATCCCGGCCTAATGGGATCCCTGCAATGAACAAATAACAAAGCTGCGGCCGGTTCGGTTTCAGCGCTTTAACTACCCTGAGCTGTCCGGGAAGCCGTTCGGAGCCAATGCCAACACAAAGAGAGCGTTCTGATCCCCATCACACACCAAAAGATGCATTTCCCCACGGTGCAATTGGATTAGCAAAATCTGAGGCACTTCCATGTGTTGATGTCTGATATTCTGAAGTTTGGGCTGCAGTGTTGCCAGATTGGACTGGCAACAAAAAAATTCCCGCCCTAGACCAAAATTGTTGACGGGGGGGTTGTTGAGAGAGACCTCCACGCGATTGTTGACGGTGGGGGTGTTTTAGTGGAATTTATATGCATTTGTAGGCTTGTTTTAATGGAATTTATATGCATTTATATAGGAAATTTGGGCGGGTTTGTCATCAAAAACAAGCCCAATTTTTATCGACCAGCCCAATGCATTTTTTTCCGGTCTGACGCGACCAAAAGGAGCCCAATTGGGCGGGAACCCGCCCAATATGGCAACACTGTTGGGCTGCTAGGCTCGGTCTTCAGCCGTTGCTTTATTCAAGTTTGCTCACTAAACGTGTCACTTTAAAAGGGTCGTGCCTGTGTGTGCGATCGGAAATTCAATTCTTACCACTTCTGAAGTCGTGATTACAAGCTCAATGCATTTAACTACAGTGGAATCTGGTTATCCCGACGGCCTCAGGGGTTGCAAAAAAGCGTCAAGATAACCGATGATCGAGATAACCAACAGCCAATATGGTGATTTGTTTGATGAAGCGATTGGCATGCTATAAAAATGTACTTACACTGTATGTTTGTTAACAACAAAAGGCATATGTGCAGCAACTAACAGCAGAGATTTACCAGTATACAATAAAAAACACCTTCCATTCTCCATACAAACCTTTAATTATATTCTCCAACATTGCAAACACAATTTCACTCACAATGTAAACACAGTCACACACACATAAACACATTCACTCATGACAGTCATTTCGCTCAGACACAGTTCTGATAGTATTGCACACGTGGTTACTATGGTTTCTTTACAAACTCTAAAATGCTTTGTTTCTTTTTGCCTTTAACGGTCTGCTTGAAAACAAATGCTTCTAAGCTTCTATCAGTAACGACGCCTTTGTCAATGTAATCTGGGAACTCCTGCGCCTCTGTAGGTGTGTAATCTACATTGTGTAATTTCGTAATCACTATTGAACACTATTTTGTCCCATCAAAATGTAATTTATTGGATCACTGGAGTAACTCAAATAAGTTTGAGGACTCTGAAGCAATGAAAACAGCGCGCGCAAAAGCAAAGCGGCCGGAAGGACCAAAAATGGTCATGCATGCACGTGCAATGCAAACTCAGCGCATGCGCAGTGAACTCGGTACCATCATTAGTCACGGGATCGAGATAACTGATGTTAAGTGGCGACTTTGTCCCTCTTTTGTGCTCGAGATATCAGGGTTCGGCGACATAAAAGAATCGACATAACAGATAAGAAAATGCTAAGACAATGAGGGAGTTTGGCGGTTCCACTTCAAAAACGTTGACATAATAGGGTTGGCGAGTTAACCGAGCTCGAGATAAGTGGGTTCCACTGTAAACATTCACCACACTATCTAGTCAGCTTGTGGATTCTGGAATTTAGGTCAAATCCAGGCTATTTTCGATGTACAATGCGCTTCAAATGATCATTCATGTGTGTAAATATGCACTGCTTTAATGACATTACAAGCTGATGTAGCTGTTGTGGACAAAAATAGTAAAGAATAGCAGTGGTTCCCCTCAGTCATGTTTAAAGTGGTCCGCTCAAAATGATCCCAGAGATTCCCAGTGGTAAATATGATTTGAGAGGACATTCGTGTCCAATGTTTAACTCGTATTTACGATAGTTCTGATAGCATGTGAAAGCATGCAACAACTGGCAAAATGGGCTTTCAAAAAAACTTGCCTGCCTTTGGACAGGCTTCAAATACTGCCTTGAGAAGGAAATACTAAGCAAACTTGCATTGTGCAAGAATTTAAAGGGTGAATGTTTAGCGAGAGCGAGTTATGAAGGATCCTGCATTGTAGACAGAAGCTAAAGGCTGCAAAGAATTGTAATTAAAGCGAGAACACTGCGAATAAAAATCTGAAAAACCTCTGTGATACTACGAACACTAGAAGTGCAACCGATCGCAGCTGATCCGTGATCCGTACGGCACGCGTGTGATTCACAGATTTATTTTGAAGTTAAACCATAACAGAGTTAAAGTTTATTATTCTCACGTGTTTTGAGCAAAAGAGACACACCTGAAGGACACACACACACACACTTTCACATCTCCTTGCGCTTGAACGGACAACATACACATTAAATAATACCAGTCTCGGCAAATATACTTGCAAACACAGTCAGTTATCTCTTAAGTGAACGTAAACAGTTGAGAAAGAAATCAGATTATATTGCATCCATTCATTCGGTCTTAAAGTGACAGGAGCCTCTAAACATCTGCCCTCACTCTATCATTAGTGATAAACAAAACATCTTTAACAAAGATTATATACTTATATTCTGTATTTCATTTATACAGTGCATACTATATTCTTCCTTTATATTAACGAACAGGTACAGAAATGTAAATATTATATTGTTTTTATCTATGCTTGTAATTTGTTCTTATTTTATTACTGACTGTTCACATGTCTTTAATGTTTAATTATTAAAAGCTTGATTTTTGCTCAGGTTTAGAAGCACTTAAAGTGGGCTTTAAGTAATTAAGGAAAAGCAAAGTTACATTAGATAAATTACTGAGATGAACCACAGAATCTCATTTCTCTTCAACAACATGGCCTAAAACTATAGAAATCAAAGTTTAGTCGACATTAAATCATGGATTGTTTTTGTCTTTTGTAAAGATAAATTGATCTTAGACTTGCATTCTTAGCTTGATAGTTAAAAGTAAAAATAAAATTGTTAAAACCATAACTTCTACTCAGCAATAATTTACCAAAAAAGTTAATAAGCAAGCAAGAATGAACTTGACCTTTCTGTTTAATTCTGTTACACAGAGCTCTTTGCTTAATTTGGTTTTAAGTATGGATAATTAAATAAACGGACTGTCAGGTCAATATAGCAAACAAAATAATACATCCAACAGCTTATGAAATATTACATGAAACATACAGTGTGTGAAATGTTATGTCTGGACTACCTACAGGAAAGCTAGAAGCTAAATATCATCCACAAAAAGCACTCAAACGAGACAAGCGATCAATAAACTGTACAAATAAAACCGGTCAAGCCTTAAATAAGATGTTCGTCACAGGCCTAATTCTGGAGGTCTCCATGGAGCAGCACCCGAAGTCTGGAGAACTGCAGGAAATATTCCCTGCTAGGAGACAGACGGCATGACGCATGCAGACGTTCACCATCACCGAGCACATTCTTAACCTGAATATGCTTAAAAAAAACGACAATGCATACGGTCATGTAAACGCATTAACCCGTTTTACTTCATAAACTGATCGTTGCGGCAAGATTTTTGCCACTTACCCCAAGCGTTTCGTGGAAAGGAAGAAATATAAAATTGCAAACTCCGACTCTTGACCCAAGAAATTATAAAAATGTGTTCTCCTCTCATGCAGAGCTTCCACAGTCAAAATGTCGCTTGAGAGGATAATATACGCGTTTGTAAGTTTCCCCACTGACATACTGGAACATTCCGGGTTTTAATGCTTTATTTAACATCACAACAGACATAACAAATGGAAAACTCAGAGTAAGACTGAGTATTACTACCAAACTTATTACTAAAGTCTGGTAAGTGCAGTTTACGTGCATTGTCCGGTTATTGGTTTGCATGTAAACAGGTTATTTGATTTTTGGTAGGTATTAATGCGCATGTGATTGTGCTCATTGTGTGCAAGTAAATCAAGAGCAGGAAGGGTTAAACTGCTTAAAGCTGAAGCGTCTCATTTCTACACTACTGTGGCACCGAAAGAGACTGCAAAAATATTGATAAGATAATTTGCAAACAGGTTTCCACACCCATGTCTCACGGTTCAGCCAAACAGACAGTCTCGCCCTAAACTCGCACCCATTGGTTGAGGCGATGTTGCTGTGCGGATCTGCTTAAACAAACAGAGCTTTCATGTTATGAAAGTGTTTACCTCTCAAGAAATCAACCGGCCAATGACTTAATAGTGTAAGGTGACTGCAAAAATGAAATGGATATTTTAACCTTGAGAATAAACAGAACACAGATTTAAGCAATGAATAGGGAGAGAGAAAAGAAAAGATAGCTGGATTGCACCGGAACATATTTTAAAGAAAGAAGGCAATTGATTGGATGGTTGTGGTTGGCTATTGGAGGATGTCATTTGAGTGACAGGTTGCCCCACCCTCACGCCAATAAACAAATCATCAGAGACGAGACGCAGCTGTTATGAAGTTATTTTAATAAATTATAACGGCACATGAGTAAAAAATAAAAAAAAAGAAAGCATGGATAAATCATTCCAAAATTCCACTTGATTTCATGGTGACCAAGTAAATAAGGTATGGAAAAGCCTGTTTCCGCCACAGAAAAAAAAAAAAAGATTATTCAAGTCATAATAATGAGAAAGTTTTCCGAAATAACGAGATACTAAGTCATTATTTCGAGAAAGTTTCTCGTTATTTAGAGATACTAAGTCATTATTTCCAGAAAGTATCTTGTTATTTTGAGATACTAAGTCATTATTTCGAGATACTAAGTCATTATTTCGAGAAAGTTTCTCGTTATTTAGAGATACTAAGTCATTATTTCCAGAAAGTATCTTGTTATTTTGAGATACTAAGTCATTATTTCGAGATACTAAGTCATTATTTCGAGAAAGTTTCTCGTTATTTAGAGATACTAAGTCATTATTTCCAGAAAGTATCTTGTTATTTTGAGATACTAAGTCATTATTTCGAGATACTAAGTCATTATTTCGAGAAAGTATCTCTAAATAACGAGAAACTAAGTCATTATTTCCAGAAAGTATCTTGTTATTTTGAGATACTAAGTCATTATTTCGAGAAAGTATCTCATTATTTCGAGAAAGTATCTCATTATTTCGAGAAACCAAGTCATTATTTCGAGAAAGTATCTCATTATTTCGAGATACCAAGTCATTACTTCGAGAAAGTTTCTCATTATTTCGAGATACCAAGTCACTATTTCGAGAAAGTATCTCATTATTTCGAGATACCAAGTCATTATTTCGAGAAAGTATCTCATTATTTCGAGATACCAAGTCATTACTTCGAGAAAGTTTCTCATTATTTCGAGATACCAAGTCATTATTTCGAGAAAGTTTATTATGACTTAATCTTTTTTTGTGTCGAAACTGTGTCGAAAATGGGCTTCCATAATAAGGTTCTTACTTTTTTTAAATAATAATCTATAGTGCTGATTAAACAGCAGTCCAGATTTTATAACCATATTTGATTATGTTGGTGTATAAATATTGAATAATAAGTAGAGAAAGATGAAATCCAGAGGCGTGAATGAGACAAAAGCATCTATAAAATAGTTTGTAGGAAGTGTAACACATCTGGACAAAGTTACACCTGCATCCAGAGACATTTCAGCTGAATAGATGGACAACTACAAGTAAACCGGCATTTGCAAAGCATTGTTCTGCTCATGTCCATGCTAGGCAAGTGTGAATTGATATAGTGAAGCGTGATTGTGTTCCCGGAGCGTAAAAAAAGACAAAACATAAGTGAGAAAGGCCAAGCTGTTTAAAGACTAAAAAACACATAGGAATCAATCAAACAAAACCAGGACACAGACAGAGAGAGAGCAAGAAAGAAAGATCTCCCCATCCCCCTGCTCTCATTCCCTGATCTATTTTGACAGTCTCCATTTCTTCTCCTTACAGCCCTTCTCTCTCACTATTCTTCATCTTCTGTCTTACCTGTTCCTTGACCTTAACAGCCATGAGGAAGGTGATGCTTCATGACATCCAAAAAACAAACCCCTCAGAGATCAGCTTTAATTGTAAAGGATTGTTTTTCACACGTCAACTAGCATCATCTTCCTCGTCGCTGATCAAAAACCCAGATAATAATCAGGATTTATGATAACACAAATACCGCGATCACTGACTTGTTACTGGGATGTTTCAATGATTAATAGACAAATTCAGTATTGGTGGACAACTGGTCGATCATCCTGACTAACTCTTAAGGTGTTTGGTGAATTTCTGTTGTGAGAGCGAAAGAATTTCCCCACACAGATTTCGCAATGGGCCTCATTGCATATCTGAACAAAATGGCATTAGAGAGAAACCCACCTCATGTTTAAATGATGAGCACAAACTCAAGTCTATGGATTTTATGAAGGCCTTCCACATGATTCATTCATGCCTCCAATCAGGCCCTCACAAACACCCCCAAATGAGAGTTGAGCTTTGAGATCAAGTGTCTGCTGTGATATTAGAGCTCATTATAGCATCGTTTTAAAACAAGCCCCAGGAGAACAGCACTGAAAGAAGAGGAAAGACTCACTGGCATTATTATGCAGGTCAACAAATAGTCCTCCAAACAATTGTTCCTTTTTGCAGACTACAAATTAATACCATGTTCAGCTGAATGGAGAAAGGTTTCACTTCATTATTTTAGTTTACAGTTCATCTATAAATAGTCCATTATGATCATGAATTCCCTCACAAATATCAAAACATCAATACATTTGCAAGATTTGCCACTTAACACTAGTAACAGACTGATATATTTAGAGTACAGTAATACCTCGATTTACGAGTGACTTTGTATACAAGCATATCGGTGTACAAGCATTGTATCGGTGTGCGAGAATATTTTTCCCTCGCCCATGCACATTTTTTTAATGGAAAAGTCCTAACGCTCAGCATCTTCGCGTGCATTTTTACTATAAATATCCTGACGACAGCCTCTCACAAAGCCCATCACCCCTTCACTCGTTCATTCTCTCAGTCGCTCGGTTTGGTTCATCATTCACCACAGTGATACTTTTATAAGTGATTTACAGCGGTTTTACCTCGTGTTGTTCACATTAATTGCGATCGCTATTGTTCACGTAGTGAAATATATACGTACAGTTCAGCATATAGACAATGACCTCAAGATGAGTAAGAAAGAAGGGATGAAATTCTCCCTGTAAGCAGTAAAACCCTCCTCTCGTCTCCTTCACGCCAGCAGACGCGACTCAAAGATAAAGTGCGTTACTGTAAATTGTCAAGTATTTTTAGAGTTTAATTGTCAATTATTACTTAGTATGTATATGAGATTTTAATGGTTATAATTTTAACTGTAATTAATAGGGTAAAACCAAAACAATATTTAAAATGGGCATTTATGGTCATGTGGAACGAATCGAGTGATTTTTAGTGCATTCTTATGGGGAAAATTGTTTTGGTGTACGAGCATTTTGAGTTACGAGCTCTTGGAACGAATTAAACTCGTAAACCGAGGTATTACTATACTAGGTTATATTTACAGTCACTAGTATTAGGTGGCAAATCATGTATATATAAGCCAGGTCAATCAAGCGATTAATGGGTTTCTGTTGCTTTCTGTTGCTTATTCTGGGTTCCTGTTGAAAACATGCATTTCAAATGACATTGTCAATGGGGAGTGGGTCGTGCATTAGCTTAGCAACCGGTATTGTGATTAATGGGAATGCTAACAAATGGCTTTCATCAGGTATTTCAAACCTTTGAGAGAATGCACCTTAAATGGCCAATTTAGAGCGAGAACGATGGATGGAGCACAATGTTCCCGGACCCCCATCTCAAAGGAGCGGTGAGGAGATAAACGGAGCACACCATCTTCTCAAATTAAGTATCATATCAGAGGGAGGATGCTTGAAGAACATCACAACAAGATGAGAACGAGAGAGCTGCATATCGGTCCGTGATACGACACGCCAACCTAGATGCAACAAGGGAATGTGTAGGCAGGACGGAGTAAATCGACAAGAGAGAATGGGCAGAATTGGGATGAGAGAACAACTGAGCCAAAACACAGGGATGAATGCAGAGTCTTGCTGCTGACCGACGGGGGAACTAGGACAACGTGACAAAAGTAACAAGCCCTTACGGAGGATCCAAAGTGATGGAGATGTGCCATCTGAAATTCTCCAAGTTCTGATGAATCGCCAAATTCATAAGAAACATTGACCTTGATTCTGTTTCTCCATCAAATAAAGACACTGTACAAAAATAGCTTGTGGGTTTGGACAGTTTAACACTAGATGCAATTTAGGTGATTGCATGGAGTTTTACATGGCACTGCTTCAAAGTCAGAAAAATGAGCAGGATATTTGGTTTATGTCCTCTTAATTGTATACTAAATGCACATGGGCTTCATCCAAGACACTTGAGCATTTGTTGACTTTATTATAAACTCTGGTGTGAAGCTCCAGTTTAAGTCAACTGGCCAACTTCTTGAAACTTGGGCAGATTCCCATTAGCATTTCACTTCACGTGTATTTTTTCCCCATCATCATCCACCATTATATTTAGTGTTTCAACAAATCTTGCACTTTCTGATTTTATGCACAATGATAAACTGCATTTGAAAGGATTTACTCTAAAACATCAGCGAGCGAGTTGACCCGTGCCTTAGTTTTGTCTGAAGAACATTGAGCGCCCACCATTGAAAAGTAAAAGTCAATAAATACTCACACTGTCACAGATGAAGAGAGGAAGAGTAAAGGCAAATTTCAAAACAAGGAAAGGCTATGAATTCACGTTCCGAGTATGGATGGCATCGACTCGGGCCTCCAAACATTTGATGTCCATGATGGTTCAGGCAATGCCCCTACGTATTAAAATGAAAGAACTGGGCCACGTGTCAGGGGGCTTTTTAAACAGAAATAGGCTTCAGGTGTGCTTTTTGAGGGACCCTTTAATACACAAACATGTTGTTTTGAAAAAGGGAAGTTGTACTTCTACACTATTGTATTGAAACAACAATGCTTCCTTTCGTACGATTACAGGGAATGATACAGCCAAAGGTTGCAGCAGCCGTGTGCTCTCATAGCAATGGCCAAATAGCTGTAATAAAACACATGGCATGATAATAGAACCACATATAAGCCCTTTTACCGAGCGTGTGGCTAATAGGTTGAAGCAGATGTGTTTTTATGGGAAAATTAACAAGTCAAGGGATAATATACTGTCAACAGGTCATAGCGCAATATAAATCCAGATATGGTGATGAAGAGCTAAACATAAAGTGTATTTAAATGAACATGAACAGGACTGGATATGACCAGCTACGATAACCTAAATTAAAATATTGACTTGGAACTATTAATGCACTATATGGATCGTATGAACCGCTAGAGACATTAAAATATGCAGATTTTTTTAATGAAACTGTGGGAAAATAGCTTCCTGGGAGAACTAACAATTACAGTTTAGCAGAAAAAAATCCCCAAAGAAATGGATCATAGAATGCAGTAAATTCTCATATTATGATTTGATGCACAAGAAACATTTCTTATTGTTATCAATGTTGAAAACAATTGTGCTTCTTCATATTTGTGGAAACTGACCATAATACATTTTTGAGACTCTCTGATTCATAGAAATGTCCAAAGAACCTTTTCTAACATTAAATATAAAAATCAATATCTTCAACAATATCAGTGTGCATGTGTTTTATTAATGGTTCATGTTAGTATTGTATAAATACCATGTTAATTATAGTATCTGCAACCCAAAATACCCCCAATTGTATATGTTTTATGACTGTGGTGGCTCATGCCAACTAGTAACTAGTTTGGGACAGCCATTTAAAATAGCCTTACCTTATAATACTGTTATTACCATTTATGTGTATGTTAAGCAAAGTGGGACAACACTATAGTGAGTTGACTATTTTTGAGAAATACATTTACTTGGTTCAAATTCCTAAAAATTTGGGACACGGCCCTTTATGAGCATGGGAAAATGGAGGACCCATGGCCAAACCTGAACCACTGCATTAGCCAATGTTAACTAATTAAACATTATTGTAACGCGTTACCAACAGAACTAATGTCAATAGTCGACTCCTTCCACAATACTCAATCAAATGTTTGCTTCTCGTCTGCCCTCTCTCGCACTAACGATGTCCCTCATATTCTGATCCAGCATCGGCCTCTGTGATTTACTGTCGGAAGCTGTCTTGGCGTCTCTCTCTCTCTCTGCAGTTGAATAAGTAGGATCTTCTTGCGCTGTGCCAGGAGACAGAGGGGGCAGCGAGTGCACCATTCCTAACCCAGCAAATGTAGGTCAATACGACCTTTCCCTACCACACATGGAGACGGAGAGAAGAGCCGTACGAGAAACTGAAAAAAGATGACAGGGAAAGGGAGAGATAGAGGCCAGATAAATCAAGAGGCCGTGACACAACAGAGACATAGAAGGAGAAAAGGAGAAAGAGCCTGGGGTGAACGGGCTGAACGCTGGGACGATCCAGCTGGGGTGGTTACAGTCAACGGCAGAAAATGTAACTCCTCAATGCTAACCACATGACGTCTGAGTGTCAGAAAAATTCATCTAACGCCACAGAGAGAAAAAGGGAGCCACTGCCAGGCCTCCAGAAACTACCAGGGGGCCTATTAGCCAAGGACAAAAGCACCATCAAAATTAACAGAAGAGCAATTTAGCACAATGCAAAGTTTAAAAAAAGTTACAAAGGAAAGAGAAAGAACATAAAACTATGACTTTAACAATAAAAGGGAGTATTCTATGAACAAAAGACATTCTAAATGAGTGTATCCAATGCATAAAAATAAAGGTTCCAATTGGGGGATTTGCATTGCTGCCGTAGAAGAACCATTTCTGGTTCCCAAAAATAATAATTCTGTGATCAGTTCTTAAAGGAACCTTCTTTTTTTCTTAGACTGAACCCTTCAAAATAATCTAAAGAACCTTTTTCCACTATAAAGAAACTTTTGTACAATGGAAAGATTCCATGGATTTAAAAAAAGGCTTTTTATGGAATCAAAGACGCCATTAAAGAACCTTTATTTTTAAGAATGAAGGACTTTAAAGGTGTCACTTTTAACATTAAAAGGGCAACTATGACTTCCTCAATGCGGAAAACACAGACGGAATCATGGAATCCAGTTATGTAAATTGAATTCACAACTTAACATTGAATCTTTTTGGATTTTGGATGAGTAAATCAAAAGAATCTAAAAACATTCCAACAGGAAAAATGGAATTGGAGAAAAATGTAATGGAAATTTAAAATAAGGCACTATTAATAAGCTGCGACCTCCACAAGACACTGAGTCTCATTCACAAAGACTGAAAGTTGTTCAAGAAATCTGCGCAAAAACATTTTTATTAACAAATCATAACTTTCATGCTAAAATGTATTCTATGTTTTACAAATAAATGTAAGAACAACTGAAACCACACATCTACATAAATCCCATACTCTGTGTGGCCTTATAATAGTGTTAAGCTGAAATTGTATACAGATACGGTTCATCTTAAAGATGTTTCATGGAATAAGAAAGGCTGCGTTATAGTTTGGGCTGCAAGGTTTCTCTGATGCCAATGCAGCTGAGAGATCTGTTAACTGTCTGTATTAAAGGTTTTAATTAGATTTGAACTGATTTTGAAGATGATACACTTGGCTTTTTTGAATCATTGGCAATAACTACAAATGTGGGCGTGTGAAAATTGTGAGGATTTGTTCAGACACACATGAAGAAGTTCATTTCCAGCCGCCATTACTTCATCTTCAGCATCACATGATTCTTCAGAAATCATTCTAATATGATGATTTGGTGCACAAGACACTATCAATGTTGAAAACAATCACTGCTGTATCAGACAACAGACGAGACGTTTCATTTCTATGGCACGTAGACGAATGATGAACACCAGGTCAAGGTGTTTAGTGAGTACAGGGGTGAGCAGGTGGAGTCTATGAGTCTACGACTGATGCATGTTCAAACATGATAGTACACAGATATGTGCAAAAACTAAACAATACAGGACTTACTTAGATAGGCACAAACACATATCAAGAGGCTGCAAAGTGGGTGATAATATTTAACAGTAACTTAGGGGCTATGCTAAAAAGAAGCAAAATGTTTCAAACCAAAAAGCCTCTTGAGAGGTTACTGAAACAACCAAAGATTTCCGGTGTGAAATCTGCAAGATAAAGTACTTCCACTTGTGGTTTCACTACCAAACCCAAAACAAAACCACTGCGCTCGTATCTCAAGAGGATACTGTCATTTGAGTTGAAACTAATGCAACTTATCATAATACTCTAGAAACAACTAAATAAATCCTTTAGCTCTTTGTCTAGTGTCTTAAGATTTATGGTTACCCAACAAGAAACGTTATAACCAGACTAAGCTGGTTTAACGCGGTCTCCCAACTGGTTTTCAGTTGTTTATCCAGTAAATGAAATGGTCAATCAGAATGACCAGCTAAACAGTGTCCAGAATCAGCTTGAAACCAGCTTAGGCTGGTTTAGGATGGTTGTTTTCAGTCTTGGACTGAATATTTCCTGAAGGTATTGTGTGGAGTCATTAAAAAATTTCTTGTGAATGATTAACTAGTCTTGTAGATGAAATT
The DNA here is from genome assembly GCA_037043235.1 of Rhodeus uyekii. Classification (NCBI taxonomy): domain Eukaryota; kingdom Metazoa; phylum Chordata; class Actinopteri; order Cypriniformes; family Acheilognathidae; genus Rhodeus; species Rhodeus uyekii. Next base: position 383,962 of record JAWRVZ010000222.1, read on the forward strand.
CCTGCTACCAGAATAAACAATAAGATGTGTCATGTTTATGATAAACAAGCCTATATACATCATCATAATCATAATCAAATGGCTCTCAAATAAACCCCTGTATACCACATTACATCCTCACTAACACAAAACCAATCTAGTATTTGATTAAAATGAATATGATGTTTCATAAGCAGGTCCAAGACAGAAGGTAATTGTGTCATCAATCTATCTGGAATAGCTTTGCTAACTTAGCAACCAAATGCTACACGAGTCAATCAGGCTACAGATTAATCTTGTTTTCTAGCTAAACATGACGGAAATAACCGCAGTCGAGTCTGTCATTGCGTTTTACGTGAATAAGGACCTTGTGACTTAAAGTGCAGAGCTATTAAATACTCTTTCACTCCAAAATGTATCACACAATGCTAGCTAGTTAGCAGGCAGTTGGAGAGCCACGCCAGGTCATTGTTTACATTGCTGACTACCTTCCGTCTGATCGCTCATAAACCACTGATTATCTGACTAACATATAGTCATGCGTTTATAATATTGCATTCAGTGAAAAGTAGCATAAAGGGACTGACACTATGAATTGCCTTCATTTCCTACGGCTGCCTCCAAATCAAGATAACAGTGTTGAGAGTAACACCAGAGATGATAATGCACAATATTAATAATGGTGTAAAATCTGGAAGTATAACTTCATTTATGTATGCGTAATGTTGCATGCACAACCCTCGGGCTAATCTTATACAGCATAAGTTGCAGGTCTGACCCACATATATGTAACATAACGACCTCTTACTGACAAAGCAAGGAAAATCCATAGGGTGTGATCGTGATTTCTGTAAATATCCTGCTATATTCGTGCACTAATGGCACGACCAGCTGATACGTTTCCAGTTTGGTTGTTATAAACCACATTTTCCCAGTTTTTTTGTGCATATGATGCATTATATGCTAAGGAAAACTAGTGCAAATGCCCAGCGCGATCTGACCTCCCCACCCTCCCCATGAACAATGTCCCACCGCCGCGCCATTCAATCACAGCCGCGTCGCGAGCTTCGGCTTACCGGATTTGAAGAAAGTCGCAATATCGGCCGCGTCCTTCGCCGCCTCCTCGGCCCCTTCCCCCGAGCTCATGGCTGTGCCGAAAAACACACAAAACTAATATCCGAATCTAAAGTTGCTCTTTATTTCCCCCACAGGCAGAAGGGTTTAGAAAAGATGTCCGCCCCTGTGTGTGAGCAATGATCTGACACGGACGAGAAGCGGATCACTCCTGAGTGCTGGGGAACATCACAAAACCTCCTCCATCTTGGATCACACACATTAACAGCGCCGGCCGGCGGCTCTCCCGAGCGTAGCTGAGACTGCAGGGGGAGTTTGTTTCAGAAAGAACAGCCTTTTCCCTTTCCAGTGACCTTAACTGGGTCCTCAGGGGCCCCGTAACGGCTTTCTTCGGTAGAATATGATGGGATTCGAAACATTCCATTTTCCTGGTCACTTCAGAGACTCTTGATAGATCATATATTCATTAGGAAAGTGTTTTGATGTACAGACATGTCTTCTCAGGATTGATTCTATTAAACTATTTTATCTTACACTATGTATGAGTGTGTGTCTGTATCTGTATGTCTCGGTGTGTGTGTGATTGTCTCTGAATGTGTGTGCGTCTGTCTGTCTCTATCTCTGTGTGTGTATGTGTGTGTGTGTGTGTGTGTGTGTGTGTGTGTGTGTGTGCATGATTGTCTGTGAATCTGAGTGTGTGTCTGTCTGTGTGTGTGTCTGTCTCCCTCTCTCGCTCTCTGTGTGTCTGTCTCTATCTCTATGTGTGTGTGTCTGTGTCTCTCGCTTTCTCTCTGTGTGTGTGTGTGTGTGTGTCTGTCTGTTTGTCTATCTCTGTGTGTGTGTGTGTGTGTGTGTCTGTGTCTGTCGCTCTTTGCGTGTGTGTCTGTCTCTCTCTATTTGTGTGTGTGAGAGAGAGAGAGAGATTGTGTGTGTGAGAGATTGTCTCTGAATGTGTGTGTGTGTGTCTGTCTGTCTGTCTCTCTCTCTCTGTGTGTGTGTGTGTGTGTGTGTGTGTGTGTGTGTGTGTGTGTGTGTGTGTGTGTGTGTGTGTGTGTGTGTGTGTGTGTGTGTGTGTCTGAATCTGTGTGTCTGTGTGTGTGAGATTGTCTCTGAATGTGTGTGTGTGTTTGTGTCTGTCTGTCTCCATCTGTGTGTGTGTGTATGTCTGTCTGTCTCTGTGTGTGTGAGAGAGATTGTCTCTGAATGTGTGTGTGTCTGTCTCCATCTGTGTGTGTGTGTATGTCTGTCTGTCTCTGTGTGTGTGTGTCTGTCTGTCTGTCTCTGTGTGTGTGAGAGAGATTGTCTCTGAATGTGTGTGTGTCTGTGTGTCTGTCTGTCTCTATCTGTGTGTGTTTGCCGTTTTGTTTATTTCATTTATTGATGTTTTTAAATTTGGACCCTGAGTCCAAAATGATGATGATGATGATGATTTACCCTCATATTGCCATCAGGTCATTTCTGGCCATTTCAATAAATGCACATTGTCGGCTGGTGTGATTTCCTCCTATTAGACCACATGGCAAAGAAATCCTCTATAGCACTTTCCTAAACGCCAAATTGTTTTGCATTAGTGAGGGTGAATGGATTATTGAAAGAAGATGTGAAACATCACAATAAAGACTTTTTTGTGTGAAATAAACAATTTATTACAATACAATAACTTGTTTTGAAATGTGACATACAGTGAAATGCCAAAAGTGATTGAAATTCTTTAACAATTCTTTTTACTGCAATTATCCCATCAACATTGAATTAATATGTTTGATATGTCATGATACACACTGGGATCTGAGTTTAGACCTGAAATCAATATAGTTTTTAATCGCGGTCAAATTGTACTCAAAGATCACAGTTGCTTAGATCAATAGGAAGGTTAAAAAGTTTCCCGATATACAGTCATGCATAAATGTTTCAAGGTCCTCTGGTTTTCATAAGCTTCCTAATCTTTTGACGTTCTTTCACATTAAAATGTAGCAGAGAGTTTGAGAGTGATGTGTTTGTGTGTGTAAGTGGATGTGCTGCACTATTGCCCCTGACTATTGCCATATAAAGCCCACACTTATTGAATTGCACTGACCTCTGGTGGGTAAAACTCTGTGTATTTGGTAGCATTCTTCAAATAAGCTCAGTTTGGGAAAGAAGCGCTGAGTTTCATCACAATGGTTTTGTCCCAAACATGAATGACTTTTGTTCTTTGGAACACAAAAGAGTTTGTAAAACAGAATAGTTCGTAAAATAAAAAGTAAATAAAAATGTGTTCCCAACCCGTATGACTTATTTATTTCGTGGAACATAAAAAGATATGTTATGTATAATGTTAGGAACTGACTGCCTTTGTCAACATTCACAATAAAAAGCAAACAATAAAGATGAACAGGGACTGTAGTGATTACTTTGTGTATTTGTTATTATTCTATTTGAATGATTTATTTTTTAATTTAATTTTCTTATACTTTATTTAATTTTTTATAACATTGCATTTTATTTATTTGATTATTTTTTATTTAATTTATTTATCATTTTACTTTGTTTAATTATGCTTTTTTCTTATTTTATTTTATAACATTGTATTTTATTTATTTGATTATTGTTTATTTAATTTATTTATCATTTTACTTTGTTTAATTATGTTTAAGTTTTATTTTATTTTATCGTTTTTATTTTATTATTATTGTAATTGTGATTTTGATATTTTGATATTGTAATTATTGTTTACTTCTATTTTTTCATTTTATTATTATTATTTTTTTTATTTCTTAATAAAATAATTTTCTTAAAGCAATTAAAACAATAATAATAATAATTTGGTATTGTTATAATTTATTTTATTTATTATTTATTATTTATTTCAATTTCGTTTCGTGAACTACTTCCTCCCATCCACTTGGTGGAACAAACGTCTTTCCAGCATATATGATTTTTTTACCCCAGAAGAAGCCAAAGGCGAAATCAGTGGCCTAGCGTAAAAATTGCACGTCGCTAAATTAGTTTTTAGCATCACTTTATCATCCCAGTTCAAGAAAATACTGTTGTGTTGAGCGAATTAAAAGCGCAGCTCGCGAATCCATCGAGGCGTTACAGAAGGTGCGTCGCAAATGTGATTTATCACGATAAATCTGCTTGATTCGTGTTTTCTGCACTCTATTAATCTTGCATGACTTGCCCAAGAACATATTATTATTACGTAACATTAAACAATTATAGTTTGCAGAGATGTCTGATTTACTGACCGTGTACGACGATGACCAGGCGAACACCTTCATCGACTGCATGGTGAATCTCTAGATTTTAATGTTCATCCTATGTATTTACATGCACTGATACTATAGTAACATTTATAACTACCTTGATTCCTCAGATCTGTGATAAAAGAATAAGGGGCGAAACCCATTACAAAATCCACGTGACTACAGTACAACATCTGAAGGTAAGGATTGAAGACAATAACTGATCATCAAATCATCATATTACAATTGTTTCTGAAGGATCATGTGAGACTGAAGACTGGCGTAATTGAAGACTGTGTTTTAAAATGTATTTGCTATATAGCAATATAGCATTCCTGGATTTACATGTTAAGTATTAATAGATTTTCAAGTTTAAGGCAATAACACTTAATTGTTTTATTCACTTTTCTGCTTCATTTTCACCTGTAGGACGAGCTGACGACATCTCACCTGTTCATTTCCTTTGTCTTGAATGCTGGGTTATCACCTGTGTACGGTTTATTCTCGTTCTTCTCTTGAAGCAGATTGGGATTGGACACTGGAGTCTGTTCAATCACGTTTCTTTGTCTTTACTTTAAGCAACAGAATGAACAGGAAGAGATCAGAGATCCCGTTGTTACTCAAGCATCCACTTCTGGTTCTTTTAAACACGATTCAAGTATGAAAATGCCAGTTACACAACGTTTTGACAAACTAAGCATTTTATAGGTTCATCTTTTTTGCTTTAACTAGAGTATCGGTCACATGATCCTGAACCGATGGAGCTGCTTGAGACAACATATACAATTTTGTATATTCGAGAAGATTCAGGAGAGCCATAATGTGTTGCAATGCTTATCTTTGTAGTCTGAGGGCATCCTCACGCTACTCAAAATAGTTTTCGTCGGCACAAAAAATATACAGTAGTTTGTCAGACGACAGCCAGTGTGGTGTGTCTTTTCGAGGCTTTCCTGTCGCTCAAACAGTAGAGCGTGGCGCTTGCAACGCCAAGGTCATGGGTTCGATCCCCAGAAAGTCAATGTGTTCCTTAAATCCAATGCAAGTCGCTTTGGATAAAAGCATCTTCCACTTGCATAAATGTAAATGCTAAATGACCATTTGCGTACTAAACGAGTTCCAGTCTGTTTGGCTGGACGCAATGCTTCCGGGAGTCACTGCACAGCTCGCAGTTCGGGAATGATCACTTGGAAAAACTTTAATTTTCCAAAATTTGTGACGTTCATGGCAAACTTTAATCTTTGAGAGTTACTCAAAGGTTTGTTTGAGGCAATCTGTAGCAAGCTTGGGATTAGTCTTGTTACTTTTGGTCAAATGGAAATTCTGACCATGAAATCTTCCCGCACGTTTTTTCCCCGTGCGGAGACTTGCTGTGGCGTTATAACTTCCACATGCTGTCGGGGTTTTCTCTCTCTCTCGGTTCATTGGGTTCTGAACAGAAAGGACTGGACTGTAGGGGATCCAAATATGATTTCTATTTGTTTTTATAAAATAACACTGGTTCTGCCTGAATAAATGTATTTAATCCTGCTTAAACCCAAGAACACATTTCCATGTTTTTTTTTTTCTACTCTTCGAATGACTTGTATTACGTTCTCACTGGACTGTTCAGAACTCTTACGCTTTTATACTTTTGTGGCACTTCAACGTTAGGGAAATCCCTCATTATTTCGTCTCTTGAACAAGTGGAACTCAACCTTGTCGTTCACTTCTGGAAAATTTGGATTCCTTTTCCCACGCACACATTATGATGTCCATACTTTTGGTTCTTCAACCTTCAGAATTGACCTTTACAACACCGGGGGTCGCTTAGAGCTCCTGGGGTAAAGTGTCTTAATCAAGAGCCCAATGATGAAAGGTCTTCCCCTTTTGGGGTTTGAACCATCTACCATCTCAACACTCGTAGTTGCTTTGTCATTATTAACTTCTGTTTACTTTATTTCAGTATTGCAAGTAACTTCTATGACGTGAACATAAGTCAAACGTATAATCATCTGTCCCTGTTTTTCCTCCACTGTTTATCTCTTCAAAGAAAGAGGAGGCCTTTGCTTCACAGGGTAAGTAGTAAAAATCACAATTTTGTGATCTATTTTTTTTCTTCTATTATTCCCCTATTATGTTCAGTTAAAAAAAAGTCACGTTTGTTCAGATAGAGTTGGAATCAGTGTAATAAGTTATAATATACAGTAATACCTTGAGATACGAGCGTCCCGACATACGAGCAAGCCTTCGAGCAAATTTTTTGCTTTGAGATACGAGTAAATATTTGAGATGCGAGCAGCTTACAGACGCTGACGCTAGAGGTGTTCAGCACTCGAGCAGCTCAAGCGCCTCATTTATGGGTAATTGCATATGATCTCCACTAGAGGCAGCTTGGTTTTACAGCGGGGGTTACCGGGGGCGACGAGTGATTCACGAGTATTAAGCTGGGAGCAGCACAAGTTATGTGTGTTCAATAATAATAAATATGAAGTTCAGAGGCGATCCAATTCACAACACGAGAAGAAACACTACACTTCCATATTGTGTTTGCATTATCTACGTAATCCCTCCCTCCTCCTCCGTCATTAGCCGCTACTGTCTCGAAGGTAAGAACTCATAATTAAAACCAAATTTTATATCACAGGAATCCTTACATGCTATAATTTTTTTTGTGTGTGTCAATAGCAATTAAAAACATGTTTTTTCCATTGTTATTAGCACTAAAAGGGGATTTTTTTAGACGACCGTCAAAGGATAATTTTCTTATGGGAAACAATGATTTGAGATACGAGCAACTTGAGTTACGAGCTCGGTCCTGGAATGGATTGTGCTCGTATCTCAAGGTATTACTGTACTTTTAGGATAATATACTTAAGGTGTGTTCACACTTAGTATGATTGGTTCGATTAAAACTAATCCTGGTGCGATTGCTCTGTTAGTTCGGTTCGTTTCAATAAGCGTGAATGCTGCCATCTAAACTCTAGTACGCAGAGACTACTAAAGTAGGAATGCAACATGGACCGAAGACATCAAAAACTAGATGTAACTTCACAAGATGCGACCCTAAAAGTGCATTTTGCCCAGGCAAACCTGGTTCTTCTTAACATAATTATAATGTTGCCCATTGCAGTTCAGCATGTGCATCAACTCTTTACAGCAGATCTTCATTTAAATGTGTGACAGGGGAATTCTTTGTGCTGTTTTGACTCCTTTTCTAAGATCTTTGTGAGTTCTCCTCTGGTAAAACATACTCCCATATAAACATACATTCAACCCAGCAGCACACAGCATTGTTTCAGTAAAGTCCATCGCAAAATACATCCAATCCAGTCTGATCTTATCCTTGTATCTTTAGGTTTGGTGTTAAAAATGACTGTGTGAATCCTAAGCGAACCAGGACTTAACGTATCATTTTCTTGTGAACTGAACTATAAGTGTGAACACACCCTAAAAGTCCCAGAATTTAATTGTAATTGTTTTTGTGTTATTGACATATGTGCTTAGAAGCACAATTCTGTATCCTATCAGGAAATTCTACAGAAATCTCAAGGAGTTTGTAAGTATTCAAATGGTCAGGTATCATTCCATAGGTTCGGTAGGGTTTCCATTGAGAAAGATGTTCTTCTTCCATCAAAATATATGGACATTGATCAGCACACAGCGGTCAAAATCACAGGATTCACCACTGGTGATGGGAATCATCACATGAACTAATATTTTTTTTCCCTCCGAAGTAATACGAAGACTTAGCTGAGAATGATTTGTTGGCAGTCAGTTGTGGATTTGAAGATGGAGAAGATACAGAATCATGTTGGAATTACTGTTGGATGAGAAATGCATAAGTGGATTTTTATGGAATTTCATGGAATTTTCAAGAAACAGGAATGGAATAAGATGTGAATATTTCAGGAATGTAGCCGGCCGTGGGTGACTCTTTCGACTTTATTTGTAACATTGGCATGAATTGGAAATTGTATAGCTGAGTGAAATGGCTGACCGAATGATGATAAAATGGAGGATGGGACTTGATTTTATCTATCAGGAATTGATTGGACCATTGTTGTTTGCTAATTGCAATCATTTCATGCAAGTGACTGGTTTCTGTTGGGGAAGGATTGAAACTCGTCTGGCTGTTGGACAACTTTGTTGGCCAGCCTTCTTTTCTCTGACAAGGTGTTCATCAGTGCGATGTTGTTGTGAGAGGACTGTCTTTGATTTAAAGATTACAAGGTCACGTTAAACTAAAAGAATAATGTGCACTGATAACTCATGTACAGAGCGATATCTGAACAATGAATTCAAGCTTTGACTTATTGTCCATGCAATCCAGTGTATTTTTTCCACCACATTTATCTAAATGAGCATTGAGTAATCTGTAACAACCCCTCCCGTCCTCCATTAAACATGCTGTAAATAGCACAATGCTTCCAGTGTGCTCAGCAGGTTTTCTTTTTTATTTCAGTTTCAGTGTCCTCTTTTATATTGGTGATTACTGAAGGATGCATTGAGGACTAGACAAGCAAGTATGCCATACATATTATGTGTATGGACAGTATCACAGGTGTATAAGTATGTACTTCGGTCTTTCAGACAGATCTCAATCCCAGGGATGTTGTTTTGCAACGGCTGTACCAGCTCATCACCTGTGCAAAACCCGTTTCTTGATCTTTTCAGCATGACTTTTCTGTTGAAGGATGTTTCCCAAAGCTTCTTAGATTCTAGAGATCTGAGATGCCCATATGAATCATTGAGTGATGGGGACAATTTGATAATGCTTCAGCATTACTTAATTTAAGACCAGATTGTCTTTCACCAAGTGATGTCTTTTATGATTTCTGAACATAAGACCGCCTCCCTTGGATTTTCAAGGAAATGTGACATTCCATATGGGAATTTCCTTTAAATACCGGTAAGAAGGAAGACACAAGAACGGTTTCCTCAAGTCTAAATCAACATCTACTTAATCAGAAACCTTGTTCACGAAAGTGAACTTTATCATTTATTGTTTCGATAAGTAGGTCAAAGGGAAACCGTGTTGAAGCAAACATCAACATTTCGGAGGAATCTTCATCAATCTTCAGTCAAATTTGTGTTCCTCAACATTTAATGCCCTTTGGTAACTTGTAACAACTAATACAAAAACGATGCTTGATTATGCACCTGTTTGCAACAGGGTGGACACATTTTGTGTTACTTTCTGCTGTAGAAGAAATAGGAATATGTTGTTTGTATATTTGTAACATTTTGAAATGAACATGTTTTATGAGCTTATTCTGTCCTTGTAGGAAAGATTCCGAGGCAACCTCCACTGCCGGAATGGACGGACATCATAGAATATTTGAAATACCTGAATCTTGATGAGCCCATTATTGGTAAGATGACCTTATCTCCAAAACTGGTTAAGATACCATTGAAGTACAGTAATTCCCTCGGTTTACGAGTTTAATTGGTTCCAAGAGCTCGTAGCTCAAAATTCTTGTACACCAAAACAATTTTCCCCATAAGAATGCACTAAAAATCACTTGATTCGTTCCACACGACCATAAATGCCCATTTTAAATATTTTGTTGATTTTACCAAATTAATTAGTTAAAATTATAACCATTAAATCTCATATAAATACTAATTAATAATTGACAATTAAACTAAAAATACTTGACAATTTACTGTAACGCACTTTATCTTTGAGTCGCATCGCTGCTGGCGTGAAGGAGACGAGAGGAGGGTTTTACTGCTTACAGGGAGAATTTCATCCCTTCTTACTCATCTTGAGGTCATTGTCTATATGCTGAACTGTACGTATATATTTCACTACGTGAACAATAGAGATCACAATTAATGTGAACAACACGAGGTAAAACCGCTGTAAATCACTTATAAAAGTATCACTGTGGTGAATGATGAACCAAACCGAGCGACGCTGAGAGAGTGAACGAGTGAAGGGGTGATGGGCTTTGTGAGAGGCTGTCGTCAGGATATTTACAGTAAAAATGCGCGTGAAGATGCTGAGCGTTAGAACTTTTCCACACAAAAATGCATGTGGGCGAGGGAAAAATGTTCTCACACACCGATACAATGCTCGTACACCGATTTGCTCGTATACAAAGTCACTCGTAAACCAAGGTATTACTGTAATGCGTAAAACCGTCTTAAAGGGATAGTTCATCCAATAATGAAAGATGAGTCATCATTTACTCACCTCATGTTAATTTATGGGTGAACTAATCATTGTTTCACAATTGAATAAACCACTTACTCTTCCTTCTTTCTTTGTTCAGGTCTCAGCTCCCTGAGACAGATTCCAGATCATGTCACGGACGAAGGCAAAGCCGTGTTAAAATACAGGTGCCGATTATGTGCTGTTGATATGGACCTTTTTAGTATGGTGGCCCATATTGTTGGACGCAAGCATCGACAAAAGTACTTGGTATGGTGTCATTGTTCCTCATTTTACCTTTTCCGTTATACCATTCAGAGTATAATAAAGTGGTTACATTAGATCTGTCTTATCAGGAACTGAAAAGGCCAGACTTGGTGACATGGCATGACAGTGCACAGAAACAACCAGGTCTTGTTGCCAGAGCCAAAGCTGCAGTAGTTGAAAAGCAGGAGGGATGGGGAACGCCAGTGGTATTAACATCTTTCTTGTTTATAAAATTGATTATTTTTGACTATTTTACATGGATCTAGAAATATGAATTACTATTCTGCTGTAATTTCATTTCAGGCACTCAGAAGAGACGCATTTACAAACTTCCAAGGTGAAATTTACTTTTGAAACAGCAGCTGCCTTTTTATGTGATTTTTTTTTTTTTATGCAGAATTCCATTTTTTGTCATTTTTACCATAATTTTGTACCTTACAGGGAGAGATTTACAGTCTAGTGTTCATGAACAACCCTACTATGGTCGAGACACTAGTAGGGAGACACCATTGGTGGAAGATATTCATAAACAGACGTACTTAGAAGAGCAGGGAAGACCATATTATACTGGCGAAGAGTATGACCAGTATGATAGACCTAATCCAGATGATGCAATCCGCCAGCAACCCTATCCAGAAGGAAACCGGCATCAAAAACCATATGATGAAGCCGACGTTCGAGGAAGAGGCTTACGAGGGGACAATTATCCTGAAAGGGCTGAAAGAGAAATGCATACTAGGTCCTATGCCGACCAGGGTGGCCGGAGACTTCGAGAAGACTATGAAGAAGTTCTTGGCCAAGGACCGTTCTCAAGAGGTGATCGACTTGTGTCTATAGATGTCCAAGAGAAAGTTTATAACGAAGGCGTGCCAAGAAACCGATTTAATGACAAAGACCTCCGAATCCAGCGCCCTGGAGAATCCAAATATCAGGCCGATCAAATGGACTGTAGGCGATACGCAGCTTATGAAGAGGAAAAACCTGCCTCAAATCCCATGCATGGAAGAAGCTTTCATGACGAAGAGAGAAGAGGGACTGTCAGAGAGTTGCACAGAGGGGCTTGGGACAAAGCCGATGAGATGCAAGGTTACCCCCACATGCTTGAGTCCAGAGACTCAAGAGCATATTCACAGGAAGCGGTTCCAGCTAAAAAGAAAAAGAAGAGCCGATTCTCTGATGCAACCGCAGAGGAAATCGCACTCGCACATATGAGGTGGCTTATCGTTTCAGTCACATTCAGAAAATCAGAAACCTTGTTGTGCAATGTTATGCAATTTGATGCCATTGTTGTTTGAATTAGCCTGTGGTCTTTTATAATTCTTATTTTAGACATTCGAAAAAACCCATTCAAAAGGAGAAGCCAAGAGGAGCGCAGTTCAGAGCAAAACCACCTCCGGTAAAACTGCAAAACCACTGAACCCTTGGGTTTACACTCAAAACAAGTACATTTGAGTACAAAACGTTATATTTTAAGATTACTTGCATTGGTATTTTGATGACACACTTGACTCATTTAGTACATTTTAAAGTTTGATTTCAGTTACACTAATGCAATACATTTGTCTTTTTAAAATATGTATACACTTGAGTCTGCTTTTGTGAAATCAGGCAAATCGTGTGGCAATATTTACAGTCGTTTCAATAGGAGTTTGTGTGATTGGGAAATATTTCCCCACACAGATTTTGCAACGGGTTAACACAAATTTGCCAAGTCGACATCAGACTACAATAGGCTTTGACTGTCTTTGTGCATGCAAACGTATTTATATCATGCATTTTGTCTTGTATATTTGGACAGATGTAGACTGTAGCATGACTTTGCAAAAACTCACTGTAGCTCAACTATAACCGTATGTAAATGTACATGTTTGTTTGAATTCTAATATTTGTGTGTATTCCCATCTATACAGGCATTCAATAACCAATTTGTGGATCATGGAAGTACATCCCATCTTGATCCAAAACATGAAAATGTTCTAGACATACTTGTGAGTGCAGAATATTTGGCCAATATGAAAAAAATTATTTACTTGATGGACTGGAGTTTTCATTTGAACATGTTCTTTTTAAATTACAGAGTGACATCCAGATCGAAAATATGGACGACGCCAGATTTCTTAAAGAAAAACTGTGTACAGTTTTGAAAGAGTTCCAAGCCAAAAAATCTGGAACACCTGGGGTAAGCAGAGTGTTATCTTTTAAGAATCATTCTCACTTAATCCTGTCTAAATATCTTTTTGTCGTCCTTCATCTAAAGGGCCCATCTTCACAATCTGTCAGCGATCACAGAGGGATGAAGCAGACAGAGCAGCGCAGAGATGCTTATAAAGACCCAAGGGATGATCCAGAAGGCATGTATTCCGAAAACAGAGGTTTCCAAGAAATCAGACGATATGAAAACGATCCCAGAGGTTTCCAAGAATCCAGACAATATGGAGACAACCCTAGAGGTTTTCGAGAGGTCCGACAAAGTGAGGATGACCCCAGAGGTCTTAGAGAGACCAGACGTTATGAAGATGATTATAAGGAGTCAAACCGATTTGACGGTTATCCCAGTGGCCTTCAAGAAGCAAGGCCGTACACTGATGATCCCAGAGGATTTCAAAAGTCAAGGTTAAAAGAGAACCCTCAAGGTCTTCCAGAGAGGAGACGATATGATGATAATCCTAGAGAAAAGGAACAACATTTTGAAGAATATTCAAGAGCTTCCAGAGAAGAAGCTCCGAGAAGATCTCAAGAGACCAGATATTATGAAGGCGATTACAGGGGCTTTGGAAATGCAGATTCTGAAAGAAGACGCTCATTTGAGCATTTTGAGGGCAGAGGCCCTCCAGGTGTTGAGAGGGGTTTTCAAGGTAAACTAACACCCAGTTCATTTTTCAAGTGGTTGTAGGGCAAACTAGTCTTCCTGAGGAGCTGATGGTAGTATTTACAGTAAGTGTTTTTTAACAGTTTGTACCCGTTTTCTTTCTCCACACTATTTACTAGTAAAAACAAAATGTCCTGTATAGCTGTCTTCATTTGTCATGATCTCCTGATTGATTCCTCTTGATTATCTTGTTTTCAGAGAGCTTTGGCAAGCCTTCTGGCAACTTCCCACCAGCTTCTCTACAAGAAGAAGCAAGGATGTATGTTGGGAGAGCACAGCAGAGATCCCATCAGAATGACCGTCAAACTGGCGATGAGCTCTACGACCCGTTCAACCCATCGTCCTCTCCGCCTCAAGAAGCGAGCGCCTCCACCAGTCTTGACAAGATTGCCTCAACTCTTCTGGAGCTTGTGGCCCGTCGATAAAAATAATGACGTGACATGGTTTTATCTTAACAATAGCCAAGTAATTTGATCTTCCAGTAAATGGAATACTGTTTTTCTCACTCTTTTTCAGTTTATGATTTGTAGCCTATTGTCTTTTTTGGTTTGTGTATTGTGAAATTGTAATAGTGCAAATGGTTTGATGGCTGAAATTGTATAGTTGATTTACAATGTTGATTTGAAAAAAATAAACAATTCAACCCAATCTTGAATCTTTTTTATCAGCATTTTATTTTTTTTAATTAATGAGTTGTATAAAATGGTTTCATTGACCTGATTTCAAACACCTGGTGCCAAACCCTTGTATAATAATTTAACTTGTGAGTTCTGCCTTCAAACATCACGCATTCATGTTTTGTGTGAACAGCTAAATACATTTAGTTATAATATTGATGTATAATGAAGCTAGATTAACTGTTAACGTCATTAAAAATATTTCCCCCTACAAATATTTTATTTGTCGTGTTTTATGTTTGTGTAAAACATATGTGAGCCGCTGAACTGTATAGCATTCACACTCAATGGCGCCAACGGCGATTACGTCACCGCAAACGTAGCACTTCTTCCGGTTTAAAAAAAAAGTTGTCTAATCGTCGGCCATCTTGGTTGGTGTAACAGCCTGAAATAAATTAAAAATTACGACGAACCGGACTACACTACGATTTCTTCGCCTAAAGTGAGTATAAAAATCTAACACTTTGCTGCGTTTCTGTTCGCTTGCAATCTACCGCTCAGTTTCGATAGAGCGGGTGTCGTTTAGAGCTCGTGGTCCAATAAAAGTTTTCATCCAATGGACGATTGTTTTGGAGGATGAACATAGGCGCCATTTCCCTCCTCGCTCTCTGAAGCGCTTATTGGTGGCTAGTGGAAGGGAATGGAGGCGGTCAGGAAACTGTTGGACACCGGCCGCCATTTTGGCTCTGTAGTGTACGTGACTTCTATTGGCTCACTGGTTCGTTTAGAGCCTAAATGGTGGCAGTTTCTTAACTACCAGAACCCCTAGAAACCTTGATTGGTGGAATCTAGTCCGAGGTTTGATTGGTCTGAAGGACAGATCCAAACGTAGTCTTTATTGGTTAGACTGTCTTTACACCGCTTTACAAATATATTAGGAAAACTCGCTCAAAGCCTTCCAAAACAATCATTATTTCACTTCTCAGAATCACAGTCAATGCGGCCTGCTAACGAAGCGAGCACGGTCTCCTCTTTTTATTCTCCTTATCTGTCCATACAACCTTATCGACTAGATGTTTGGAGCTGTAAATCAGCTTCACAATAAAATTGATATCTGCTACTATGTGTTTGATCCATAACAATATCATACAGGCATAAACTGATTGTTTATATGCTATCGGTTAGCATGCAAAAGCTTCGTCGCCTTCGTTAATGAAGATTACAACTGTTTTAGTAGCTATATATCACTACTTATCAGCGGCGAAAGAGCTGTAATTGTCTGTATATGATTTATTCCGTGCATTTTCATTTAGCAGCTTGTGTCATCGTATTATTCAGACATAAATACGTTACTAATCGTTCATGTGTTGAATGAGAATAGAAAATACAATAAACACGAAAGCCTTAATTATTATATTTACGACTTGTTTGTACCAGGTTAAATAGAGGTCGATTCGTGCACTTGAACTCGCTATTTACATTACAAGTGATTCATGCAAAATCATTGCTTATTGACCTTGATTTTTTATTTTTTTTTACAAGAGTCATAATGGCAACTGTTGCCATAATCTTTCAGGACTGTAACTGTAAATAATTGACCTGCCTTCTAGATGTACAACAACACATAAAGCATTTTATACAAAGCATTGTTGTGCTGCAGTTTGAGTTGCTGCATTGGTTTTCATCCATACAGTGTGACATGCATCAGCTCACATAATTAAAAGAGGCAAGAGTTTGGTTTTTAGGTTTGTTTGCATGTGCGGACATGAAGTTTCTGGAAATAAAGAGACCAGTCAGAATTAAGTGATGCTGCACAATGCAAAAGAACAGCTCAGGTTAAGGTGCGGTCACATGGAAAAAGTGTAGCTGTGGTATCTTTCAACCCACGCTGCTTTCCTGTAGCTCAAACAGTCGAGTCGTGCTTGCAACGCCAAGGTCATTGGTTTGATTCCCAAGGAAAGCAAGAACTGATTAGAATGTCAATGCGAGTCGGTTTGGATAAAAGCGTCTGTCAAATGCAGAAATATTGGTCAAATAGTTAATCCACATGATCAATATTTGAAGCACAGAGGAGATCTTTTACTCCATGTCATGTTATTCATATTGAAAATCGATGAAACACTAAACGTGACCATTGTCTTGTTCCTCTTCACCGTTAGTCTTATTCTTATAGTAGTCGTTGTAAAAAAAAAGAACAAATAAGTGCTTGTTGTTGCATAATTTTTGAGATTGTGCTGTATGGTTACACTCTATATTTATTTATGACATGACTAAGGTCGGGTTTAGGTAGTATATGCTGCACCGCATGCATGTCCCTGCACTCAAATGAGATTGCAAGTCTGACCCGAGTGACTTTCCACTTTAAATCATGCGGCTACAGCATGCGGCATCCTCTTTGAGAGCGCGCCGGGCCAATCGCTGTTCACGGGCGCATTTGCATCATCGCACACCCGGCCACTCCACTCCTCCGAGAGGCGGGCTTTAGAGACATTTAGTTTGACATTGTAAATAAGCAAGGGACAGTTGTTTGAGAAGTCAGTTGTTCGGTCCAGCTCCGTCCAGCCACGGTAGAGAAGAGGATCTGCCGGGGACAGATTTTGCAAGACTTGCAAACCGAGGCCATCCTCCGCTTTCTCTGCGTCCTTTATGCAACTTTCTGCTGCTTTTGTCTGGTGCTTTTTTTTCTCTCTCGTTCTTTTCGTTCCCTGACCCCTATCCTGCTGCTCAAGGTAACTTAAAACAGGAAGTTGAGTGTCTGTGAAAGGGGGCGGAGTGGAGAGGGTCAGCGGGGAGGAGGGGGAATGACGTTGCCTAAAGATGACTGCGTCTACCAATGGCAGCAGAGACCGACTCCGGCTCATTTGAAGAATCCACGGAGAAGGTGGGATCTTAGCGATGGGCGGGCCGCGGGTATCGTTTAGCAAGCTAGATTGATTACACTCGAGTGTTAAAGGGGAAGCAGTCAGGAGATTTTTGTCCCGACTTGTTCTGCTGCTCTGCATTGCTCTCACACTTTTGTTTCTTTTCATCCTTCCCTTTTTCTTCACCTCTCCCTCACTTTCTCGCCTGTTTTTTTCCTGTCACATGCAGAGCCAGGGGTCAGCTGAAAGACAAACACTAGGGTTGCCAGGCAGAGGCCAACTCCAGGCGGCTTCAGGGGACTCGGACAGGGAAGGAATGGGAGGGGGTTGTGTGTTTAGGAAAAGGGGGAAGGGGGTGGCTGAAGAAGATGGGCTAGTTGAAGGGGGAGGGGTCAGAATGGGGTGGGGGGGTGTTAGGTGATCGCTCTCCCCTCGACTCAGGGCTTTGAACACCGCGGCAGATCGGCTATCCCACACAGCCTTTTGTCTCCTCTTGGGACAGAGCCTGTGGAATAAAGACACTTAAGGAGACTTTCGAGATGTCCTCCTCCGGCACGGCATATGAAGGGCATGGGGTAAGTATGACTTGCGACTGCAGTCAGACAGTAAAGCGCTCTCTCTCTCTCTCTCTCTCTCTCTCTTTCGCGCTGCAGTAATGGGATGCTTCCTCTGTCCTCCGCTGCGCTTTTCTCCTCCTCCTTTCGTCCTCTACTTTTCCCCTTGCTTGAAATCTGAGTGTACTTCTTTGTGTTTTCTGTCTTGTTCATTTTTCACTCCTTAACCTGACTACTAACGTTTGACATGATGTAAACAATAAGTAATTTCACTGGTTTTGCATGCGTAATTTAAACTTTCTAACGCTGACCTGCACGCCGTACTCTTTAATCGCAGTTGACCTCTATGTTCATCTTGTTTGGGGCTTACTTTGGACTTCTTGAAGGTCCTGTGGCGTTGAGTATCTCCGCTACATCTGTGATGCTTCGAGATGATGGTCCGAGGACAGCTAGTCCTGGTTCACCTTTCAAGGCCCAGTTTTGTGGCTTGTTTACACTCTTGTGACAGTGAGAAAGAGCAGATGACCATAAGGATGTGGTCTCTACATGTCCAACGTGGATTGGGGTTTATGTGGGGATTCTTCGCCCCCTTAGTTCATCCCGTGCAGACGGTTGTCTTCCCTTGTTACAAAATCCACCCGGATTAGAGTCTCTTTTCCGCTTGTGCATTAGAAAGTTTCCATTAGTAATGGTATTATGCTCCTTTTGGGGTAAGGAGTTACTAAAAATAACTCTAGGTAGAGCCTTGACTGCTGTGTCTCAGCGTGATGTGTTCGCTTAACATTTTATCATTTTAGCTCCAGACTGCACCAGATTGTATAAATGTTCAAGGGTAAAATGTCACACCTGACTAACGTTTTTGCATATTCCCGGAGCTTTGCACTTTAGGTTGTTTTGAAATGTCAGCGCAGAACCTTTAAAGTTTACAGTTGGGTTTCTGGTGCTGGCGTCGGCACGTCGTCGCACCTTGCCGTAGCTAACGGGCCCTTCGGCGGATGAAGGTCACGGGAATGTGAGAGCGGCTCCTGCATTCGATCTGTCAGCAGGGAGAGTGTGAGACCGAGAGGACAGTGCATCCCTCGGGGGGGGCGTACAGACGAGGGGGCCATTCACCATCACGCTCCTCTAGGGACGGCATCATTGCACACACTAGGGTCGCCAAGTTGCTGCAGTGAAAGTTGAAAAACCAGTCTCCGTTCTCTTTTTTTCTGTGCTATAGTATATCCCTCACAATCTCTCTCTCTCTCTCCATCCCCCTATACTGTGTTCTTTTTGCTTACTGCCAAATGACCTTGAGGGTTCAGGGACGGCTTCCTGGAGTCGAAGCAAGGCCGAACCAAGGGCAACTTTGGAATGATTGATCCGTGAGATCAGACTGGTGTTATTGTCCAACCCCTATGTTTTTTGCTCTGAACAAGAACAGCTATTTGTCTGTTAATTTGTAATTCATTGTTGGGTGCCTGAGTGTTGTGCCCAAGTCGATGATTTACCAGTAAACGCTGCATACTTTGTGGTTTTTATGTATATGTGTGTGTGTGTGTGTGTGTGTGTGTGTGTGTGTGTGTGTGTGTGTGTGTGTGTGTGTGTGTGTGTGTGTGTGTATATATATATATATGTATGTATGTATGTATATGTATGTATGTCTGGAATGTAGCTTTAGAAATGTGGCCTTTCTGTATGACCGCGTGATCAAAGAAAACGTCTTGTCTGTTTGCTATAATGTTAGTTAATGAGGCTGGTTTAGTTTCAGCAACTTATACAAGTAATACGTAATAAAATAAAGAGTTGTCAGTAAGTACGTTTACAAGCATAGTTGAGCTAAGCTTATCCGAGTAAACATGACCAGGCGTTATGCGTAATAACAAACGTTGTCAATAATTTATATATAAGCAGTTACGTAGCTGAGATAACGTGTTTTTTACGTAGTCCTATATGTGATTTTGAAGGATTACATTTTTTTTTACTCAAAGTACTTTTTTTTTCTCCAGTAATTATTTTAAATTTCTATCAAGTATTGAAGTGAATTGAAATGTCATAAAGATACGAGTTGGTTGTCAGTTGTTTGTTTGTAACTACCAGCACTATTTGTTTCTTGTAAAATGCATTAATAATGCCATTATTATAGCCATAGATGCTGGTATGGTAGTAAAAACAAATACATACTGGCATCGGATTTTAAAACTCATTTAAATGTATTTTAAAGCTCTGAACTTTCATTCTAACACTTATATCTTTCTATTTTGTCTTCACCTGTTCATGAGGTGTTTTTCTCTCCCCTCTGGAACGCTCCAATATCAGATCAGATTGAATTGCACGCATTGTTCGGTATGCATTCAGGTTTGGTTTTCCTAAACCGTCTAGGGGAGGCATGCTGGAGATGAGGAATGTGCGCAAAAATGAGAACAATTCTTCTCAAATGTAAGCGGTTCAGGGTTTAAGTTTGATGTGTGCTTGTCAAAAAAGCAGACTTTGAAATAAAGTCTATTGTCTTGTGGCGTTTTAAGTCCTGGCTGTTAAAATTAGGCTTATTCTAGAGGTGAGCGTCAACGTGTGAAGGTAGTTTAGATCTCAAGTCAACACAATGACTGGCATCCACAACCCTGGTATTGTCTTATCCACATCGCTGATTTGAATCTCTCCAGCATGAAGAAAGAGATTGCCGCTTAGGAAACAGCCCAAACTAGTTGAAAAGGTAATTGTCTTGCCAGTTGTAACTATACGTGAAGTTGTTCTTCTCCCGGAGGCTACACGCTCTCTAAACATTAAATATCTGCCGCACACCCAGCTTAACTCATCCTCTCATAAAGGGGGTTATTGTGATATCTCAAGTCTTCGAGAACCGCTCATCCTTGATCACATTGAAATGTTTGAGCGTTCCTTTGCTGCAGTCCTCCTGTTCGACGAAAGCCAGGCTGGCGCTGATGTTCTTGCTGATTCAGCTTCTGCTCATTGACTTTCTGAGACACAGAGCATCAGCGGTCATTGCCGTCGAGGCAACCGAACAGGTCAGGAGAAATCCAACACCACCGCTGCGTTCGGACTTGCTGAAGGTCGATCGTGACTAAGAGTTGCACGCGCGCTGAGCTTAACCCGGCTTTTTGTTTCCACCTACAAATGAAGTTACAGCTTCTGAATTATATTAGGTTGTATTTCCATTACGGTTGCAGTTGGGTCAATGACATGACACTATTATTTTTGTTACTTTTTACATTTTTATTTGTATCGTAATGTATATAAAAACACATTGAAATACAATTCTGTGAATGCACATTTTCTATGATTAGCATATCTTTCATTTCTGAATGAAATGTCAAGGTAATTAGGACACAACTTTAGTAAGTGCTGTAATTTAACATTTTAACAATTCACTTTCTAGCCTGTTAATAATTTAAAACTTCAAAGGTTCTAACATTAAAAAAAATCTTTTTATAGATGGTTATTTGTTATTGATCTAGTTAAAGGTCCCCGAGTAATTGTCGGTAGTAGTGCCTTTTTTTACTATTATTTGGCTTTAACAAAACATTCGAACCTCAAAAGAGCATGCTTTCTACCCACAGTCCGAGGTCTCGCTCTTCCCATCTCAGGTTTTGTGTCTCAATCTGGTTAAAAGAGTCAAAAATAGCTTCCACTCAAGCAGCTGGTCTGGGCGAGCTTTGATTTAACCTATTTATGTCTCCTTTAATGGAGTGTTATCTCATTTAATTTGCCTCACAATTTCCCAGGTCTTTGACAGTAATTGCTGCTGTTATTGCCTGCTAATTAGCCAGCTAGTTTCTTAATGGTCTTACTTGAGACGTTAAATGATCATTTCTTATCAGGCCGCCGCTGGCACATCAACGCTCGCAGATGCACAGCAGAAGACCGTCACAAGATCTTCCCAGCAGCAGAACGGCCACCGATAATCCTTCTTTTTATATGCATAAACAAATGTGATTGACAGCTGATGGCTTTAATCAGTCCAGAGCTTATTGTCAGCGGAGTCACATGGCTTATTGATTTGTATTGTGCCAGTCTAATGCCACTGATCATGATTGTTTTGTGAACGTCTTTTTTTTGCTATCACAGAGCGATCCTAACCATCCAAATGCTTCGATATACATAAGAGGAAGAGGAGATAAAAGCAGGTCACCGCTTGGCGCCAGTGATCACGCACGTTTCACTGTGTTGCTCCTCCGTTTGACCTACATAGTGAGGCTGCTCAGCAGTCCTGACTGCTCCCCCTCCATTAAGCCCTTGGCAGTTTGTCTTGTTATTGGATTATGGCTGAACTGCACGAGTACGAGTACTTTTTACTGCCTTGCTCCTGTTCCTGTTGCACCCCACCCTGCTATTTCAGGCCCTGTGTTTTCTTCCAGAGAAAGAGAGATGCTTTGTAGCGTCCGTGGCGGCACAAGCTCAGGCAGGCTGAATTCCTTGCATGCCATAGTAACCTGCCAGCTTTGCTCCTCTTGCATTTTTGGTTCGTGTTTGTGTTGTGTTGTCTCGGTTGCATCAGTGCCGGGCAGTGCTTTGAGATCGGCACATTTGGTCCTGCTCCAAAGCTATTTGGGTATCCAGATGTGCACTCAGGAGGACTATGTTCTCCAGGTTTTTCACATATGGATTCCTGGCTTAGTTTACACACAGCTGAGTTGACCAATCACTCCATCGCCAATGGAAGCTGGCATTTTGACAAAGCGACTTGCATTGCATCCAAGGAACACATTGAATCAGTTCTTGCTTTCCCTGGGATCGAACCCTTGACCTTGGCGTTGTAAACACCAATGCTCTACTGATTGAGCTACAGGATCAAACAAAATTATTCAGAACTTCAATTCCAACAAAATGGTGTATAATGCGGCTTATTATTCCAATGCTCAAAAAAGATTACGATAGGTAACGACACTTGTATGTGAACATTAACCCTGATCTGTCTTGTTGTCTCTCCTTCTTTGTCCCGGAGCAGATCTGGAGATGTCAGCAGACTCGTTTGGAGCGGGCGGCAGCGATGCCCAGCAGAGCCTGCAGACCTTTTGGCCCAGAGTGATGGAAGAGATCAGGAATCTTACCGTGGTATGTGTTTCTCCTAGCTTTTTTTCTGCTTTATTCTCACTCAGATACAGTATAAACGCTGCCTACTCAAGTCTTAATTGGAAAATTGCATAGCCAACTATGTAATATCTCAACAAGAGTCTACCACTGTTCCTTAATAGGAGTTATTAATGTTATTGGGAGTTCTCCTCTAATGCACTCTCGCACTGTTTCAGAAGGATTTCCGTGTGCAAGAGCTTCCTCTTGCTCGCATCAAGAAAATTATGAAACTGGATGAGGATGTGAAGGTAAGAGCAGGCGAGCTGAATCAACACAATCTAAGCTGATGTCAGCACACTTCCTGTCTTTCATTCTAGAGAAAGCAGCAGCCCAGCGTTTGTCGGCTGTACATCAAGTGGTCAGTTGCGTCAATAATTAGTGGAGTTTGCTATGGCAAGCTTCAGTGTTATATTACTCCTAATTAGGGTTTGAGGTTTGTTCAAATTATTAGCCGTAAGTATTGATGTTTTGTATGTTTTGCACTCTTGACATGAATGATTTATCAAATCATGTAGCTTGAGGAGAGGTTTGTTGCGTCTTAATCGTTTTGACTTGAATTGCCAAAATAAGACGGACAAAAATTTCCCAGAGTTTTTGATGGAGAGCTCTGAGCCGTTTCTGGAAACCCTTAGGGATAGTTATAGAAATAAATGTTACTGAAGTTTAGGTTTTGGCTGAAACTGTCACACTATTCATTGACTGAAAAAGGTGTCATTTCAGTGCGGCGCTACTTTTGGATATTTTGGCTGGTTCCACATAAACACAGTCATTTATAAACCATCAGAAGACACTAGCAACAGTATATGAATATACTAGCGACGACTTAACAATGTTCTGGCAACCTCTCACATCATCGATGGGTTACAAGTTTGGTTTTCTTTGGTTTTTGAGTCTTCAAATCAAAAGCAAAGTTAATATTTTCAGTGGCTTCGACTGCAGTGCGGCCCAATTTGAACAACTACAAAAACCGTAGTCCCTGTGATGGAATTTTATAAATGACATGTTTTCGTTTTCATTATTATCCATGACTATATTTTGTTTCGTGGCATTATTGATTATTGTGTGATATTAATGGTATGGTGTGTAGTATAGAGAGGTAATG
This sequence comes from Rhodeus uyekii, assembly GCA_037043235.1. Taxonomy (NCBI): domain Eukaryota; kingdom Metazoa; phylum Chordata; class Actinopteri; order Cypriniformes; family Acheilognathidae; genus Rhodeus; species Rhodeus uyekii. The sequence goes on from JAWRVZ010000222.1 coordinate 407,718, forward strand.
TGTTCCTGATAAGGAATAGAAAATTACAACTGAGTCTTTAGCCTTGACTAGAGATATAAGTGTCGAGGCGGCCCTCCCTTCTGTGTCACACTCTGCAGGGCAGCTTCGGATGTCTGTATGACTGTTGGCCTTTTCTTGCAAGAAAATAAACCTTTTTAAAATTACAATTGGGGTATTTCTCTTATTCAGAATTGATCAAATATTTTGCCACCACATCCCCTATTTTCACAGCGCTTCATTGTGAGAAGAGCAAGGATTTGATCCAACTGAATCATCTGGCCATTTGCTGTGAATCAGCCTGATATTGGTTATCGTGTAAACACTTGAATAGACGTTTTCCAAGAACTAAAAAGAAAGAAATCCTTTCATAACAACCTCTGTTCTGCGTATCACCAATATTTACTCTTCTTGCCAGATGCTTTAACAAAGCAACATGCAAAAAAAAAAAAGCTTTCAAGTACCGTACAAATTAGAACATGGCATCAGTACCGCTGAAAGAGCCGAGTCATTTCAAGAGTGATGTTAGCCAAGTATTTAAGTGATGCTAAGACACACTGATGCACTTTTAGTTTATAGAGGGAGAGACGTGTGTTTGCTTGATGGTTTAACCCTCAATGTTTGGAACGAGCTGGTTTAGCCCTAAAGAAGACGGACATATGTTTCTTTTTGCTCAGTTAATCAGTACATGGATTTTGTAAGTGATGTTGGAGAGGCCACAGGACATGATCTTCCCACACAGCCTTAGCCGCGTGGGAAGCAGGCATCAGGTCAGGGTGGTGTCCAGATGCTTAAAATAACCTGCAGCTTAGAGTGGGAAGAACGAGAAAAGCCAAGGCAATTAAGAGCTCAGGAGCAGTGACATGGGCGAGACCCTGGGTCAGGTCTTGACGTAGCCTTTTAGGACATGGTGTGTCCACCTGTCAGACCGAAACATAGAGGACAAGGGCAAAGTGGGTGTCTGGATAGAATTGAATGTCTCGTCCTTTATCTCACCTATATTGATTTGGTTTGGTAACCCTCCATAGATGATCAGTGCTGAGGCACCGGTGCTGTTTGCCAAAGCTGCGCAGATCTTCATCACAGAGCTCACTCTCAGAGCCTGGATCCACACTGAGGACAACAAACGGCGCACACTACAGGTCAGTCATGTCCATTCCCGACTTCCCTTTGATCCTTTACTCTAGTCTCCTCTCTGGCTAGTTGTCTTCTTTGTCTGTGTCCCTAGTGTTTTTGGAAACTATATAGAGTAGATAGTAATAGGTCACCTCTGCAAAAGTGCAACTTTGTATTTCAGAGCACTACTCACTAAGCCATGTTTCCAATGGCCGTTATGTATAGTAGGTCAATTCACATTTAAAGAGGACCTCTTATGCTCTCTTTTCAACTTTCTTTAGTATGTCATTTTACTTGGTAAGCATGAAAAATGTCTGCAAAGTCACTGCAAAGGGAGTTATTCTCTATTTCAGTACGCACTGTTTCTGAACTCCCTGAAACTTGCAAACAAAGGCCTGACTGGGTTGCTTTAGTAACGTTAGTGTAACATTAGTGTGTTGTCGCCATGTCCAAGAACCGCTCCACCCTGTATCTAACAGGGCTTAATAGAGACTCAACAGAGCATTGCTGACAGACTGGGAAGAGAGGAGCTGCAACAATCAGAATATGTGAAAAAAAATTTAACAATAAAACTTTAAAACCTATTCTAGTTGAGCCCAACACCAAAACAAGACTCATTAAAATTAAGACTAGTCAAGACTAGTTAAGACTTAATCAAGTTATTTCCTGATCCCACTGACTGTTTTCCCCCTATTGTTTCCTCTCTTCTTCACCAATGTTTTATTTAAATACCGTACTCTAGATTTCAGTGAATCTAATCACACTTTTTTTTATGTGTAGTGCTTTCAAATTGGAGTTAAATGTCAGTACTTGCAGTCATGTTAAGGTGTGCTCGCATTGAAATATCAACTGTGTAATCCAGTCATTTCAATAGTGATCTGTGCAATCAGGAGTGCAAAAAAACTTCCCCAATCAGATTTTGCTTGTTCAAGTTGGTCATGCAAATCCGCAGTGTTCACCAACAGAAAGCTGCTGGGTTTGGAAGTGAGTGCTGTGTGAGCTGTTCTTCATACATCACTACACTATTGACTGTACCTTTCTTTTCTTCTTCTTCTGGGAAACTTTGCTAATGTCATTGCACCATTAGCCATTATTTCTAGTATTTTCTTCGAATGAATTGGTCCAAATCACTACAACAAAAAAAGTTCCTCCTAATGCTAAATGTGACACAGCTAGTGTGTTAATGGGAAGAGCCCCCACACGAGCACCCCAGGCCTTATCTCTGCTCCACTGTAGAATACAGTCTAAAGGACATCCCATGACCCACTTTTTAACTAATTTTACCTTTCTTTGCTTTCAAACTGTGTCCTGAACCCTTGCTTGGTTTATGATTATGATAATAATGATTACAATGACATGAGATCTATGAAATGTATATATGAATGAGTGTATATGTCTGTGTGTGTGTGTGTGTGTATATATACGCACACACATAGTACTGTTTAAAAGTCTTAAGCATGTTAGTATTTTCATCCCAAACAAATGGTTTTTCCTTTGTTATTTCCTACTGACACACCACAGCAAAAGATATTAACAACCGTCTTAAAACCTCTTTTTTTGTTTGTTTTTTTGGTTAAAATTATAATGTCCCAAAGACAGACACTATATATATATATATATATATATATATATATAACCCCAAAAGTGTGAAATTATAGACAGATTTGATTTAGCTATCAAACGGAATATGTAACACAGCAAGTAAACATGAAAGTGAATGGAATAATTTACATTGAAATGGTTGAATAAAGTTAATAGTCTGCAATATATTGACATGGGCTTCTATAGCCTTTTTTCCGACGTGGCGTTTGGCAACAGGTTTTGTCACTGAACAAAGCTGTAATGACTGTCAGAGGTTTTCTTTAATATGTAGATTGTATTAGCGCTCGGTCTGTGAGCTTGCAGCTGGCCCACAGTTCCTTTGTGAAGGCATCACGCCAATCTGTGTCACCACGACAACAGTCGTCAATGGAACAACTGCATGGATGTGACCCTTCACCACCAGATATTAATCATGGTGCTAAAAATAGCTGCAGATCTGGGGGGTGACAATGGGTGGTCTTTACAGCCAATATCCTGTGGAAAATACCACTAGTTGACAGTCTGTGGGGTGAGATGGTGTCACTGTTCATAAGAACGGCTAGTGAGTTGAATTATTACATTTCTCTTCATTATTGCTGCACATTTTTATTTTTAATACAGTAATACCTTGAGATACGAGCATAATCTGTTCCAGAACCGAGCTCATAACTCAAGGTGCTCGTATCTCAAATCATTTTTTCCCACAAGAAAAAAAAATGAATCCGTTCCGGCCCTCTAAAAAACTCCCTTATTAGTGCTAATAACAATGGAAGGCTTGCTTGTATCTCAAGGTATTACTGTATTTGCAATTTAAAATAATTTAAGGAATCACTGAGCGTCATCCTTTTTGGGAATGCCTCCTTTCCTTTGAGCATTTGTTACTTGGGGGTTTTGGTCTTTCTTTTTGACTCTGTGGTGTTGTTTTCTGTTTTCCAGAGGAATGACATCGCCATGGCCATCACTAAGTTTGACCAGTTTGACTTCCTCATTGATATCGTCCCCCGGGATGACCTGAAGCCTCCAAAACGACAGGTGCGCTAAAAGAGAGGAGCTTCAAGCTGTCAGAATAATCAGCGTCTCCAGTGTTTTAACATTCCTCAGCGTCCATGAAGAGAAGAGGGTGCTGTGTTGTGTTTGGCAGCCTGGGGGTGCTGTAAACATCCTTGACTGGAAGCTGGGTGTAGGGTTTGTGAAGGCTTTCAGTCGGATGTTTGCAGCTCTCTGCTTCCCCTATCTCTGCACCACCAGACGTCATATTCATTCATTTCTTCTATGTTTATTTTATGAATGTGACCAAGGCACCATGTGCCCGACTCCAGAAATAACCATGTGTGGGTATGTGCCACAGTACTGGCAGGAGAACAGTGAATGCCAGGGTGAGAAATTCATTTTATCACTAGTGCTTTACCAACCATTTTCATTCTTTCAGTTGAAATTGTACATTTGATCGACAATGTAGATTTGCCAGTCATGCGCATTAGAGACATAATGCCACTGAACATCTGAACTGACTTTCAAGGTTAAGTTCTAAAATATAAATAAATGTACTATATATAATGTTAGATATACGATATAAATGCATATATATAAAATTAAAAAAATATATAATGTTAGATATACTATATAAATGCACATATATAAAAATAATAAAAAATATAAAATAAAATATATTTTTATAAAAAATATATGAATGTCAACATATAAATATATTTATATTAAACTCCTAAACAACATGGAGTTACACTGGACAAAATGTGCTATATTCCTAAATTCTGGTATAATTCAGGTGTTTTGTCATCAAACTAAAGATTTTGTTATAAAGACAAAAAAAAAAACATTTAATGAAATGTAACTTTCTCTCTGGTACGGCAGGGATGAATAAAACTGAATCAACCGAACTCTAAATACCACAGTGAGAAGAGACAACTGACAGTCGGCACAGTTCAGTTTTCTAGCTCTGCTAAACCAGTCTTTGTTCGACCTGAGGGCCATAAACGTCCCGTTGTGTTTTTGTGTGTGTGACCAGGTGTGTAAACATCCTACACTCTCAGCTGTGACATCACCAAGCTGGGAGCGGGATGTTTACTCTCTTTGTCACAAGTATATCTTCAGGAATGCATGGGGAGAACATATAAAGATACGTAGTGCAAACGTTTGAGCGGTCCTACTGTTTGTTTCAACGCTGCGGTTGAGTGTGGGAGTTCATGCCTCAGACTGCAGCCAAAGGTCTCGTTTCTGCCCAGCTAGAAGATTGCATTACTCGCCCTTGTTTTGCCTATAAGTTATTTATCTTCCTTCTTCCTCTAGTGTTACAGAGCTAAAATAATTTATAGAGATGTAACGCACAGATAGTCCTTATGAACTCTTGATTTCATGCGTGTGCTTATGGGATTGTGCTTGTTCTCTTGCGTTTATGACGGTCCTCCTGAAGTGTTCTGCAATTTAAGGTGTACATTTCTCTATAAATCTGCCTGTCCTGTGTGTGTGTGCGCAGGAGGAAGTGCGTCAATCCGTCGCCCCGACTGAGCCGGTCCAGTATTACTTCACTCTGGCGCAGCAGCCCAGCGCAGTGCAGGTCCAAGGTCAGCAGCAAGGCCAACAGGTGGCCGCTCCCACCGCCACCACACTACAGCCCGGCCAGATTATCATCGCTCAACCCCAGCAAGGCCAGGTAATCCCCACTCGCTTGCCACAAACGCAAGGACGTAACGCGTATATAGATTATAGCATCAAAACAATGAGGTTTGAGATTATAGTTATCATTCTTGGTCTGAACTGGCCTTTTAAAGATAAATATGACTATAATAAAGTCCACACCTATGGATGATAACATTCTCTTTATTATGAGTATGTAGTGTAAGGATGTGTGCATAAACTGTGTGCGTTGTCTGTACTAAAGCATAAAAATACCATTTATATTTGTTGAGAAACATATTTTTATATTTTGAAGGAAACATGCTAAGTTCAAAAATGCTACAGACAGTTTTTCTACTTGCAATGTGCGTTCAGAGTTGGAATGTTTATTTATGTTTTGGTATGTTGGGATGATCCCGCCCACTGCCAATTTACCCAGTAATATTTCAACACCCGGGTTGGCAAAAAAACATTTTTTGCAGCCATGGAAGCCAACAAATATCAGTCAGATTCTACCCGACCTTAAAAGCCAGTGCAGGAAAAACATTGCAAACATGTTCATTAGCCGATTAACTTAAAGTTGTAGGCTTTCCGTTGTCAATTTCGTTTCATCCCGTTGTGTGATCCCAATCTGGCAACCGTGGAAAATGTGGGGGTAGCAACTCTCTCCAATATTTTGACTGCAGTACTGATTTTTAACCACTAGCTCTCAGTATTACGTAGTGCCCCTTTAAACATGAGCTCTTTAAATCAGGTGGATTCTGATTGGTTGTTAATGTTTTTATGGTTATTCAGCTGGAAAAAAACATCCTATAAGGATTGCCCACGATATAGTTTTTTTGTGTGTCTTTAATGTTAGTTGTAGTGTGGACTCTATCCTACCCTTATAGAATTAGAACGATTATTAAAACATTATAGTTATTGTCTTTGTTGTGAATAGGCCTTAAAGAGAGAGTTCAGCCGTATAATAAAAATTCTGTCATTTACTCGCCCTCAAGTTGTTCTAAACCTGCATTCATTTCTGTATTGCGTTGAACACAAAAGAAGAAATTTTGAAGAACGTCTGTAACCAAACAGTATCTGATCCCTATTGATATCTTTATTCTGTACTATAGATGTCAATTTACCAGCATTCTTCAAAATATCTTTCATGTTCATCACAAGACTTCATGCAGGTTTAGAACAACTTGAGGGTGAATAACGGCAGAATTTCCTTTTGAGTGAACTATCCTTTTAAGACTGCATACAAAATGCATACTTCCCTAGTATATAGCAAAAAACAGTATGTGGAATGAAGAGTACCTTCAAATTCACAGTATTCATGAAGTAGTATGCGAAAATGTAGCCAGATAACTTACTATTTCTGGAGAGATTTTCTCCATGAATATAATGCGTTCAAATTACATTCATACTATATAGAAAATGTATTTTTGGCAGTCACAATGTAAACACTTATTCAAAAGAAGCACTTACGATTTCGCACACAGACTTTCAGTAATATTTTGCATATGTAACACAGGAAATATATTGATCGTCTTGCATGACAGGACAAATAGAAATGATTCATGATGTATGGCTATTTTGTAACCTAAAGCCTTTTGACTCTTTTGCTATGTCCCACTTCAAAAGGAAATATTTCTACGGAGGAAAGAAAACTGGTGTGTGGCAGCTTGGAGAACTTTGTTTGCCCTTGTAAATTACCTTAGGGTATATTATACCATGGTCTGGTGGACAATAGCCTGAAACGTTACCGTACCTACACTCTCGCACAACACTCTCGCCCCGATTACTTTGATCAGCCCGTTACAGGATCATTTGAAACATGATTGGTGAAGGTTGAAAGCCCAGAGGTGTCGTTCACATGTTGCTATCGGGTGAACGCTAGAGAGTCCAGTCAGTCTCTCATGTGATATCCACGCCTCTCCTGTTTTGTTTTAATTTGGTTAACTTGTAGTGGTTTAATTCCAACGGGGTGTGGGAGGGATGCTCTTTCTCACTTTCTTGCTCTTTTTGTCTGTGGTGGACCGATCAGTGCTGCTTCAGCAAGCTGCAGTTTGCTGACCTGTCGAATTTGGGCAGGGTTGTGCTGCAGTCACCTTAAGAGAGCACCGGGCATAAATGTGGGGTTCAGAAATGTCAGACCACACTGAAAATGAAGTTTCAAAATATAACCTGGAAATACATGCATGGATATCGGGGGGAAATGAAAACATCACGATTGTTTGTCGACAATTTCTAGGTCACTAATCAAATAAGGAAATTTGTGACATTTGTTCATGTGAAATTCTTGCTACAAAATTTATATTATGCTGACGATAGAATTTGCTATGGAAAAAGTGAAGCATTTTCATTAATGGTGTCATACTTTTGGACTCCGCATACGTTACTGCTCAAAAGTCTGGGGTCAATAAGATTTTCCTTTTTCAAACCCTTACAGAACGGAGGTATTCCTACATGGGAGAGAAATAAATAAAGTGATGGTTAAACAGCATTTATGCACATGAAAAAGGCAACCACGTTGACAAAATTGACCAAACATTTGTCAGACTGTGACCTCTTGCTTCTTGCGCTCTGTTCAAGCTCACTTCTGTTTACCCTTTAAGTAAAATTGATTGTTAGTAGTCCTTCATACCCGAGGACAGAGAGTCAGTTTAGCTTCATCTCACCGTCTGCTCACTGCTTTATGCCACTATATGCAGCCGTTTCCCCAAATGCAAACCATCCATAAACTGACAGTTTTCAAATTTTACACAATGTTGCTATAACAGACGGCTTCATCCTCGCTCTGCTTTAGTTAAAGCCTGTTCACACCACATCTGAAACCATAGAGTGACAGTACTATTTTCAAGGCAGTTTTTCACACTTAAATTATTAAATTAAATTGTAAATAATTAATAATTATTATAAATTGCAGAGACATTTAAAGGATAGTGTGAACTGTTCATTTTTATTTAATTTAAAAAAAGCCTTATGCATGTTTTATGTGGATATGCTGTGAACATGCCTTTTGAAGTCTGTTCATGCTACATGTGACATCATGCTTTCGTTTCTTTACACTATTTGTGGCTTCTCAGTGCATTGACTTTTTGTTGCTTTTTATGTGATGTGTGAGTATGCGCTTTGCATGTGCTTGCTTGTGTGTTAAGTTCACTCTCTCTTTCTGGGATTATTTCCTCCTCTTCCTCAGGTTTTGCAGGGAACCAGCATGCAGCAGCTGCAGCAGGTGCAGGTTGCTCAATCACAGGCGACCCCTATCACGGTAAACACCTCAAACCCCTCAAAATGGCTCCCGTTCTTCCCCCAAAAGTCTTTCATTGGAGAACAAAGGAGATTTTTTTTTTAGGGCTTTTTGCCATGACAGTTGAACAATGCTTTTCAAAGCACAATACAATAATAAAAATATCCCCGTTTGAGTACTATATCACGTACTATACATTGAAAAAGTGGAGCAAAGGGAAGCAGATGTATGGTAACAGTGCTACTGCCTGACGGTTATAGCTCATGTCGTGTAATATTCCTTATTTTACTTATAAATTGAAAAACCCCATAAGAAAATCTCAAGGAAACCAGCTGAGAACTAGTCTTCTGAGTCTGATAAACACAAGTTGACTGTACAGTAATACCTTGAGATACGAGCATAATCCGTTCCAGGACGAGCTCATAACTCGAATTGCTCGTATCTCAAATCATTTTCCCCCATAAGAAATAACAGGAAAAAAATTTATCCGTTCCAGCCCTCTAAAAAACTCCCTTATTAGTGCTAATAACAATGGAAAAAACATGTTTTTAATTGCTATAGACACACACACACACACAAATTATAGTATATAAGGATTCCAGTGATATAAAATAAAAGTGGTTTTAATTATGAGTTCTTACCTTCGAGACAGACGATACAGTAGCGGCATGTGAGGAGGAGGGAGGGATAACATAGATAATGCAAACACAATATGGAAGTGCAGTGTTTCTTCCCGTGTTGTGTATTGGATAGACTCAGAAGCTCATATTTATTATTATTGAACACTCATAACTCGTGCTGCTCCCAGCTTAATACTCGTGAATCACTCGTCGCCCCCGGTAACCCCCGCTGTAAAACAAAGCTGCCTCTAGTGGAGATCATATGCAATTACCCATAAATGAGGAGCTTGAGCTGCTCCGAGTGCTGAACACCTCTCAGTGTCTGTAAGCTGCTCGTATCTCAAAGCAAAAATTGCTTGAAGGCTACTGAAAGTGAGACTTCAAAAGGAGCCTTATACCATTTTGCAATGAGAAAACTGTGGTTATATATGAAAACATTACGTACATTGTGATCGGCCATGTGGGTTTCATGGCATTTTTAAGTATCTTCTCTTTGCTACAATCTGCAGTGCAACAATGTCATCTTATGGGCTTTTTACGCTCTTGCTTTGATGTTGCTACCGTTCAAAAGATTGGGGTCAGTACGAATTTTATGAAGAAATTAATATATTTATTCAGCAAAGATGCATTAAATTGTTTAAAAGTCTCAGTAAAGACATTTATGTTACAAAAGACTTCCATTTCAGACTAATGCTGATAAATGCTGTTTTCACAATTTCAAGCAGCACAAAAAATATGATAATCATAAATGTTTAAGCATTATATCAGAATGATTTATGAAGGATCATGTGACACTGAAGACTGCAAAATAAAGCTTTGGTCACAGGAATAAATTATATTTTAAATTGGGAATCCGTTGTTTAAATTGTAATAATATTTCACAGTATTAATGTTTATGCTGTTTTGCTGAGCAAAGATCTGAGATGTTATTTACTTTAAAATAAGCTTGTATTAGTTAATGCATTGACTAATAATGAGCCGTACATTTGTTACAGCAATTATTCGTCTTTGATAGCGTTAATTAATAAAATGTCATCTGTTCGTTGTTAATTTGGGATCATTAATTTTAGCAGATGCAACTTTTGATTTTTAATAATGTATTAGTAAAGTTGAGATTAAAATGGACTGATATTTATTCAATGTTAGTTAACAAATGAAACCTTGTTGTAAAGCGTTACCAAATTCTGATCTGAATCTGATATAATCGATTATCTAAGTGAATAACTGAAGTCTCCATGTTCTCCTAAAACAAAGAGTGAAGCACATGTTATTCACCCGGCAAAATCTGCAATTCATATGTCCTCTATTTGATGCTGCATGAGGTCACGGCACGTCTCAGGCCAGATAAAGTTGTGCTGCTTAGTAAATTGCTCTCGCCTATCGTGTGTCAGTTCCTGAAGAGGAGAGATCGTCTGTCACACCTCTGAAGTCAGCACGGGTTTCTCCGTTCAGCTCAAGAGGCCCGGGGTCAGTCTCGCATCTCTCCCCTTTCCTCAACTCGTCTTCAGTTTCACTTTCTTTTGGAGGTCTTCCCACACTAGGGCATTAGGTGTGAGCTGTAATGCTAATGATGGCTCGTCCGATCCAGCGTACATGCTGAAAGAGACACACAGCAGGATGAAACGCAACGTTTAAAGCAACAGTCTCGCCCTCATGACTTTCATCCTTGCTCTTTCAGAGTGCTCCTGTGACCATGCAGGTGGGCGAGGGCCAGCAGGTGCAGATCGTGCAGGCGGCTGCGCAGGGACAGGCGCAGGCGGCACAGCCGGCCGGACAGACCATGCAGGTCATGCAACAGATCATCACCAACACAGGAGAGATCCAGCAGATTCCAGTGAGCACCGAGGAGAAAAGACTAGATCTTTTTATTTAGTGGTTTAGAGTTTTTATGCGGATTATAGATGGCAGATAAACCTCTCGCCGTTAGTTTGAGGTGGTGTGTCCTCATCAGTGCCCCCTTGTGGTGTCGTGCAGGTGCAGCTCAACACCGGCCAGCTGCAGTATATTCGCTTGGCTCAGCCCGTCTCAGGAACACAGGTGGTTCAAGGACAAATACAGACGCTTGCAACAAACACTCAGCAGGTAAAGCATGAAGCCTTTAGATAAGCACATGCAGACCGTAAAGATGCTTGATAATGTCAGCTCGACCCATTGGCACATGGGAGTGTTTACAAAGGTTTTTAATAAAAGTCATTGTTTTTGCTGTAATGGCACCGAAGTTACACACTTCACCTTTAAGCAGTTGTGTTTTTCACACAAGACACATTTCCTTCAGTTGAATGTAGTTATGATGAGTGTAATCTTGTTTTTTAGATTTCACAGTCGGATGTACAGCAGGGTCAGCAACAGTTCAACCAGTTTACTGATGGACAGGTAATAACTTCTTGACAGTTTAAGACTTTGTGTGTGTGTGTGCGTGTGCGTGCGTGTGTGTGTCCTGTAACTCAAACAGTAGAGAGTGGCGTTTGCAACATCAAGGTCATGGGTTTGATTCCCAGGGAAAAGCAAGAACTGATTAGAATATCAATGTGTTTCTTGAACGCAGTGCAAGTCGCTTTGAATAAAAGCATCTGCCAAATGCATAAATGTAAAAGTGTGTGTGCATTTATTTGTTCAAAATACAGTTGAAATCAGTAATGTGAAATATTACAATTTAAAATAACTGGTGTGTGTATATGTATATATCAAACAATACATACGGATAATGGGCTTGACTCTTTGTGGCTAGATGTTTTCCAAAGTTACTGCCACTCAGCGTTTTCACTGGCCACAGTTTTGACATCGATGTCTCGATCAAACACTGCCAGTTCTGTGGAAAATGAGTATTGGAAGCGCTTCAGATACAGTAGAACCCCGCCTTACGAAATTAATCCGTTCCGAGGTTGGCTTCGTATGTCGATCTTTTCGTAAGTCGCCTAATCCGTTCCAAGCCCTACGAAAACACCACATTTAATTTTATAATAAAGCTATGCTTGTTCAGTGTGATATGACAAGCACATCCCAACTTCATACTTCTCAATTATCTCCCTTTTCGTCTCCATGGAGAGCATCCTCTTCTTCCCTTTCACTTTCATCGTGAAATGAAATGGGAGAGGAACGCCGTTACGCAGAGGCTGGTGGGAGCAATGCTGACCAATAGGAGAGCAGGATGCTGCAGTGAAAGCTAGTATCAGAGCCGGGAGCAGTGTTGCCAGATTGGGCGGGTTCCCGGCGGGTTTTAAGCTGTAGTTGGGCTGGAAATCTTCAGTCCAATCTGGCAACACTGGCCGGGAGACAGCCAATGGGAGAGCGGGACGATTGGTGCGAGTTTCCGGGTCAGTGGCGCGCGAATTTCAAAACAAAACTCGGAAATCGTCGCCTCAGCCGATATTTCGTTTTTCACATCTCTATCATTTTGTCGTTACTCGGGCGAAAAAAGTAAGTTGAACTTTTCGTACGTAGAGCGTTTCGTAAGTCGGGGTTCTACTGTATTTCAGTATCTATGTATCAAAAAAAATCTATATTTTTGACACAACATTGCATTTAGTTTATCATTTCAGATGCCTCTTTAAAAGACTCTAATAGAATTAAACCCGCCAAAGTGGCTTAAAGGAGTGAATTGGATGTTAATGCCAAGCCCTGCAGATAAAAACTATTCTATTATTTAAATATTCACTTGTTCATGTTAATATCCTTTATGTTGCCTCACTAGCAGAGTTGTCTGAGTTCAGTAACACACATCCCTCCCTTTCTTTCTTTCTGTGTGTGCAGCAGCTGTATCAGATCCAGCAGGTGACGATGCCGGCCGGACAGGACTTGACCCAGCCCATGTTCATTCAGTCCACCAGCCAGACGGCCGACGGCCAGGTCACCACGCAGGTCAGCGCGGACTGAACCCCCCAACCGGACACACCAACATCCTTCCACTTCCCTTCATCTCAGTCTGATCAAGCTCTCCGTTTAATTCAGCAATCCAATAAGAACCTTTAGACTTAAGCTTCATAATTTACCGTCCAAATGACATGTTTTGCTGTTTTGTTAAAGCGTGGCTCTCTTTAATACAGTACGGAGTAACGGAAGGATCAATGTGTAGTGGCAGAGATTTGCTTTCTGCCATTTTAATTTCAACTATATGTCTTCTGCAATATGTCATAAGTATGAACCCACTGTCTTCCTCTCAGTATAGGTAGAATATGTCCTTGTTGCATAGTTTAATGTGGCTGTGGATAGAGATTATGTGTTCAGTGATAGTGACATTAGAGTGAAACCGGAGCTGAAGGGCACGTCTCAGCTGTACAGTGGTCTTTCGTGGAAAATATTGACCTTTTTTGTTTGTGTTTTAAGCCCTCGTTCATTTTGACAGATCATGGCATCTCATGATGTGTAGAGTTTGAAACTTGATGATACAAAGCCATAATCTACACATTCTGTATCTTTGTAGTTTAACTAGAGTAATTGTATTAGTTTGGTTGTAGTATCCTGTATAGCTTTGAACTTTGATAACATTGTGTTTGTTAAAGGGCTTCTTATTGTTGGGTTTTCTACATGCGAGTGGTCCTCTTCGTGTGAGTGTGTGCAGGTAATTGATGTGCTTTTCTGGACCAGACTTCTGCCCCTTGCAATTGAATTGCTCCACTGTTACCTACTTGTTAAAACAACAGCTTAATTAAATAAAAAACCTTTTATATAAAACGTTTTAATACCAGCTCTCTCTTTTTTGCCCTCTTTGTTTTATATTATAATTGTTGCTTATGTTGTCTTGCATGTAGTTATGACTTTCAGCATGATATGCAATAGATGGGTACAAATTATTTTTTGTAAACAGACCTTGGATTGTGGGAAAATAAAAACTCACAGAAAGATGGAAATTGTGCTTTTTTTTCTCCTCCCCACAGGGTTTTGTTGTCACATTATAAATATAGTCTAAGCGCACATGCTTCCCACACATGGTGTAGGTTGAATGAGATGCAGGTTTGACTTGCTTATGTCCCAGTTGCCAACCAAATAAAGGCCTTTAACAATAAAAAAAATGTTTTATTACGTTGTTAACTATTGAGTACATGTATTTTTAAATGAGAACATTAGATTTGTCTGTGGCTTTGACGTCACAGTTGAACGTCCTGTTCCTGACCCCAGTGATGGAGAGCTGTAGTGTGTATTCCCGCCACACGGTGGCGACATTTCAACCCGACTCGCGCTCAATTACTGGGTTCAGAATTCCGAATCATTTCCGCGATTCGAATCTTTCAAACGATTCTCTTCAAAGATTCCAACATTCCAAACCGTTCTGGGCATCCCACTAAAACTTCACATGCACTAAAACGCTCCAATAAAGCGTTATATAAGCACTTTTTGATCATTTAAGTTGTAATAATAAAATAAGAATAAGGATTTATTGTCATTTGTCTCAGTTTGTTAAATACTGCCATGAATCAGCTCATGAAAACAAGTCAATTAGAAATTAAGTAAATAAATTATACTTTGTAGTTGCATCAAAAAATACATATTTAATGTGCCCTTTATTTGTAACAATTACGAAACTTCTTATTCATATTCTCAGATGCTCGATCTATAAGTCATTATTTGGTTCTCGAATCATTAGTAATCGGTTCATGTTCGGGAAAATTTGTCACCGCATATCGTGCAAATCCACGTAAACAGACCAAAAGTTGGGACACTGTACAAATTGTAAATAAACACAGAATCCAATGATTTGGAAGTTTCGAATTTCAATATTTTATTCAGAATAGCTACAACATAGATGATATCAAATGTTTAAACTGAGAAAATGTATAATTTTAAGTGGAAAATAAGTTGATTTTAAATGTCATGGCATCAACACATCTCAAAAAAGTTTGGACAAGGCCATGTTTACCACTGTGTGGCATCCTCTCTACTTTTTATAACAGTCTGCAAACATCTGGGGACTGAGGAGACAAGGTGTTCAAGTTTAGGAATAGGAATAGTCCCATTCTTGTCTAATACAGGCTTCTAGTTGCTCAACTGTTTTAGGTCTTTTTTGTCGCACCTTCTTCTTTATGATGTGGACTGCAGGCTGGCTATTTCAGTACCCGGATGCTTCTTCTACACAGCCATGTTGTAATTGATGCAGTATGTGGTCTAGCATTATCATGTTGGAAAATGCAAGGTCTTCCCTGAAAGAGGCGACGCCTGAATGGGAGCATATGTTGTTCTCTAGAACTTGGATCTACCTTTCAGCTTTGACAGCCTTTCCAGGTGTGTAAGCTGCCCATGCCACACACACTCATGCAACCCCATACCATCAGAGATGCAGCTTGAAATGAGCGCTGATTACAACTTGGGTTGTCCTTGTCCTCTTTAGTCCGAATGACATGGCTGTTAGGGTTCTGCCACATTCGGTCTAGTAATTTCTTGGTGTTGTGGCAGAGCTCTGACTAGCTTTTTGTCTTGTGTGCGGGGTGTGATGACTAAGGGTGAGGGTGTGGTGTCCCTGCACTACGGTCTTGTTCCGTTTCAGTTTTGTTCCAGGATTTGGACATTCACGCTCTGTGTGTTGGTCCTTGTTGTGAACACACGAGACGAGTGTTTGCTTGTTCTCGTGCGCTCTACGCCGAGCCGTGCTCTCTGTGTCTGCGTGTAATGTTTTAGCGAGTTGTGTTTTCTTCGGGCGCATGCTTTTCATGTTGTGTTTCATGTCGCGTGCAGTTTATATTTTTCACCAGCTGCGTGCTGTCTCTTGATTCATGTGGACACGTGGTTATGTGCATTCGTATTGGCCGCGTGTTTATGTCGTCATTGTGTAACCCCGCCCGTATTGTTCCGTTGTTACATTGATTTGACCCAGCTGTTTTCCCTCATTACACTCCTCATGTGCTCCCTGTTTAATCCCTTTGTGTTTGCTGTCTTGTGCTGGTTCAGCATTGTTTTATGGCTGTGTTCTGTCTGGTTTCTAGTCCTGTACCCATTCTTGTACCCTAGTCAAGTTAGTTTGGACATGTCATGTTTTTCCCCCTCGGGATAGTTTTTGTTTTCTTTTATTAAATAAAACTGTCAGGTTTGGTGAAGGGGATGAAACGAAGACCCAATAATGCAAGAGATGAGGACTTTATTACAATAAAAGAAAACAAAACACAAAATGAAACCAGCCCGAGGGGGAAAAACAAGACTTAACTTGACAGACCAGACACAGGAACAGGACGGCAAAATACGATGACGAACTAGCACAAGTCAACAAACAAATTGGGAGCACATGGGTAAGGTAACGAGGGAAAACAGCTGGGATAAATAAAACTAATGACAAGGAAACAAGGAGGGAGGAGAACACAATGACAAGACACGAACACGCAGCCAATGCGGACGCGCATCGCCACGTATTCACATTAGACGAGGACAGCGCGCAGCTGGTGAAAACCAAACTGTGCGCGACACGAAAACACAACATGAAAGCACGCGACCGAAGAAAACACGAACCGCATGCTTACAACACTGCACACAGACAGGAGAGAGCGTGGCTCGCACAAAGCCCGAAACGGCGCCCACTCACATAACGTAGAGCGCGCGAGAACGAGCAACCACTCGGCTCGTACACTCAGGACAAGGACGAATAAACGAGTTGTGAATGCCCGAATCCCGACACAAAACCGAAACAGAACCAGACCAAAGTATCAGGACCGGCCATCATAACCCACACACAAGATGTTACACAGACAAGAGTGAGCGCGACTCGAAGCCGCGCGCACACACAAAACTCGAGACATTACGGTAGTGTCAGAGCTCTGCCACAACAACAAGAGATTGACTAGACAAAATGTGGCAGAACCCTGACAAAAACCCCATCTTATGCATATTGAGTCCTCGCCTCATCCCCTTCCACACACCATGACAATGACGTCCCAGCTTTCCAAAAGGAACTTAAAATTTTGATTAATCTGACCACAGAACAGTTTTCAACTTAACCACAGTCCATTTTAAATGAGCTTTGGTCCAGAGAAAACGCCTGCGCTTCTGGATCGTGTTTAGATATGGCATCTTTTTTGCCCTATAGAGTTTTAGCCGGTAACAGCGAATGGCAGGGAGGATTGTGTTCACCGACAATGTTTTCTGGAAGTATTCCTGAGCCCATGTTGTGATTTCCATTACAGTAGCATTCCTGTATGTGATGCAGTGCCGTCTAAGGCCCCGAAGATCACGGGCATCCAGTATGGGTTTCTGGCCTTGACCCTTACGCACAGACACTGTTACAGATTCTCTAAATCTTTGGATGATATTATGCACTGTAGATGAAAACTTCAAACTCTTTGCAGTTTTCCTCTGAGAAACTCCTTTCTGATATTGTTCCACTATTTTTCTCCAGAGCATTGGGGGAATTGGTGATCCTCTGCCCATCTTGACTTCCAAGAGACACTACCACTCCGAGAGCCTCTTTTTATATCCGATCATGTTGCCAATTAAGCTAATAAGTTGCAACTTGGTCCTCCAGCTGTTCCTTAAATGTACATTTAACTCTTCCAGCCTCTTATTGCTACCTATCCCAACTTTTTTGGAATGTGTAGCTCTCATGAAACCCAAAATGAGCCAATATTTGGCATGACATTTCAAAATGTCTCACTTCCAACATGTTATCTATATTCTCTATTGTGAATAAAATTATGTTCTTGAACTTGATTATGAATTAGTAAATTATTGCATTCCTTTTTTTATTCACAACTTTTTTGGAATCGGGTTTGTACATTTTCCATCTTTTTCGTTTATGGAAAAATGAAAGGGTTGAGTCACGGGTTTGTCAATGAGTGCTAAGCTTTGGGAGGTCAGGCTGCATTCCTCATCCGGCCTAAATCTTGAAAGGAAAGCGTGATTAGGGCCGAACAGGAAAAAAGTACAAAGATTCAAAAGTGCAATCATCCCATACTTTGAACAATGACTAGAAACTTTTCCCAAACGTTCAGCTTTTGAGAGTAATATGATGTTTTTCCTGAGATATAACCGTTTTAATGTAGGCTATATTATTTTTATTAACACCTAGAACATTCAAATGGAAAAGGTCATGCTTTGGCTTTGTCATTCTGTAATTTTAATAAATAAACTTGCTTTTTTGGAAGTCTATCGCGCACAAACAACCCTACGCTTCCTGTGAGTGCTGGCAGGACATGCCACTTGTGGACATGCCTAATCGTCTTATGCGGTGAACAATTACTGCATTAACGAGTGAGGATTGGTTCTTAATATTTGAGATATGGGACCCGGTGAATATCTGTACCTAATCCTGGTATGACTTGGATTTATTAACTCTGTTTGTCTTTCGCTGTTGAGTTTCTTCAGGTCAAGGAATCATCCAAAAGATTAGTAGAGACTGGTCATGAGAGACCATGAGAGATTTGTTAATCTTACACCACCACCAAAATCATGTACAATAACTCATCTGATGTTTTTTCTATTGTAGCCTGTCACTTTATGCCAGCCTATTGTTGTCATCAGGAAAGCATTTGTAGATGTTTGCTTGGCACAGCCGTTGTGTTGATAGTTCAGACACCTCGTCATCATATCAAAGGGGAAACCCAGCGGATCGGGCTTTAACTTTGGACGTGGTTCTTATTTCCATCACATGACCCTCGGTTACTGATCTCTTATACTGATTTATGACTGATGGACCTGACCGATGTAAAACATAGTCTTTGTTAAATTCTTTGTCAGTTTTTCTTTATTTGTATAATTCTTTTCACAAAACAGCTTTACAACAACAACGAAAGTGTTTGTAAAAGCATATTTAAATGCATATATATATATATATATATATATATATATATATATATATATATATATATATATAAAGCCAATCAATTATTGATTTAAAAATTCTATGCAGTTTTGTTTAAATCATAATATATATATATATATTTTTTTTTTTCTTTTTTTTTTTAAACAAGTAAATTTAGACATAAAAAAATTGATATTACTTTTTATATTTTTTTAATTATTAGTGTTTTTAAAAAATTAACTTAAGTGAGCGTTATGATTGCAATGGTAATTTCATGTAAAAATAAGAAAAGGAGCATGCATAATTACATATCTCATATCAACCATACTGATAAAATCTAATAACCAGTATAATACTAATATATAAATATGGTAGATTACGGTTTTCTCACACACATACATGTACTGTATGCACAAAACATGACTTTGTCTGTTTTCATTCCATTATGATGACAGAGGTGTTAGTTGATGAGAAGCCTAGTACAGTTATTTTTAGCAGATTAAAGAGGACCTATTATGCCCTTTTACAAAGTCTCTACTAGAATAGTTATTCATGTTTGAATGTTCAAAAAACATCTTATTTTTCCCATATTCTCTCATTGTTGTGGCTCGTCTTTTCCCAGTCTGTCAGAAACGCTCTGTTTAGTTCCTGTCTCTATGAAGCCCCTCCTCCTGAAAAGCACACTGTGCTCTGATTGGTCGGCTGGATCAGTGTGTTGTGATTGGTCAGCCTCTTTTAGCATGTTTGGGGAAATGTCCCGCCCTTACCATAACCACCAGTTTCAACACACTGCTAAGTAACTCAACCCGGCCTCACTCCTTTATTTAGCATATGCATTGGGTGGGAATTTTTTTAATGTGGAATATTGTGATGAGTTCATTCCCGGACGAAACTCAAGACTACAATGGAGGCGTTTCAGGGGGTTCAGAAACACTGATACGGATATAGAAAAGAACTCCTACTGGAGGTATTTTGCGCTTTGTAACTTTCCATGCTCCAACAGGAACATTACACACACACACTAAAGAAAGCTGGAAATTTAAACCAGCATAATAAGTCCTCTTTAAAGTAAAAAGCTTTAAGCACTTGGACTCTGAACCGGAATCTCAGTAGTGCTGAATTATCTCGAGGATAATCCTGTGTTTTCCCTCCGTTCTATTCTGGAATCTATGAATGACTGACCCATTTGTTTTTCGAGACAAAGCTTTAGCAAATGGCTCTTTACCGGTTGCACCCCTGTCTGAAAAGGCATCACCGGCCAGAGCGAAAACTGGTCTGCAGAGTGTTGTTGGCAGGCCCGAGTCCGGAGCTGTTCAGTACCGCGGTCCTTGTGGTGTGAGTCTATGGGCCCATGCTTTTAAAAGTCGTATAGTCTGGGGGATTGAGGTTGAGCTTGAGTGGCACTGGAGGGCATGAACTGGAGAGCAAAGTTTTCCTCTTCTTACTTTCTGTACTGCACAATACAATCAATGTTTGAAGCATACGGATGGCACAAAGGTGTGTTAGACTGCTCGGTTAAGGAGTTTAGATGCAAAAGGTCTTGTATTTGGCTGAGGAAAAGGTGCCTCAGCCCTCACAGGTCTTTCAAAAGGTCTCTTTCATTCAAGCTACTGGAAACACACCAGCTCGTCCCGCTCAGCAGAAGATACAGCAGTGCTACTGTTCCAGCCGCTGGCCTGCACTACAGTCATGACATCATTTTGGACAAGGAAGCAAAGGATTTGAAAGTTAGTTTAAGAGATGCAGATTTGAGACTGCACTGTCTGACCATAGAGTATAATTAATGCAGTCACAGTCCAAACAATCTCAAGTTCCACATACTTAAAGAAATGCTTCGGTAAAGGCGGCTTTAGGTCTTTGTTACATTCTTTTGCATCCTTTTTCATGTCTTAATATGAGAGTATGCTATTCCGAATTGTTGAGATCTCCTCTTTTCATCTTTTGGTTCATTAGTCTTGTCTTGTCGTTGGTTGTTGTTCATTGTTCTTGTTCAATCTGTATTTTGAGCTGTTTGCATCAATTCTTGCCGTCCTACTCTTTTCTGGCATTGTTTTAAAGAAGTCTGTTTATTGTTTTTTTGGCTCTTCTTGGCTGTTCATGTCCTTATTTTTTTTACTTAATTATTAAAGGATTAGTTCACCCCCCAAAAATACATTCTTTCATTAATTACTCTCCCTCATGTTGTGTTTGATCATCTTCAGACGAAATGAAGATCTTTTTGAGAGGTTTCTCTCCCTCCATTTCCTGCTATGCAAATACTGCTATGTCGCTTCAAAAGGTTCACAATGAGATCCGAAAATTTTGGGTGAACTAACCCTTTAATGGATTCATGGTCTTGTCTTGAACTTCATATTGAACTTATTTTCGGATTGCTGTTGTATTGCAAAGCAGTTTATAAACTCCACTGGGTTTCACTAACTTAAAACGAATTCATGATTTTTTTTTGCTTCTAAATATTTTTATTGGATATGTACAAAAATCAGATTTGGACTGACAGTCTGAACAAGACTCTAGGATTCTCTATATTCATAACTCACCTTATCACAATATCTAATGTTAATGTTGCTCAAACAGTAGAATGTGGCGCTTGCAACACCAAGGTCATGGGTTCGATTCCCAGGGAAAGCAAGAACTGATTAGAATGTCAAAGTGTTTCTTGAATGCAATGCAAGTCGCTTTGGATAAAAGTACATGTGATCATGTTTTTTTTTTTTTACTGAGCGTCATTGTGAAAAAAGAAAGAAAAAGGAAGTATTGGTGAACGAAAATGAAAAACGTAGCAATTTAACAAGCCAAACAATACTTTTGGTGTGGGAAAGATTGCTGAGCAATTGTGTTCTACAGAGCAGAGCGGAAGTGAGGGCCGAGGTCTCACCAGTCCTGCTGATGTGTGTGTATTTTTAAATTGTCCTAATGTCCCTCAGTGGGCGTTTAGTCTCGGATAACTCGGTGCTTTTTGGGACGTGAGAGAATGTGTCCCTGTGAGTGTGTATTTAAGTGTAAAGAGCTCAAAGTTTTCCCACATCGCCTCTATTTCCACACATGTACCAAAGGAAGGTGAGAAGGTGTTTATGTCTTTCAGGAGATTCGTCACGGGTGTGTTTCTCCTCTTGCCCAGCTGCCGTGTGTCATCAGAATTCAGGGCTGGTGGTTTGGGATAGTTCTCTATCCGTCTGTTTTCATGTTAATTGCTGGTGCTAGGAGGGGACTCTGTTTGTTTACGTGCAGCTGAAGCCTGAATGATCCATTTCTCGCTCCTGTAAAACGTCTGAAGTTAATCCTGTGAGCTTGCTGTGGGTCACCTGCACTTACATGAGGACTAAACAGATTATAATTTAAGAAATTATATGTGATTAAGTAAAACCGAACTGGTCTCGTCATGTCACATGCGGATGTCCATCCTGGTTTCTTTCTTAAGGACCTGCCTCATATAATTAAAGGGATAGTTCACACAAAAATAAACATCATTTACTCACTCTCAAGTTGTTTCTTTCCTCTGTTGAACAAGAAAGAAGACATTTAAAGACCCCCTATGGTGAAAATCAAGTTATTACTGTTATTTATATGTTTATGTGGTGTTTTTAAAAAGCTTTAAGACAAACCATGTACAAATTCATCATTGCACCACCATATCGGAGAATTTTCGCCTTAAAACCCGCTATTGTTTTCTGTTGATATCAAAACCGAGTACATTTAGCAATATAGTGGATGTATGTGATGTAAATTACGATGTTATAGTGAATTGCATGACTTTTTTATGACGTTTAAAGTGTTTCTAATGATGCTGATTTTTAGAAGGCAGCTCTGAGCTCTGTAGCGTTAGCAACACATTATTCGCTGTTTGACAATGTAATCAAGTAAAAGGCTAACTGTATTACCGACGTTGTAAACAGATTCATAACATCATTAACATTCTGATACGTCAACTTGTAGACGATCCTGTTCACTCTTCCACTTCTTCTGAATCAGCTTCTGGTTCAAACATATTCGACTGAATTAAACCAGTGTTTACTACAGTAAAGTTGAGTGAGTGGATCTCTGAGCTGGTGGGAGTGAGTGGAGGCGGGGCTAATTTGCATATTCATGATTACACATATTAAATGATGCAAGGGTGTAGAGTTACATTCAAGCTATTTTAAGGCATGTGTGTAAATATGTCCCTTTGGTGAACAAAGATGAGTTTTAAAGGATACAGTTATTGACTACAGAGGGCCTTTATTGAACGTCAGTAACCGGACAGATGACGGCACCCATTGATTTCTATAGTAAGTCAATGCTACCGTCAACTGTGTTCAACAGAAGAAAGAAACTTACAGGTTTGGAGCAACGTAAGGGTGAGTAAATGAAACGTTTTTTTTCTCTTTAAGGGTGCATTTCAATCAATCAGTGCCTTGTTCAATAGTCAGGGCTCTGCCGGTCTGAATGCAATGATACGATGTCCTACCTCCCTGTCGATATATGTATTTTCATACCTCTGCTCAAACATCACACATCATCAGTGTTTTTCATGCTATGACAGAGTTAGACGTCAGTCACCGAGCACAGCAACCGAAACAGCAGTTGCCTTTTACAGCTCCTCCTCAACCAAAACAACCAGCTTATGCTGCGTTCATGCCATAACTACTGTAATCTGAAAGAGATGGAAACCCACAACGTTATACTATATATATATATATATATATATATACTCTGTATATTCATGACTTGAATTTATGTTTCAATGGTAACACTATCAATGCCGAAATGAGTCTGCAGCAGTCAGGTGGTGCGGCTCAGTGACTTTATGTTGTTTATGTTCATTATTATTGTAATGTTATGTGCTTTGAGACATGAGGTAGTTCAACGCTTCCTCATGATGATTTTGTGTGTGTTTTTGTGTTTTGAAGAAGGAGTGGCTCTGAAGGAAGGGTGGGATTTTAAGCTTTCAGAGGTGGCTCGTTATGAAAATTGCCTATCCTAAGTTTAACCAGCAACAACATATTAGCTTAACTGCATAAACAACCACTCTCCACTTGTTTTTGGTTTACACAGATCTTCTTCTTCACTTGTTTTTGGATACTGAGATGATGTTGTACTCTTTCATAACATCGCTATATAACACTGAAAACACAAATTGCTGACAAAGAAATGTGTCATTAATGATGAAGTCTTGTCAATCACATGGAATGAGTTAATCGGCTTTAAAATGAGCAAGGTTGATATTAATGACATTTACAATGCTATTATTATTATTATTATTTATGGTAATATGATTGCATTTACATTAATGCATTTGCCAGACGTTTTTATTAAACGCAACTTGCATGGTCTACATGTTATCAGATAACACATTTTCTGGAATCAAACCCATTACCCTAGCGTTGCAAGCACTGTGCTCTTCTGTTTGAGCTCCAGGAACACTGCGTGTTTAAGCTACGTGTTGAAACTAACATCTTCTGAGATTCTGAGAAAAGTCTCCAAATATCACGGCAGATTTTTACTCAGCTTCTTTCCAGACAAACTGGATAGATAAGTTATTAACTTTAATTAAATTTAATTAATTGACTTTAATTTGTTTGTTTTTATTCATGTTTTGTTTATTTTGTCCTCGCTCATTTGCACACAACATTTTCTCTGTTCACACCACAGCGTTAAAATCAAGTGGTTAATGAATGTGCATTGAAATGTCATTAAGTTTAAGATCAAAACAAGGCCTTCACAGCAAAAGAATGTTGCAAAGTTGCACAAGAGTGCATTCAGGGAATAAAGCAGGGCTTAAGAGGCAAAGGACTAATGCATTCCACGGTTGCTCTAAAGCATTGCGTATAGCAGAAGCCGAAGCCATTAGGACGGTCTGCATAAAATCACAT
Source organism: Rhodeus uyekii (assembly GCA_037043235.1). Taxonomy (NCBI): domain Eukaryota; kingdom Metazoa; phylum Chordata; class Actinopteri; order Cypriniformes; family Acheilognathidae; genus Rhodeus; species Rhodeus uyekii. Next base: position 432,468 of record JAWRVZ010000222.1, read on the forward strand.
AAACTAAATGCAAGGTATTGATTGCTGATGTCCCTCTTCTCTGCTCCATCATCAACCATCAACACCACATAACTTCAGCATTAATTCTCCAACTTTTGTAAGCATTGTTTAGGGGAGTATAAGAGCGTGATTCGAGACTATTATTATTCTTATTGTCCTTAGGGGTCGATGACACAGGCAGACAATATTGGCATTTAGTGAGGCACATGTCCAGAGCTTAGAATACTGTACAGCACATCCCCAGCACCTGTTCAGGAGGGTTAATCTTGTCCTTGACATCAACAAGACGACCTTTTGATTGATTCTCCTGATATGACTAAGTGCATGTTTACACAGAAGTCCATCCTTTTTTCCTAAAGGATTCCAATAAAAAAAAAAATCTAATTTCTATCATGTTTTGGAACCATTTCCTATATGATAATTTCTATATGAAGATTTTAATGGGATTCAATTGGATCTTTATTCAGGTGTATATCGAGAATACCTCTTTTTTTATTCTTTCAAGAATTTTTAAGAAGCCTAAAGGTGTATTTTACCCATTTTTCTTTTACTAACAAATAGTGGTTTTTGATTGTGTCTTGCAGTTTGTTTAAACTCACTTGGATGTATGTTGAGCAAACTGCAGTCACATTATAAACAATATGGGCGGTATAAAAAAATAGACTACAGGAGAAACTGAAATGACTGTAAAAATAAATCAGAATATTCAATAAGATTCAAAAAATCCAACAAGATCCTACAGGAAAAAGTGGCATCCATTAAAATATATCAGAATTTCCAACAGGATTCTAAGAATCCAATAAGAGTGAAAAAAGTGAAATGCCAAAAGGATTTTTTGGCAAGGGATTGATCCAGTATGAAGTTGTACAGAAATGTTTGCTGCGTGTGCGAATTACGCACCAACTATATTTTTTATTTTCTATCATTTTAAAAGCGGTGCAAGAAGTTTAGATGTGTTGAGGGAGAACATGAGTGAATTCAGCTAAATTTGGTGGCGATGCGATCCATCCCTTCCTTCTTCCCTCCCTCCCTCCCTGTCCTCGCGTCTGTCCTGCTCTCACTTTCATCATCACCGCGCTCCGCGCAGCACGTGCCGGTTACGCACTCTGTCAGTCCACACCGTTCCGCGTCTTGGACTCTATAATATGTCACGGACTTTTGGGACAATCTTGAGATGACCGAAGCACAGGCACGACTTTGAACTCATCTCACACGGACCCGCTCCTCCCCAAAGAACCGAAACGAGCGTCGCGCGCCGGAGGGGGAAACCGGGCATGTGTTTTAGGAGACTTCTAAACATTTCTGCTGTGCGCTTAGACAGGATTTGCCAGGAAAACTTGAGTTATGGGATGCGTTCGGCTTTTTTGTTCTGCAGGGTGTGTTCCAAAACTTTTGAGTAGCCTAATTAATGCGCACCATGAAGTGCTTAACGTCCAGTGACGATTTAAGATGAAAATTCAGCAGAAATATTCATATCAATGTGGAGTCAGGGCTGTATGGACGCATCTTTGTGATTAAGTGATAACATGCAGACGATTCAACATTCACCTGAACAAGCTTGCATGTTTTTATTAGAACAAACTTACTGTCTTTTAAAGGGATGGAATGTTTTTAAGTTTAATTAGGGATTGTGTGACATGCCCTAATACTAATTGTCTATTTTTTTCTGATTGCAACAATCACTTTTGTTTAGAAAATACGTTTTGCTGTATATTAGAGTTTGGTTTGTTCAATATTTTTTAAACACTTTTATGCTTAATCAATTATCGGTTGTTTAACATAGAGATAAATTCTAAACAAAATAAAAACAAAAAAACAAAATTCCAACAAGGACAGTACCGGGAACAGGAAACAAAAGTGTCCACAGGTAAATTAATGATTTTTTTATTGTTATTCCCATAAATTATTAAAATATGTATGTAATAGACATTAATTCTTAAGTGCGGTGTGTTGATATATCGTTTGTCAAGATTAGTGATGAGTTTAAAGAAGAATTAGAATGGTAAAGATATTATTTGCTACTAAACAGGCTATTTAAGAAACAATATTATTATTAAATTAATAATGCATTCATTTTTATAATATTTTCAGTGATAAACAAGTGTGATATGGTAGTTATTTAGCTATTATTGTGATTAGAAATTTAAAAAAAAATTATTCTGCATATCTGCATAGGACACTTAATACAAATAATCATTATCGGTCATATAAACAAACTGTATTGGTCAGTCTCTGCTGTATTTAGTGCACTAGTTTGCTTGTGTAAACACAATAATGTTGGGTAGCCCTTCAAATAACGGAGGCATTAGGATGCTGGCCCCCCCTGCACCCAACGATGACAGGCGGGTTGAGTTTGTGGCTCTCACGGCTGTTCATACTGAAAGAAGCGAGCCGTCCACCCCAGAGCGGGGACACCCATCTCACCGCACCGGCTTGCTGGGCACGCCGCTGCCGGTGCCACCGGGCCCGAGGGCGACTCCTTCTGCCTCCAGCAAACGCTACAGAAAGTTGCAGAACTGCATGTACAACGTGCTCGAGAGACCCAGAGGATGGGCGTTCATCTATCACGCCTTCATGTAAGTCACCCTCAATCAAACTGTTGGTTTTGACTTTTCTGTTTTGCATCCACTTAAAAACTCCCCCTCGTGTCGTTCCAAAACCGTAGGGCTTTCGTTCATCTTCAGGAACACAAATGAAGATCTTTTTGATGGAATCTGGGAGATTTCTGGCGCTCCATTGACAGCTAAGCAACAACCAGATTGACGCTTCAAAAAGTTCATAAAGAGATTAATCCAAATGAATTGAAAGGTTTAGTCTAAATTTTCTGATGAGACACAGTCGCTTTATATGATGAACAGTGTGAATTCAGGATTTTATTCACATATAAACATGTTATGATCAGAAAACAAACAAAAACTCAATCAAAACTGCTTGACATACAAGAATGAACCTCATTGGTTCTTGAAGCTCAAACGTGATGCGGAACATGAGAATGAACCTCATTGGTTCTTGAAGCTCAAACGTTCTGCGTTACACAAGAATGAACCTCATTGGTTCTTGAAGCTCAAACGTTCTGCGTTACACAAGAATGAACCTCATTGGTTCTTGAAGCTCAAACGTTCTGCGTTACACAAGAATGAACCTCATTGGTTCTTGAAGCTCAAACGTGATGCGGAACATGAGAATGAACCTCATTGGTTCTTGAAGCTCAAATGTGATGCGGAACATGAGAATGAACCTCATTGGTTCTTGAAGCTCAAACGTGATGCGGAACATGAGAATGAACCTCATTGGTTCTTGAAGCTCAAACGTTCTGCGTTACACAAGAATGAACCTCATTGGTTCTTGAAGCTCAAACGTTCTGCGTTACACAAGAATGAACCTCATTGGTTCTTGAAGCTCAAACGTGATGCGGAACATGAGAATGAACCTCATTGGTTCTTGAAGCTCAAATGTGATGCATAACATGAGAATGAACCTCATTGGTTCTTGAAGCTCAAACGTGATGCGTAACATGAGAATGAACCTCATTGGTTCTTGAAGCTCAAACGTGATGCGTAACATGAGAATGAACCTCATTGGTTCTTGAAGCTCAAACGTGATGCGTAACATGAGAATGAACCTCATTGGTTCTTGAAGCTCAAACGTTCTGCGTTACACAAGAATGAACCTCATTGGTTCTTGAAGCTCAAACGTTCTGCGTTACACAAGAATGAACCTCATTGGTTCTTGAAGCTCAAACGTGATGCGTAACATGAGAATGAACCTCATTGGTTCTTGAAGCTCAAACGTGATGCGTAACATGAGAATGAACCTCATTGGTTCTTGAAGCTCAAACGTTCTGCGTTACACAAGAATGAACCTCATTGGTTCTTGAAGCTCAAACGTTCTGCGTTACACAAGAATGAACCTCATTGGTTCTTGAAGCTCAAACGTGATGCGTAACATGAGAATGAACCTCATTGGTTCTTGAAGCTCAAACGTGATGCGTAACATGAGAATGAACCTCATTGGTTCTTAAAGCTCAAACGTGATGCATAACATGAGAATAAACCTCATTGGTTCTTGAAGCTCAAACGTTCTGCGTTACACAAGAATGAACCTCATTGGTTCTTGAAGCTCAAACGTTCTGCGTTACACAAGAATGAACCTCATTGGTTCTTGAAGCTCAAACGTGATGCGTAACACAAGAATGAACCTCATTGGTTCTTGAAGCTCAAATGTGATGCGGAACATGAGAATGAACCTCATTGGTTCTTGAAGCTCAAACGTGATGCATAACATGAGAATAAACCTCATTGGTTCTTGAAGCTCAAACGTTCTGCGTTACACAAGAATGAACCTCATTGGTTCTTGAAGCTCAAACGTTCTGCGTTACACAAGAATGAACCTCATTGGTTCTTGAAGCTCAAACGTGATGCGGAACATGAGAATGAACCTCATTGGTTCTTGAAGCTCAAATGTGATGCGGAACATGAGAATGAACCTCATTGGTTCTTGAAGCTCAAACGTGATGCGGAACATGAGAATGAACCTCATTGGTTCTTGAAGCTCAAACGTTCTGCGTTACACAAGAATGAACCTCATTGGTTCTTGAAGCTCAAACGTTCTGCGTTACACAAGAATGAACCTCATTGGTTCTTGAAGCTCAAACGTGATGCGGAACATGAGAATGAACCTCATTGGTTCTTGAAGCTCAAATGTGATGCATAACATGAGAATGAACCTCATTGGTTCTTGAAGCTCAAACGTGATGCGTAACATGAGAATGAACCTCATTGGTTCTTGAAGCTCAAACGTGATGCGTAACATGAGAATGAACCTCATTGGTTCTTGAAGCTCAAACGTGATGCGTAACATGAGAATGAACCTCATTGGTTCTTGAAGCTCAAACGTTCTGCGTTACACAAGAATGAACCTCATTGGTTCTTGAAGCTCAAACGTTCTGCGTTACACAAGAATGAACCTCATTGGTTCTTGAAGCTCAAACGTGATGCGTAACATGAGAATGAACCTCATTGGTTCTTGAAGCTCAAACGTGATGCGTAACATGAGAATGAACCTCATTGGTTCTTGAAGCTCAAACGTTCTGCGTTACACAAGAATGAACCTCATTGGTTCTTGAAGCTCAAACGTTCTGCGTTACACAAGAATGAACCTCATTGGTTCTTGAAGCTCAAACGTGATGCGTAACATGAGAATGAACCTCATTGGTTCTTGAAGCTCAAACGTGATGCGTAACATGAGAATGAACCTCATTGGTTCTTAAAGCTCAAACGTGATGCATAACATGAGAATAAACCTCATTGGTTCTTGAAGCTCAAACGTTCTGCGTTACACAAGAATGAACCTCATTGGTTCTTGAAGCTCAAACGTTCTGCGTTACACAAGAATGAACCTCATTGGTTCTTGAAGCTCAAACGTGATGCGTAACACAAGAATGAACCTCATTGGTTCTTGAAGCTCAAATGTGATGCGGAACATGAGAATGAACCTCATTGGTTCTTGAAGCTCAAACGTGATGCATAACATGAGAATAAACCTCATTGGTTCTTGAAGCTCAAACGTTCTGCGTTACACAAGAATGAACCTCATTGGTTCTTGAAGCTCAAACGTTCTGCGTTACACAAGAATGAACCTCATTGGTTCTTGAAGCTCAAAAGTTCTGCGTAACATGAGAACGAACCTACTTGGTTCTCGCACATGAAGCGAACATGCTTGAGCTTCAGTTTCCCACAACTGATGGATGTATGAGTTGATCATTTACATCTTTTACATTTATGCATTTGGCCGATGCTTTTATCCAAAGCGACTCACATTGTATTCAAAGAACACGTTGAATCAGTTCTTGCTTTCCCTGGTTTTGAACCCATGACCTTGGCGTTGTAAACACCAATGCTCTACTGATTGAGCTACAGGAAAGCTGATCAATGCTTCTATTTGAGTAAAAAAGCATAAATTCAGTCTGTTCCTCATATAAAGCAAAAATTTAGTTTTATGATTAGTTTTATGATCTCTTTGTGAACTTTAAAACAAACAAAAAATCTTTACTTGTGTTCCAAAGATGAACGAAACTCCTACGGGTTTGGAATGACATGACGTTGAGTAATTAATTACAGAATTTGAATTTTTATGGTCAGCGTTAAACTATCCCTTTAAGCCAAGAAAGAAGCATGTTGATATATGACCTCAGAGAAACCGTTAATGATAAAGTGATTTGCTCACATAAATGGCCCACCTGCGATACGCTCACCTGGAGTTAGTGATGGCCTCTAATTCTGAACAAGCTGAGTCGGGATATTTTCCTATTAGGTGACCCTTCCAATAGACCATATCATTTCAACACCAGCCAAGATTGATTTTCATATCTCACAATTGGATTAAATTCCCATGCTGCATTCTTTCAACAAATCAAATTTACTTGAATGGAAGAGCGCTGTTTGACATTTACAGATGCCTTGTATGGCTGTAACTTTTTTGAAACCGTAAAATGCCTTGGGCTGCTCTAATACAGCACATTATTAAATGTTTTATTCATTGTTGCTGATTGTGTTGCCAACTAAAAGGGCCGGGTATATAGAGCAAGTGCTCAGCCGTACTAACTTTGACATTTGTGTATTTAGGGTTAGTTATTAGCCCACTTCTCTTGGTTGAGGGTCCTGGCTGGACCCTACTCTGAAATAATCCACTATATCATTGTTTTTGGCTGGTCAGAAGTTGTTCCCAGCCAACAGGCACTTCTGATAGGTTGTTTAGGGATGTCTGTGACTATGACTGTAATTTTAGCCCGCCGCAGAGAAGACAGGTGGGAGATGGCTTTTAATCTAGTGTTGAACAGTGTGTATCTGTGACATTCAGATGTATTTCTTTCCTGAAGTGTGATTTCTTTTTGAGAAGGCTTTTTTGACCCCTACAGTGCATTGTTTTTATCTTCTCAAATTCATAGTGAGAGACACCAGCTCTGATCCATTACAGTCTGAGAGCAGAAGGGAGCTTATCAGAGTCTCTCATACCTCCGCCTGTCATTCATCTCCCTCACTCAAAAGCACAGTACAGGCCAAATCACAACTAATTCACTGATCTCCTAATGAGTGCTTTTTGTTTTCAAGTCCAATCTAATTGCAAATTCCAAAATAACTTCAGGGAAAGCTATTTACTCACATTAACTCACAGAACAAGACATTTTGAAAAATCTGTTGACAGTAGACATTGACTTCCAAAGTATGGAAGAAAATACTATGGAAGTCAATGGGTCTCATCAACTGTTTGGTTACCAACATTCTTCAAAATATATTCTTCTAAATATTCAGCACAAGACAAAAAATGAATACTGGTTTGGAACAACTTGTGGGTGAGTCAATGACTTTTTACATTTATATCCCAATTTTGGGTGAACTATCCCTTTAAAGTCAACCTGATTTGCTACTTTTTTTACTATTGAAACATGACTTATTTCCAAGTGAAACAGGATATTTAGTGGGAAAAAAACTTGGGTGAGACTTGATTTTATCCAGCGTGATTAGCCTGTGGAAAGCAGGCGTTGAATATCAGAACCAGGCAGAATGTCATTTTCCTAAAACAATGCTTTGACTGATAAATATTGCTTGAGGTCAGAAGACAGGGAAACTTATTTTAGAAGAATGAGTTATTACAGTTCAAGAATAGAGAATTCTTTGCAATGTCATACACTTTAAGACTGGAAATCTTTTTGAGAGTGAAGAAAGTTTGCAAGACAAATTGTGAGAAATCCTTAAGAATATTCCTAGGTGCAGTTCTTGAAAAAAAAGCCTTGAATATTTTCTCCAGATTGTTCTTAAAGGAAATTATCCGCTAACACTTTACAATGAGGTTTCATTAGTGAACATTAACTATGTTAGTTAGAACATCTGAACTAAGAATTAACAATACTTCTAAAGTATTTATTCATCTTAGTTCATTTTAATGTAAACATCAAAAGTTGGATTACTATTAACTAACATTAAAAAAGATTAATAATTACTATAACACATTTTTTTCAGTTCTGTCATAAAGATGTTTTAACAAGTATTTTGGTGGACATGAAATATGCTTGACTTTTAATTTAAGTTATAAAACTAGAAGAAATTATGAATTAGTTTGAGTTAATAATGATTTGCTTTGTGAATCCGGACCCAGAAATGTTTCAAGTACTTATGGTAGTAAATCTTGATTTCATGTTGAGTTTAATTGGTTTGAAAATGTGAAGGTTTGAAAGTCTGATCTCATCAACTGTTTCTGTAGGAGTTACGTCAAGGACCTTTATGCCTGTTCATGTAACAGCCTTTAAATGTGTCGAGTCTCTGATTTGGTCAGCCAGATAGCAGACCCTTTCTCCATGAAGAGAAGCTGTCTGGTCTGGCGTGTATTTTAAACAAGTATAGCGTCTCTAAGCCACTGCCACCATTTGTTTACACCATCTATGCTGAGCACTCTCTCTCTCTCTCTCTCTCTCTCTCTCTCACCTACACTCTCACACAGAAGCCAAATATATAAGGTCATTTTTTGATGGGTCGTATTATGCTTTTTCACTTTTTATCTTTCATCAGTGTGTAATGCTGCTGCTTGTGCATGAAAAAATTCTGCAAAGTTACAAAGTTCCTCCAGCAGGAGTTCTTCTCTATATCAGTGTTGGTGTTTCTGAACTCCCTGAAACGCCTCCATTGAGTCTCGAGTTTCGAAAACATAATTCCTGCCCAAGGCGTACGTTTATACATTACATTTAAAAAAGATGAAAATCAAGACCGTAAAGCAGTGTTTTTCAACCACTGTGCCGCGGTACACTAGTGTGCCGTGAGAGATTATTCAATTTTTTAAATTATTCAATTTTACCTAATTGGTCTAAAAAACATTTTTTGAAAACTAATTAATCATAAAATACTTTTTTCTTTGTGTTTATTAAATTCCTATTCAAGACACTTTGATAAGAATGACTATATATTGTTAATATAGGCTACAGAGTTTCATTTGTTAACATTTTTGGTTGGTGATTTTTTTTCAATGAATGTACCTTGGCTCAAAAAAGGTTGAAAAACACTGCCGTAAAGGACATAACAGATCACCATTAATATACAGTAGAAGATCAATTTACCAAATTCTTACAATATTTTATTATGTTAAAATTTTAAATGTTCAATTTTTTTTACATAATAAAATATATAATATAATATATAATAAGTTATAATAATTATATAATAATTGTACTTATATTTAATAATTTTAATTATATATTAATTATGTATCAATTATATATTAATTATTTATGTATTATATTAATTATATTATGTTATAATTATATTAATAATTACATAATAATTTATTATTATATAATTTTCTTATTACATTTATTATTTTATTTAAAAAAAATACATATTTAATGCTGGTCAGGAATCATGAGATTAGTTATTTTTTATGGCCATATATTTATTTTTTTGTTTCTTTAGCTTTCTAGGTGTCAACCTAATGGAAAGTAAATAGTAATTGTAAAATTGCATTTTACATTAAAATTATTTTTAACTGTATAAATGGGCCTTTACACATGAAAATAAATAGCATCCTTTGATAGTTAGAGGTCCGAAGCTTGAAACAGATTGCAAAAAACTTGCTTTTACTATATCTATCCTGTGATGCAGAGGTTTGGTTCAACTACATAAAAGATACATTTATATATGATCATTTATATTTATACATATGGATAAATTCATACTTTTTTGTATCTCACTTTCAGTTTTGCAATAGTTACTGCATTTGCTTTTAGGAAAGATTACTTAACAAACAAATGATTACTGTGTGAATGAATAGGTTTAGGTAAAAGATTGTAGTGCTCAGAGGTCATCTGCATATAAGACATCTCGAAACCGGACGCTAAAAACGTAGATGAGCGTTCTTATAATAATTACATTGTCTCGTTTTCCAATGAATGAAATACAGTGAGGAGTTATTAACAGTACCTGACGTGTCAAGGTTACGACTCTCATGTTTCAGACACCCAGTGTCAGATTCTCTAGAGCCTGGGCATGTGGATTATGCCACTTCTGCCAATGTATAGCATTAGTGTCTCGATTTAACCAGAGAACAGACATGACATGGGCATCAATCTAACTAGATGTTGTCGGACCACAAGTTTTAAATGTCCTTTGGTGCCTTTTAGACAAATCTGAGTGATTAAACAGTTTATACAGTCCTATAAAAAATTCAAGTTAATTCTTGGTAGTGGTACTTCAGCCAGAGTCTCTGAATTATCCTGTGAGCGTGTGTTAATGTGAAACTTTAACTGTAGATTAGAACCGGTACTGCATGGCTCAGGGAAATGAAGTAGCACATTGATCATTAAATTGAGACTGCAATTAAGCAAGGGGTGTAATGTCTTGATCGCTTAATTAGGTTGCTGGAGGCAATGTGTTTCTCTCATGGTTTCTCTCATGTTTCCAACTGTTGTGAAGAGTTGCTCAAAGAAGAAACACTCTTTCTCTCTCTAAAGTTTGATTTTTAAACATGCCCTCTAAATGAAATGCTAGAGAATGAAGTGAGATGGTCAAGATTTAGACTAAAGGCTCAGCAGGAGAAAAGTTTTGTCCAAAGGACGATTGGGATCTCTCTTGGGATTTCTTAAAAAAAAAAAATTAAATCATTACTGTTGTGACTAAACCTTGTAACTCCCTGATCCTCAAGCTATCATCTCTGCTTGTTTTCAATGGCAGGGTAAATAAAGAACTAGTTGTTTGAAAAAGTACGACATTTTCTTTACTCTAGAAACACTACATATAAAGGCTGAGTGTCTTAGTCTTGCGTTTGTCTTCAAGTCACATCCAATACTGTCTTAAATAAGGTAACCTGTGCGAAGCACTGCATCTTTTGATTTTGACCAAATGACAGAAAAAACGGAGCGTCCCTCACAGCTGCATTAAACTTTATAACATGTAAGTTGATGAAAATATGATGTAATGCACTTACTGCCTCAGATGCACTCGTTCTAAAGCTATAATCACTAACATTTCTATCAAGATAAGATTATATAAGTTTGAAAAAATATAGGGAATTTGCTCTGTAAATTTTACTGAGGAAAAAAGTAACTTTCAGACTAAAATCACACATTACTTGGAGAACAAACGTAGCTAACTTTCCTAACATTAGTGACAAAATGCATTGTTCTGGCCAGAAAATGGAGCTCTTTCACGCAAGTCAGACAGAGAGGACACCTGCTGCTTTTGCTGAAACAAATTCTTCTGTTGTGACACTGAGCCATTGCTAGGACACGAGCACACCTTTGACCCTGTTAGTTCTACACAAATGTCTGGTAGCCTGTAAAAAGTTTATGCATGGTACGTGCATCTTTTTTTACCACTCTTGCACTCACCCCAAATTAAGATGTCTTGTCGGAGGGTAAACATACAAGCTGTGTACATGATGTACATGGGCGGATGCCTGCGATACAGCTGGAGTTTTAGCAGGCCGAAGCTGACCTTTGCTTACATTCGTCTTCCATTGCACCACATATAGAAAATCACATGCTGCTTTCAACAGGCTCTGGGCAAACACAAGAGGAAAGGTTCTTGGACTGTATCGCGGTGATAGGAGTTATTAAACACAGTCTTGAACTGAAGAGACAAACAGCATGTTCAACAATATTATTGATCTGACTGTGCCGACGTCGCACTTGTATGACAACTAAAGTGAGCTGGACGATGACATCCTTTTTTGCAGAACTGCTATATAGATGAAATCAACATTTAATAATTGATGATCTTTACAACAGAACTGAATCAATACTTCAGCCGAACAACAGCTGAAATTAATAATTTTCCTGTTATCACAGAAAAGCTGCTTTGAAACAATCCTGACTTGACTATAGCACTGGTTACAGAAAAACATCTCCATCCCTCGAACAGCCCACGATCCACTCTTTAACCTCACCCTAGAAATGAGGCAATAAAGTGAGCTCTCATTTTGTTAGACGACTTCCCTTTTAATATCGGTGGCTTTCTGTCTGTTTTGATTTTGTTATTTTGTTATATGTCATGTGGATTAATGCAAACAGCTTTGCAGCTTAATACACTGCTCAAAAAAAATGAAGGGAACACTTAATCATCACAGTGTAACACGGAGTCAATTAAATTTCAGGGATCTAAATCTGTCCCGTTAGGAAGCAGAAGTGATTGTGAATCAGTTTCTCCTGCTTTGGTGAAATGAAAGCAACAACAGATGCACTGGAGATGCAACAGCAAGACCAGCCCTGAAAGAGAATGCTTTGAGACAATTGTTCTCTCCTTATTCTTCCTGACTGATTTGTGTTTAGTTTGGGTCCTTGTCTCTGTCTGTATGAGGCAGTTCCTGCAACACAGGCAGTCCTGCTCCTCCAGGATGATCATCCATACGTGCCGTCGCAAGGAGGTTTGGTTTTTCTCCCAGCACAGTTTCAAGAGCATGGAGGAGATACTGGGAGACAAGCTGTTACACGAGGAGAGCTGGACTGGGATGTAGAAGGACAACATCCAGCAGCAGAACTGGTATTCCTTGCGCGAGGAGGAACAGGATGAGATTGCATGTTTCTGACCAAACTTCATGAGGGTGGCATGAGGGCCCGATGTCCTCTAGTGGATCCTGTGCTCACAGACCAGCATCGTTCAGCTCGACGGGTTTTGCCAGAGAACTCCAGAATTCAAGAATCACATGTGTGTAGAAGCACAGACTGTCCAGGAGCTACTGATGCCCTGATCCAGGTCTGGGAGGAGATCCGTCAGGACACCATGTTGTCATGAGTGCATACAGGCACTCAGAGCCACACACACACGACAGACTTACATTATGAGTTGCTGTGATGAACTTCATGCAAGTTGCATCACCCTGTAACTTGGCTTCCATTGACTGATTTTGGTTTCCATTGACTGTCACATTTACATTTGGCAGATGCTTTTATCCAAAGCGACTTGCATTGCATTCAAGAAACACATTTACATTCTAATCAGTTCTTCCTTTCCCTGCGAATCGAACCCATGACCTTTGCGTTGCAAGCGCCAACCTCTACTGTTTGAACTACAGGAAAGACTGTTACATAACTTTGTTCTAAATAAATTATAGAATAAATATAAATAAGGATTTTCAAATGTAATATTTCATTCATTGAGATCCAATGTGTGATTTAAGTGCTCCCTTAATTTTTTTCAGCAGTGTATAATAAAGATGCAATGGTGTTGGCTGTTTTAGCATGAAAATGGACGTAGCCAAATGAGAAGGAAAATATGAAGCTGAGAGAAAAGTGAGCATGCCTGCATTTTTATCTCCTTTAGGATTCAGTATGTTTTGCAGTTTTACCTATTCTTTAACTTTAAGCAGTCAGCCAGAAATAACAGCTTGTCCAAAATTGGTGTTCGGTCCCTCAAAGTGCTGTATGGTTGAGTTTGAGTAAGTAAATATATAATAAAAATTGCGCTCCCTCGGCACAAACACATAGCCTCGCACAGTGGAATTGCGTGAGTAAGAAATGCTTTTGTGCTCGTAGTGCTGTTACGCTGTTCAATAATGCATTTTTGTGCTTTTAAAGAAATTACGCAGCAATCATAAATCCGACGGGGATAGGACCCTCCTCTCCTGGGAAGGTCATTGATTTTTTTTTTCTGTGGTGGCCGTGACCTTGTCAAGTTTAGCTGCTGACTAGAGGGGCCACCGAGAGTTTTGGGATACACAGATTTGTTGTAAAGCGGCATAGACAAACCACAGTTAGTTGGTTGCATCCACATCTGGATGACAGGGTAATGATTTAATACACATGCATTAGCAGACTTTTAAACAAAAATAATGGCAGACACTTTTCCAGTGAGCAGGGTGGTTTTGATAACATGTGTTTTTAGTTTCGAGTTTTCTTAGGTTTTGTTCACGCTGCGAGCCTTAGTGTTAAATTCCGATTTATTGCTCAGATCCTTTTTTGTGTATTTGTTCACAATGTTTTTTTTTTAAATGTGGCCAGTATCAGATTCCAGTGTGAACTGATGAAACTGAACTGACCCACATCACAGAACGCTGTCATAGGGAAGTGAACTCAGAGAATTGACAAATGTTGCTCTAGAATGAATTCTGATATGACCGTTCAGACTGAGGTCACATTGTAAAACATTACATTTAATATCACATATGGAAGTGCACAATTCAGAATCAAATTCAATGTAGTTTGTGCGGTTCACACTCTCATGAGAAAAACATATGTGCAAAAAAAAAAAAAAGGATTTGGACCACATTTACCTGCAGTCTGAATGTAGCCAAATTTGATGTTTTCTTTCTTTTATTTATTTATTTGTTTGTTTGTAAAATAATATATCATCCAACTAACTCTATTTATGTCTACAGGACCTCAGCATTGACCTACCAAACCCAACTTACATTTTTGTAAACTAAGCTTTCTATCTGTAGTTTGTTATTTTCCTCACCCATGCCTTTTTACAGTGTCCTGACTCGAGTAAATAAATATCGGACTTTTCCAACATGGGCTTATGAGAGCATGCGTTTAAATCCTCATTATTTATAGATGAAGGATTGAGATGGATGCAACTTTCACAGTGCTGTTCCTTTACACAAATCAGATGAACTATGTGAAAGAAATCTGCCTAAGATGGATATCGTCCAGACTGGAAGTTAGGCTATTGGAATGAATGCTAGGGTTGCTTCAGGACCCATATTTTATATTGTTAAATCATGTGGAGATCCATCACAGCACCACAATTGTTTATTGAATATAACTTTCTGCTCAGCATATTCATTTAACCTGCTCGTGACTGCAGTGTTGTTTGTTTCCCATTAGCCAGCTTTATTGGTTAGTGTCAGTGGAGTGTAAATTCAGCCCCATTAAAAATACCCAATATTTATTTATCACTTTCCGTTCCATAATATGCTTCAGCAGTGTATTATCTCTTTTTCTCACACCACCTCTAATTTATGCTCAAGCTACGGCAGTCCATCTCATGCCCATACTACTGCAGCGCAGTGCCTAAATCCACTCTTTCGACAAGTGGTAATAAGGTGAATTAGGTGGAAGAAGAGGAAATGTCTTTCGAGTCTTTCAGCCAAGTGCTATAGCTGAGGGCACATTTATGATTGATTAGGAAGTACTTGTGAGTAGATTATGGCTTCAGGCCTTTGGCCTCACTTAAGTCTCGATGCTCGGGATAGTCCTTCCAGCATGAAACATAGACATTTCTGTTTTGAACTTCCAGTTTTGTGTTGCTAGTTGTTTGTGTTTTTCTCATGATTTGTTGAATTGTTTTAATTTTGTTTCTAATTTGGTTCGTTTTTGTGTTTTGTCATGTTCTGTGGAATTGGATTTCTTTGAGTTAGTTTTGTTTCAATGTTTTGTTTTATCATGTTTCAAATACAGTAATACCTCAGTTTACAAGTGACTTTGTATACGAGCAAATCGGTGTACGAGCATGGAAAGTCAAATCGTTTTTTTGTGCATTTTTTTGTGTAAAAGTCCTATTTTTACTGGAAATATCCTGACGACAGCCTCTCACAAAGCCCATCACCCCTTCACTCGTTCATTCTCTCAGTCGCTCGGTTTGGTTCATCATTCACAACAGTGATACTTTTATAAGTGATTTACAGCGGTTTCACCTCGTGTTGTTCACATTAATTGTGATCGCTATTGTTCACGTAGTGAAATATATACGTACAGTTCAGCATATAGACAACGAGCTCAAGATGAGAAAGAAAGAAGGGATGAAATTCTCCCTGTAAGCAGTAAAACCCTCCTCTCGTCTCCTTCACGCCAGCAGACGCGACTCACAGATAAAGTGCGTTACAGTAAATTGTCAAGTATTTTTAGAGTTTAATTGTCAATTATTAATAAGTATTTATATGAGATTTTAATGGTTATAATTTTAACTGTAATTAATAGTGTAAAACCAAAAAAATATTTAAAATGGGCATTTATGGTCGTGTGGAACGAATCGAGTGATTTTTATTGCATTCTTATGGGGAAATTTGTTTTGGTGTACGAGCATTTTGAGTTACGAGCTCTTAGAACGAATTAAACTCGTAAACCAAGGTGTTACTGTATTTAGTTTTAAATATTTCTTTGTTTTGCTTTGATTTCTTTCAGTTAGTTTTATTTCATTTGGCTTTTTTCTGTCATTTTTCTCAAGTTTTACTTTTGTTTCATTTCATCTTCTTACAAAACATTGGCTCTTTACGATGGTGTCGTTATTTTCTCAGTCAAGGAGCGAGGGCTGTTGCTCAGCAGATTGAGTTAAATGAGGTGTGTGCAGGTAATGCTCTCTTTATCTGCATTAGTTCACACTGTTTATTAAGGCTTTGAGTGACTTCATTATGTCTCATCCTCAGAGGAACTTCATCCAGTGGAGGCTGGAGATTACTGCTCCTATGAAAGATGTGCCCTTTTTCCCCCCAGGAAAAATTAGATTATCATCACACTAATTAGATTTTATTAGAACGGAGGAGGTGATTATGCAGGAATCACTCTCCCAGCCTGTAGATGGGCCACTGTACACACACTCAGGAAATGTGAGAGGACGTTGGCCATTTCAAAGACCAAACGTGGGGAGTTTTGTTCTGAATTATTTGACCTGGCCTCCTTCAGTGACTGTTGCATCTCTCCGCAGTCACTCCTCACATCTTTGGGAATGTTTGCATGTTGGGAAGCAGGCGCTAAACTGATAGTCTCGCTCCATACCATGCCACATTCTGTACATGGCGACGTGTCCAGTTGGCACTACCGGCTTTACTCAGGTTCCTGATAAATTTATACCAGGGGAAGATTATTCATTTCTAATGTTACGTACGTGTGTGGAGACATGGTGTGTGTTTTTATATTGTGTATCCATGCAATGACAGCTGACAGCACCCGATCTTTAAGGGTCAAATTAATTTGATCTCAGAATCTTACAATCAGTAAGATTGCACATGGTAATATTAGTTAGTTAACATGAAATAACAATGTTTTTGAAAGCAGTCTCTTATACTCACCAAGTCTGCATTCATTATTTTTTATTTAAAAATGTAGAAAGTAATTTTGCAACTACTTGTCAGCTAACTCTCATTAGAGCATTAGAGCTTTCCTCTAGCTCAACCAGGAGAGCATTGGTGTTTGCAACGCCATGGTCATGGGTTTGATCCCAGGGAAAGCAAGACCTGATTCAATGTGTTTCTTGAATGCAATGCAAGTCGCTTTGGATAAAAGCATCTGCCAAATGCATCAATGTAAATGTGTTAGTAGACGGTCTGCTTAATAACCCTTAATTTTAATGCTGCCAACAACATTCTACTGACTTAGAAGTACCTTTGCAACTAACACTCGACTAATACTCAAATGAGGGTTCATTGACATGTAGTTGTAAAGTTACTTAAAGTTAGTAGAATGTGTAAAGTGGACAATTGAAATAAAGCTTAACTAAAATATAAAAATAAAAAATAATAGAAAGAACAGTAATATTGTGCAATATTATGATAACTAATAACTAACATCTGTTGTCACTAATTTCTAATTTAATATATTTAAAAAATGTACTTGTGACGCTTTTCAGCCGTCACTGTAGAAGAGTTGGGAAGACGGAGGCGGGAACCGGCAGACATTTAAGGCTTTTAATGTGACACAAAAATAAATACAAAATAAAAGTACTGGAGGCAGCAAAACATGACATAAATCCCAGGCCTGGTCCTCTCTCGTCCTTCACTGTCGTCACTCGTCCTTTTCTGCCTTTGCTCCTCCATAAGATACGAGACCGGTGGCTCAAAGTTGGTTTTCTCCATGCAATGAAAGTGAAAAACGTAATAAAAAACAATTCATATACTAAAACTCTCAAATCTCATTCATGTGTACGCCTGTTCAAATACATGATGTCATGCCAGGTTTAACTTAATTGTTTTTCATGTCTTTCATATATTGTGATGCATTTTCAAATGAAATATAGATGAGAAATAAATTAAGTTAAATAGGTGCAGGAGTCGTTCCAGTAAAAGGTAGTGTGATGCGGTGGTTCGTCCTTGTGATAGAGCGCTGGAGAAGTTCTGATGTGGTGTATTCATTTCTCCTTTCGGGGCAGAAATGTTTCCCACGGGACGACCTGTCTCTCCCAGGATGAGGCGCAGTGGGTTTTAAGTTTCCAGGATAATGACGAACCGTTCTCCAGCTGATAGTCTAGTATCCGCACTGTAATTTACAAACGCTGACTCAGGGTTAAGATTGTGTGCATTCTGCGATTTGTTAGTGTTCATTTTCCCAATGAATCACAGTGATTAATTGCCATGTTAATCCAGCGAGTGAATAAATGCCAGTCAAATCACTGCTTTCGCAAAGACGGCCTTGCTTAACAGATTTCCTGGAGCGAGTAAATAGTACAGCAACCATGTGCAACCTTCGTCATGTTTATCAAGTGAGGAA
Organism: Rhodeus uyekii; assembly: GCA_037043235.1. NCBI lineage: Eukaryota > Metazoa > Chordata > Actinopteri > Cypriniformes > Acheilognathidae > Rhodeus > Rhodeus uyekii. The sequence continues at coordinate 450,868 of JAWRVZ010000222.1, forward strand.
TGCAATAACACTCTAGATTTATTGATGTAATTCAGTATCCATCTGAATCTGGGATTCACAACATCCCCACCCATAGAGATCAGACGACGACCTGCGTCTAAAAGCAGCGAGAGATGGAAAGACCAAAGGCCCAAAAGTGCATAGCCGCCATAGCGTGTAACGTGATCCACACCAGCGTTGATACCCCCTTAATCTGCTGTAATCTCTGTTTATGTAATGTTATTTTTGCCAAACTAGACTTGGAGTCTGACGTTTTTGGTGCAGGCCTTTGAACCAGGCTTATTTTAAGTGGACATAACCATCTTACTGCACTCAGGCGGTTTTTACAAACACAGACATGAAAGTGTGAAGTGGCAGCATATTCAGAGCTGTAGATCATCAGCAGAGATTGAAGCATGATAGGGATGATTCAAATACTTTAGCCTTTAGAGCATTGTCTTCTGTAAGTGTAGCTGAGGGACATCTCTAGCATTTGATCCTTCATAAACACCTTAACAATGAGTTGCTTGAAGTTTCCATTGTTCAGAGGTTTATGTTGTGGTCTTGCATTTAGTATGGGGGTTAAAATAAGCTTAGCCACTCCTCTTTCGCACTGGCATCATCGATTATTCATGTCAGAGAGCTGGTTTATAGTAGACAATGAAGTTAGGGCCAAGCACCGAAGGTGCGGAGCCACCGATTGTTTTTGTTCTCGTAATTCTTTTTCCGCCATGGAGGTCTATGGCAGCTCATAAAACCGCTTGTGGGAAAGTTATGAAAATTGGCACACTAATAGAGGATAGTCCGATCTGTCAACAGAGCAAAATTAGAGTCTCTAACTCAATCCCTCTAGCGCCACCTACTGTTCAAAGTTGAACTTACATTTATGCTAATAACTCTTGAACCACAAGGCCAAGAAACAACATTCTTATGTCCACTGAATTATTGGCTTAAGACAATTCGATTGCACCCTGTGACGTCATTTTCCTAGGCCGTTTGTCTGACTTTCATGAAAATTGAATCACATCACCTCCAGACAAAGCTGACAAAAAGATATTTAAATCAAGTTGATTTGTCAAACCGTTTTCGATTAACTCACGAATGAATTCAATACAATGGCGGTCAAAATGAAATCAAGGCTATATCTCCGCATCGCATTAGCATATTCTGACCAAACTAGGTGCGTGTCATGGCAATCGTGATCTGAGGCTACCTGCATAGTTTTGACGCAGTGCCCCCTAGTGGTCAGGAGATATTTAAAAAGTGACGCTTTTGCTCATAACTTCTGAACGCTTTGGCCAAAAGTCATGAAACTGGTCTCTTTAGATCCAGTGCATCATGCCAAGTCCTGTCATAGTCGGCCAAATGTCTGTACACCATTTTGTTTTTCTTTCAAAACCTATTTTTTCAATTTGTTTTTCCGATTTTCACCAAAATCAAATCGTATTATCTTCAGACTGTGGCAACAAATGGTTATGGATTTCATGTCGATAGACAAAACTGTTTTTGTATACTGCATCAACAAATTTGGGGTCATAAAATTACTTTAATGATCTGTCAGCAATGATTTGCCCAATTGACACATAACTTTGCACGTGTCATTGTCACCTCACTCTGAACGGACCACATAAATTGACACATCAGTTTGGTTACGGTGCAGCCTGTTGGTCGAAAGGGATAAAATGTTAAATCTAATTACTAATGACTCGTATTGATGATTTTTCAGCCATTTGGACTAAAGTCATCTTAAAAACTCTCAAGATTTTTATTGCCGTTAGTCTAATACTGCCAACGATGACTGTTAATGCCCTCCTTCCGCTTGGCCCCTTCATGGCTGCTTGCAGCTATATTTGTAATTCTAATTGAAAGAGACACTGTTTTTCGTGTTTAAAACTGTAAAGCTGCTTCCATTTAAAGTATCTATTGTATAGTGCTATAGAAATAAGCTTTACTGGAGTACCGAATCGCAGAGCTTGTGCAAATATATCCACATCACTATGATCAGATGCTTTCTTAACTGCTGTTTTCTCATGCTTTTTTTGTTACTGAAAGGTAAGTGTGCAGCACATATTTACATATTAATCTAATCATGATAAAAACTACTGTCCCATGAGCAAAGATTTGTGTTGTTGGGGGTCCTGCGTCCATCAAGGTAGAGGCAGTATGATGTTTTCTCTAAGTATTACTGTGTAGACTTCCTTTGGCCGTCATGACTTTTATTGAAAAGGCAATTGACATAATTAAGATATGCTAAAACGTCATTAAGTTAAAAGGTCTGAAAGTCACACTCAGCAGTATGAAAGGCTTTTTTTATCAAGTATACATGACCTACCACTGTTTTAAATTTATATTTTTATGTGGGTGCATGTTAGTGTACAATAACCACTTGCACTTTCACATATTTATTATTTGAAAGTGGTCTGAATATGACCTGTTGCTCTGATTTAATGTTTTAATTGTAGCCATCAAAATGTATTCTGAGCCTTCACAGTGGTAGAAATGGCACTTGTCTGAGTTGAAATTAATAAAAACACTTTTTTAATCTGGAATAGCTTTGTTTCAAAACTTTATGGATCAGAGAAAGAATAGGAAAGAGTCGTCAATGTTGAATATTTTGTGTAATAGTGAACACTTCATATAACATATAAAGTTTCGGTATAGACACATACCTTAAAGTTTTGACCCCAAAAAACGCTAAAGACTTTATTCAGGGTAGTGCCAGATTTATATTTTTACAGGAATGAAAAGTGCAGTGTGTTCAATGTACTGTACTGCCGTTTAATAACAGACACTGTTCATCTGACGAAACGTCTTTCTGGAAAAAAAGAGCTTTCAGTATTCAAAAAATGTTGTTTTGAACCTTTATACAGTGCATGCCATTGTAAAGACTGTACTGTAATTGCTCAATTCTGTGGTGTTAATACATTAATAAACAGCCACGGACTGTTATGCTATCTGTTATGTAATTTAATGGTTAGAAATGGAGATTTTAGTAAATGGTGAACGCCTGTGAACGTAGCTCTCCTCCCACTCCCACTTCTGCCTCCTCTCTGCTGGTTGCCGGTCGGCAGCTGATGTCTCTTGTAAGTCCACTTAAGTGTTGTTAAGACCCTTTAATTTATAATGGCAGGTTCTATAAACATGTCGGGAAACCTCACCATAGCAACAGGACTAAAACAAATTCATAATATAGAGAGGTATTTATAAGGGCTAGCGTCCCGGACACTCTCACAAAGTGGCTTGGGGTTCATGTAACTGTTGTGAATGAACATATTAGTGAACTAATAACCACAAACTTTGATGCAAGTACCAGCACATGTTACAAAAATAGTTGAACTTATTGAATTTCTGAATACTGATCCTTTTCGCCCATTAACTTCCTACTTTTTGGTCATATTGACTGTATCTTTACACTCATGCACGTTATTTAGGAGTTGCAGCTAAAGAAACTCAGATTAGTCAACATTTATCATCTCTCCTAATTCAAGTAATTTACTAAATATTAAGATTAGCTTTACATATGTTGCTAATATGAGGGACTAAGTGTATAGGTTTATTCTATGCATTGCAATATTATAATGCTCATTAGTGTTTTTATTTCTATAAAATAATTGAGATGAATCTATTTTTGTTTTGGAATATTGCTCATGTACTTTCCCTGTGTTGTTAGTTATGGATACTGCTGCACTCGATATATACTGTATACTTGGATACGTAACAATGAGGTAACGTTTTTGCAAATTATTTATAAGGCCTGACATATCCAAGTAGGTGTGTGTACAGTGTGTGTTTATCTGTGTATGCGTGATACTGTGCACATGTGCGTGTTTTTCTTGGTGAATCTACAAAATCATTCTTGCTTTCTGCTGGCCTGAATGGTCTCTTCTTGGCTCTGTTTTCTACAAGATGTCATATGATGAATGAGAAGAATTCATAGATGAGCTTAGTTTGTCTTCTTGTGTTTCTCTCACAGCGCAGTAGTTTTACTAAGACAGTCAGAAGTGTAGATAATTCAGAGTTCAGCCTGTTTAGAAACAGGAAGTTAAATTGTGTATTTTCTTCTTTTTTTTCTTAACTCATTGTGCAGTCTGAACTTTTAGAAACATCCTGCACTACAAAAGATGTTTTTTTTTTACAGCTGTTGTCTGTAGTAAAACTAATATGTATGTGCAGTAGTGGCCAAAAGTGATGTCTGGAGTGGAAATGTTTTTAATGACCCTCTCGGTTGAAATTAAACCATTATAATTTGAGGAAATATGAGGGAGGAACAACATACTAAACTTTAAAGTATTTATCTGATACAATTATTTGGCCAAAAACAAACAAACTGCATCTACAGGTTTATTTTACTAGGTAAAATAGATAAATAAATAAATAAATAAATGCATAGAAAAACACAAAGCATACATGGACTACAACATAATCAGTTATTGACACCTCGTTTTTGCATGTGCTCATAATTTCTCTGTTTCACAGCCTGGCTCAAATTTATATTGCACCATTTAGCATGTTTCATTCACAATATTTGAATAAAGACCAATTTTCCTAGACCCCTACTTTATTTATGCATGCATTAATGCATTCATTCATTTATTCACTCACTAAACAAAATAAATTCAGAGCAGAATTTTTGTTCAAACAAATTACCAGTTAATGCAAATGTTTATTTATTAATTTGGTTTATTAAAATTAACGTTTCATTCTTACATATGGTTTTACATGTCCCTTAACATCACTTGAACTTTTCAATCTTTGTAAACAAAAAATATAACCATCCAATGGCACCAACACATCATTTATTCACGCTGAAATGCATGCTGGGAGTTTGCAACCCCTTAACAACACAAGGTCGGTAAGATTTTTGAAAAGTCTCGTTCTCATAAAGGCTGCATTTATTCGATCACAAATATAGTAAAAACACCTATATTGTGAAATATTATTACAAATTAAAATAATCGTTTTCTATTTTAATATATTGTCAAATGTAATTTATTCCTGTGATCAAAGCTGTATTTTCAGCATCATTACTCCAGTCTTCAGTGTCACATGATCCTTCACAAATCATTCTAATTTGCTGCTCAAGAAATATCTCTGATTATTATCAATGTTGAAAACAGTTGCGCGCTTCATATTATTGTAGAAACCATGATGCGTCAATAGTTTGTTCAGACATCTTTGTTAGATGGGGGAATATTTTTAGTCTAACGTGTTTGCTGTCCAAACTAACTGAATGAGAGGCTCATGCAGGTTAAACCTCAACAATCAGAGCTCGAGTCTCTGTACTGTGTTTTGTGTCAGTTTCAGCAGTGTTGACAAGGTGCTGCACTCTTGATTACACTCTCGCGTGCCACAGCAGACTTTAGATGAACCAGAAGCTCCATGTTTGAAGTCTTGGTCAAAGATGGTCGCCCGCTGATCTTGTAAATAGTACTGCGGATGATAAGCGTAATGGTGAGATAACATTTGGCGTGCTCTATAACCGTCTCTTCGTTGCTGCCAGATGCTCCCGTCACTTGTCTGTTAATAAGGCTGTCTTCAAAAGAAACGTTCCCATCCGAGGGTCAGAGGGATCTCTGAACAGAGACAGTGACTCTCCTCTTATGATCAAGCTTGTGCAACTTTGACGACCTGCCTGTTTGAGTTGATTAATAAAGCGTTGTTAATTTAAATCCGTCAGTTCTGGGTCCTCTCTGGTGTAGGACCTTACAGCGCTAAAGTCGTGGGAGTTTATAGCGCCGTGCAGGGACTGGACCATCAAGTTTTTTCTCCGAAATTAAGCTGATGGAAAAACATGGGGTGATGCTCATGATTCTGGCCCACCCACACTTTTAGAGGCACACCCATCATCCACTTTCTGCAATCACCACTGAATAAAAGTATTCATTTCTTTAAAAAAAGAAAAGAAAAAACCTTTGAATTATAGTTTATTTTCATAAGCCCCTTTAAAAGTAATACGAAGACTATTAAGAAGACAATCTTAAGGTATGATTAGGGGTGTGGATGTGAAGAAGGTATGAAGGGGCACGATTATTGAGTGTCTTGTAAGTAAGGAGTAGGATTTTAATCCTATTTTCAAATGTTTTACTTGTTTATACACATACACTGGACAATTATCAATGTGCACAAAGGAGCAATTATATTTAGCCTTTTTTTTACCTACAAAAATATTTTTTACTACAGACGTTTTACTAATGTTAAGTTTGAGAAGATTGGATGTAAACCAAGCATTAATCTTAGCAATGCAAACTGAGAGGATAGAAAGAGGAAAAATAGAAGTTTATTTAGAGTTGTTTAAAGTTGGGTGTCATCGGCATAGTAATGAAATTGAATCCCAAATTTAAAAATATATACATTACCAAGAGGTAGAAGTTAAATAATACATAAGAGAGGGCCCAAGACGGAGCCCTGCAGAACGCCAGTGTTCAGACGTACAACCCTCTCATATTGCATCATTTTGAGCCATATTCTAGAATTAAAGATACATATTTCAAACATTTTAATTTATTAAATGTATGAATCAAAAGGTTAAAGTTATTAGCCACATAAAGGCTTTGCCGCTGACCACCAATGATGTCTAACCTTTTCCTTTTTCTCACACCCTGGAATTCCTAACTTTCTTAATCCAGTCAGTTACAGGTTAAATGTTAAAGCCACTTCTTTCTTTTGTTGATGTTCAATCCATTGGCCAGTTCCTGTTAATCTCATAATCCACTAAAGGAAATTCCCATTAAATGAACAGAAGTTCTGTCACTTTCAGATAATTTAGTTTCTTTAACCGAACAAAGACCTTGACTTCACCTCGCACGTAATCATCCATGCGCCGTGCCAAACATGTTTCTCTTTATCAAAAGTAATTTTGGGGTTATTATCCATACAAAGTAGATTGGATTAATTAATAAATGCTCCAGAATAAGTAAAACATTTAGCTCTCCCACAGAGCATAGTGTTCATACTGAAATAATATTTTTAAATTTACTTTCCTGTAGCTCAACCGGTAAAGCATTGGTGTCAATGCCAAGGTCATGCGATGCATTTAGAAACAAGTCTGTTTTAAATTTTTTCAAAGTTTCTCTGACAGAGCTGTCGGCCACATGCACCGGCTTCTTTTCGCCTCATGTGTAAATAAAAGGCATTATATTTTGCAAGGGTTTGGGCTTTTAGGAGTGACGTAAGCAGTGCATTGAGCGGTGAAATGTCAGCACATAAATACTGTAAATCTGGGCAATGAACTGTGTGCTTGAAAGAGTGCAAGGTGTGTGTGTGTGTTTTGAAAGCACTGCTTCAAATCTTTTGCGACTGTGCAATCGTGTTTATTTGTGTCTAGTAGTGTAAAATTGCGTGTGTTTTGGCCGTGTGGCGTTTTAAAAACACAATTTCAGTACAAATGTGATATTTCCACAAAATAAATATTAAAATAGTTTTATTTTTAAATAAGATTGATTTTAAACATTTATTAGCATAATATTTTTATTATTATTATTCTATTATTTTATTATTTATTATGATGCAGTATGAATTTTTATATTTTATGTTATTTAACTTTACTTATCTTTATTTATTCTTCCCAAAAAAATGTTACAGTCGGTATCAGACTGATTAAAAGTCACTTCTTTTGTTGTTGTTGCATTATTCCAGTGTAAAATGGCTTTTTCCAATGTAAAATTGCATATGTGTTAACACGGAAGGATGGAAGTTTTTGTGTGTGACATCCTATTTGTTCAGGATATGGAGAGGATTCTCTAATTCTCTGCTCATGGTAACAGTATTGTCTGTAAATGTCAAGCCTCTCATCATCCTTCATCCGTCCAATTAACATCTCTCACTGCTCTTCTGCCTTTCCACTCAGCAAGCTCAGCATATATCCCACTCACAATACTGCGACTCAGTGGCCTGTGATTGTGCCCTTTCAAGCTACAGCATGAATGAGTCTCCAGATAGCCGAGTGTGATCAGAAGGCCACGGGGTGACTGTGTGTGTGTGTGTGTGTGTGTGTGTGTGTGTGTGGTCCTGGTAAACCCTGTATGGGGAGAATAATGTTTTGGTGCCGTGAGGAAAACAGCTTAGAACTTATAATAACTTTTGCCCTTGACACAACAGTATATCAGTGATCTGATTAAAATGAAGCAATGTATTATCTCTGTTACATAGAGACTACCTACAGAAGAGACGCTATTCTCACAGCTGAATTTGCAGTAAGAAACACTACAACAGCATAAAAATCTCATAGTAGTCTGTGTGGCGTATTTCTCGATGTGAGCATCAGCAAAGGAAAATAACCTTTTTTCTGGGCTTTTCCTTAAAGCTGTCTTGTGGGCTGTTTTTATGGTTTTTATTGTTCCTTTTGTCACTGTGAACTGTAGCTACACAATGAATCAAGATTTCACTTCTGTGTTCCTCTAGTAAAAGAGTTGCTTACAATTTTTGAACGACAATGAAATAGTGGATCTTCACATTTATAATTATTTGGGTGAATTATTACTTCAAGCCAACCAAACATAAAATTAAACCAAACAACTTTGAGAACTTGAGCAATAACAAGCATTTCCTTCCCAGATCTGAAGTGTCCTTTGAAAAATATTGAAATGACCTCATCATAACCTCGTTCCAGATGGTTTGTGATTCGGGAGATGGAGTCTGATAGCATTTCTCTTTGTGTGATAGGTATCGGTGTTAACCCTGTTTTGCTGACATGAATTAATTGTGCTTTCCAGACTGGTTACTGCAATGGAAGAAGTTCAGCTTCCAGCTTTGTGCTTTGTCTTTTTGACATCTTTCACAACAGTTTACAGTGTATTAAACACTGACTTCCAATTACACTTTACAATAAATAAATACTGAACTTACCAGGCAGCTCTCTAGACTGTGAACAACAGATTTATGTTATGGATGGATTGTTTGGTTTCTCACAATATTCCCAGATGAGCTTGTATTGCAAAACTGGTGTCATTTTATTGTTATGCTTAAGATGTATTTCCAGTTTTCAAATCATAACCCCCCATATTTTTGCTGTAATACCATGAATTTGCAATATTAGTTTTTGTATTTAAAAAATTAAGGCAACAGTTTGCACAGTTTTTAATTCATTGCCTTTTACCATGAAATCAAAATTGTCTTTTTATGAAAAAATTTCCATATCTTCGTCTTATATGACTGAACTTATTAATATGTAAACTTTCCATTACATGAATCTGCCTCCATTGTAACAGCTTAGTCATTATATTAAGTTCAATAAGGTTAAGTACATTAATTTAATATATTCAATTGATATTCCATTCAAAGTGTAATTTGCAGACAAACACATAAATACTAAATACTCAATTTAAATAAGTCAAATAAACTTAAAAAGTCAATATAGCAATGCAACTGTATTAATTATTCATGCCTGTAACACTTGTTCCTGTCTGTCTGGGTCTTCTTTGTCACTTCCTGTCAATCATGTCATTGTTTCGCTCCCTGCACCTGTAATGTAATCACTTAATCGTTAGTCTCCCAGGTGTTCGTCATTTCCCTTATGTATAAATCACTCTTGTATTTCCCTTGTGTATTTCGGTGGGTAATGAAGTTGATATGGTCAAATGTGTGGATGGCTTCATGGTCCTGTCTTTTGAGTTTAGTTCTGTTTAGTTCTGTTTAGTTCTGTTTAGTTCTGTTTAGTTCTGTTTAGTTCTGTTTAGTTCTGTTTAGTTCTGTTTAGTTCTGTTTAGTTCTGTTTAGTTCTGTTTAGTTCTGTTTAGTTCTGTTTAGTTCTGTTTAGTTCTGTTTAGTTCTGTTTAGTTCTGTTTAGTTCTGTTTAGTTCTGTTTAGTTCTGTTTAGTTCTGTTTAGTTCTGTTTAGTTCTGTTTAGTTCTGTTGGCGAAATGAAGCTTTGTGAAGCACTGAGGCTTTCCCCTCAACTGTATCGTAAAAAGGTTCATTACTCGAAGCTTTTCAACACGGCGCACACTACCGACATCTTGTGGTCAAAGTTTGAAGAGCAGCTTGTGCCAGAGGACCTATTCATTTTTTTGGACTGTATCATGTTACATTCACTTTGAGAAATCCATAAAAGCAATAAAAAAGTTTTTTTTTTCATTTGTTAATTTGATAGGCTACTTGCAACATGTGAAAAAATTAATGAATTTATGAAACAAAATAATAAATGGGACAAATTAATGTGTATAGAAACTATTTTTATGAATCTACTTTGATCAACACATGCAGCCTTATTTACATACACTTTAGCCTTAGTCCTAAACCTATGAATTCACAGGCAAGGCTCATGTAGGCATATACAATCAAAATAAAAGAAAAGAACTGTGGAATGGTGAAGTGCTTGTGAACTGGGGAGTTTTTATTTTGTGGGAAATTGAAGAAATCAAAGATTTTTATTAAGGAACAGAACTTGATCAACAGTACGGGGGCTAAGTCTATTTCTTTTTTTATTCTCTATTTCCCCTGCCTTTGAAAATATTCTCTCACATGGGACTGAGGAGGCAGGAGTGAATAAAAATTCCAGGGCAAGATGATGATGTGGAAAGACAAATTATTAGTAAAGTACATAAAAGTATTCGTGTAAATATTTATTCATATTACTATTAGCCTAATTCTTATAATTATTATTTTACAATATAATTCTTGATATTAATAATAATAACAACAACAACAACGAGCTTACTTTTTTTGTTACAACCTGAAAATGCTGCCAGACTTCCGAACGGCCTCTTTTCTTGGCTGGTGCCATGCTCAAAATTCAAAAAGAGCTTATCCTCTGTTTCGTGTCAGTTCACTACCGTTTTACCGAAGTGCATGACACTCAAAACCTGCGCAAGGTATTCGCGCTACATTTGAACCAGATTACGAAGCAGCCACGTGGTTGAGGGAGAAAACGAAGCTTCGGACGTCACCGATCACGTGGTTATGGCAAAACGAATCACGCTCCGATACAGTGCTTCACTGTGAGATGTTTCGTTTTTTGCTTCGAAGCTTCGAAGCCTGTGTCAAACGTCACATCACTACTGTTTAGTTCTGTTTAGTTCTGTTTAGTCACAGGTGTGCTTTTGTTTATATTTAAAGTGTTTTGTTTCATTTATGATTATTAAAGTATTTGAGTTTACCCTGTTTTCATCGTCGTACTCTCCGCATCGCACACCAGTCCCAATCGTTACAATGCCCCAGTGCATGCTGGGAAGAGGTGAATGGGACACAACCGCAAAATAAACTTTAGATTAAAAAACATTTTAAAAGGCAGTTTATCGTAAATGGCGTCCATTAAGATGCTGTAATTCTATTCCTGAAATTGCTAGAACTTCACTTGATTAAGTAAGCTAAAACAATACAATTATCAAGGAAACTGTTGGTATTTTATCAGTATTTTTTACTGGATGTAATCCTTTTTTAACAGTGAATTGTGACTTGGGCAGATGTTTGGATGTTTTCTCTTTTGTTCAGGTTACCATACACACCTAATTGCACTATATAAAGCCTTGTGCAGTATCAAGGCATTCATCTTTTTTTGCGTCTTCAGCCTTTCTTTCCTTTTCTTATATTCCCCACAGACACCACGCAGCATTAACAGTGTGGTGTGTACTGGACAAATTTGCAGGCTGTCACAATTCGAGGCACGTGGATATTTATAGAGCTTTCCACTGCTGCCACCTTTGTCCTCTGCTTAGAGGTACAATGTTTTTCTCTTCTTTCTCTGATTTGCTGTCCTGTTTGTTTTCTAGCTTTTTGACCCATCTACGTACTAATTTATTAGTGTCATATTTTCTTAGGTAAGCCATAGGCCACGTTCACACAGCAGAAGGCGATTATCAGTCTTGTATTTGAGTCTTTAATATGGTTACGCACACACAGTTCGGTTATTTGTGGGATTGATAACCGTAAACTCATGCGTGAATTGCAATCTCTATTTAAAAAAATAATCATGATTCTCAGTTTTTCCAGAATCATGCTGCTCTAGTGAGACACATGACTCTTTCCACTTTTCTCCTTTCCAAACATTCATCCTTCTTCCACCCTAAGCGTAGGTTAATGTTTATCTCTCTCTCTCTCTCTCTGTGTGTGTGTGTGTAACGGATACCTGGTCCATCAGCCTGCCGTGATTGAATTAGGGTCAGAGACTCGAGCATTATGTGCAGATGTTTTGTGGCGTACAGTCTACGGAGTCCAGCTCAGCAATGTGTAAAGCCCTCACTATTCATCATCCCTTCTGTTTACCCACATGCTCCATATCTATGTCCTCGTGCTTTCATCTCGCTGTGGCTTTTATGGCATATTAACAGTCCAAATGATGAATAAGTGAAGATTTAGTCTAATAAGGACCACAGCAGGCTCCTATACAGAAAATTCAGTCATCATTTACTCACCTTCATATTATGTGTATGATCTTTTTTGTTCAATAAATTAAAAATTAATAGTTTTGATTTGGGGGTTTTTCCGCATTGACAAGGTCCATTTGTTGTTGGTTTCACAAGGTTATGTATGTATGTATATATATAATTTTTTTCCTCCTCAATTCAACCTGGACCCATTGTCAACGCAGGCATTCCATCAGAGAATGGTATCGACATGATTTACAGCCAAATCATGTGCTTGGCGCTGCATTGTTCCCTTTCAAGGGAACTCGCGCTGCGTCTTTCGATCGCTTTGGGGAATACTTGGACAATGCCTCGCGAAGCACAATATGTAAACTTCCGTCGACCGAGTGTGAGTGACGGTCGCAGGTCGGTGACGTCACGAACCAGGTCATAAAGGGGCGACAGAACCCAGAGGCAGTAGCTTGTTTTGTCTTCGCAAGCACAAGTGTGAGAGTGTGTTGTGTTGTCGCGCTGGTTGTTTGAGTTCCCTAGACTAGTTTAAAAGAAAAGGGCTCTCCAAATTCCAAATGGCGAATCAAACATCTGTGTAGTGCGCGTATTCCTGCCTTCACTACATTTCGGGTGGGAACGCGCACTTACTATGTGTGTGCGTGGGAGCAGAGCATGCATACAGATGCTCCGCTCCCGCCTGGCGGTCTTTGACACTGAGTCCGTCCAGGCTCGGCTCGCGCTGCCCATCGCTCAAGTCCCGCTGTAGTCAAGGATATGCGGTGATATGGGTCCTGGGATTCGCGAATGGATCAGACGGCGGGGTGTGAGACGAGCCCTGCTCTATCTCAGCCCTTTCCCGGCAGATCCAGTGCCCGTGCAGCCCGAGGGCTGTTACATATAGCACAGACACTGCAATGATCTATCTCTGAGGAGTTTTGACATTGTCAGCATTTAATGATGAGAGAATATTCGCCACTTTTCTCTCCAGTATGAGGAGTTTTTCGAGGAAGTGACTCGCGCCATGTTGACTATTTATTGCCGGCAAAGAAGCGTTCCTCCTAAGAAAATAAATAATTAGATGAACGCGTCCTGTTAGCGCGAGTCACCCCCCGTGATATATAAAATGATCGATCCTGAGACTGAGGAGGCGCTTGCGAGCTACCTCTCTCAATCAGTATTGATGCAAAAAAAAAAAAAAAAACCCTACACTGCTCTATAAACCCGTGAGGATTATTTCTACTCTCCTGGGCAGTCGAGCATATAAGATTCAAGAATTTTATTTTCACATACAGTTACATACAATATACAGCTGTCAGTGAAATGTAAACAGGGTTATTGGGGGACCTCGATGAGAGCATACATATATATATATTTCATTATATAAATCTATCCTTATATGTGTGTATATAAATATATATATATATATATATATTATATTTATAAAAGAGGCATCTGCGGCTCAAACCTTTAAAGATAAGGAAATAAGTTCCTACTGGACGCCCCTCTCTCGTCTTCTGGGCTTTTTCGGCGAGTTGAGCCGGTTGAGACGGTCGTCGATAAGTTCTAGGAGGCTGCTAGCAGCAGGTGGCGTTCAGTGTGCTGCTGCCTCGTTGCTCTGAAATTAGGGGCTGTGAGCCAGCCACAGCCCCAGAGCTCCTCACAATGGGCCGCTCTGAGGCACAGCGTCGCAACCCGCTAACCCCTCCAGAAACCCGGGGGGTCGGGCCGGCACTCCCAGCCTCAACCCTCTGGCAAGAGGACGGATCTGAGGACCGTCATCCTCGCCAAGAACATCAAAAGAGGCTACATCAAAGAGGTCCTGGCGCTACGGTGCCAGTCCTCGCACAGGCGTCCCTCCTCAGCTGCCACCCGTGAGTCTGGTTGCTCTGAGGAGATCGCCCCCTCCAAGGAGGGTCCTAGAGCATTCACTCCAGGCGTACCCCTGAAAACCGGGCCCTGGAGCGTCTGCCACTCAAGCACCAGAGGCCAGCCTTGAGAGGCTGGTTCCCTCATTAGAATTTCTGGTCGCATCTCATGCCTACCAGAAGTTTCTCATTGGGTCCTGCAATATATATATATATATATATACATATTATTTTCTTTTAGCAGGGTTCTACCCACCGTGGTGGACCCTGAGCAGGCTCTGGTCACGGAACAGGAAGTAGACACTCTGTTGAGGCAAGGGGCCATAAAATATGTACCCCCCTCGGACAGAAAGTCAGGCTTACAGTCATTACTTCATCGTTCCCAAGAGGGATGGAGGATTGCGGCCCATCCTAAATTTGCGCCTTCTAAATCACGTCATCAATTTTGACTTTGAACTAGATCGTGACAGATCAGGTCCGAGGACTGGTCTGTCAAATCGACCTGAAGGACGCATATTTTCATTCCATCCTTCCACAACACAGGAAGTACGTCAGGTTCGCCTTTGGGGGGAAGGCTTACCAATATCGAGTGCTTCCATTTGGCCTAGCTCTTTCACCTCGCACGTTCATCATATGCATGGTCGCAGCGCTAACCCCGCTGCACCTCTAATGAATCAGAGTTCTCGATTATACTGACGACTGGTTTTTCTACCCAGTCGCTACAGCTAGAGGTTCAACATTGAGATGTTGTTCCCGCGCTCTTTAATGTGTTGGGGTTGAGGCTAAACGCAAAGAAGAGTGTGCTCTCTCCTCTCCAGAGGACCACCTTCCTCGGCGTTGTTGGGTTTCGGTTATGATGTCTGCACGGTTTTTCCCCGTGCGCATCGTTTCCGTCCTGTTAGCCGTCAAAGAGTTTAACTAGGCCAGCCACTCACTGTAAAGCACTTCCAACGAGTGCTGGTTCTCAGACAGCAGCTTCCTGCGTTACCCCGCTCGGGCTGCTGTACGAGGTCGTTACAGTGGTGCCTCAGAACCAGAGGGTTTTCCCCGAGGGGCAACCCTTTCCGCACCATCAAGGTCACGCGGCGAGGCTTACGTGCCTTAGATGTGTGGAAGGAATCCTGGTTTCTGTCTCATGGACCCGTATTGAGAGCTCCTTGTCGACGCGTATTGCTATCGACGGATGTATCTCTTACGGGCTGGGGAGCAGTCTTGAGAGACTGCGCCGCCCAAGGTCATGAGTACCTGTATTGGGAGCTCCTTGTCGACGCGTAATGCTATCGTCGGATGCGTCCCTTACGGGCTGGGGAGCGGCCTTGAGAGACCGCTCCACCGAAGGTCATGAGCACCAGTTATCCTGGCACATAATCCTGCTAGAGATGATGGTTGCTTGGAGGGCGCTTTAGGCGATCCTCCCAGACCTTAGGGGCCATCATGTGGTTGCTCAGACCGACGGCACCACTGTGGTCTCCTATATAAATCATCAGGGAGGTTTATGCTCGCGACCATTATAAAACTGGCGCGGCAGATCCTCCTTTGGTCCTAAGGGAGACTGCTCCATCTACGGGCAGTTCACATCCCTAGGACCTAGAATGTGGGAGCAGACGTCCTGTCGAGGCAGGGGCCGAGGCCCGGGGTTTGGAGGCTCCACCCCTAGGTGGTGGAGCAGATTTGGTTGAGATTCGGCCGAGCACAATTAGACCTGTTCGTGTCCGAGGAATTGACTCATTGCCCTCTGTGGTTTTCACTCTTGCACCCAGCCCTGCTCGGGCCGGGTGCCATGGTTCAGACATGGCCGAGGCTATGTCTGTACGCCTTTTCCCCGATTGCTCTGCTCCTGGGAGTTCTGGAGAGAGTTCGTCGAGACAAGGTCCGTCTCACACTATTTGCTCCATGTTGTCCGGGCAGAGTGTGTTTTGCGGATCTTGTGTCCCTTCTGGACTGAGCCCCCCGGGAGATCCCAGGGAGGATTTTCTGTCCCAGGCAGCGGGCTTGATGCGTCTCCCCTGCCCAGAACTGTGGAAACTGTGGGCTTGGCCTCTGAGGAGGCCCAGCTCATAGAGTCTGGTCTGTCAACTGAGGTTGTTGAGACCATCCTCCACTCCAGAGCTCCCTCCACGAGGAAGCTGTATGCCCTGAAGTGGAGACTCTTCACTTCTTGGTGTAGCGAAAAGCAGGTGAACCCAGTTACCTGTCACGTTGGCAAAGTGCTGGAGTTCCTGCAGGATAAATTCACTACAGGGCTGTCCCCGTCCACCCTGAAGGTCTACGTGGCTGCTTACCACGTACCTCTGGGTGGCATGTCCATTGGCAGGGACCCCCTCGTCACACGTTTCCTCCGTGGTACTATTAGGCTGAGGCTTGCAGTACAGACCAAGGTTCCTACCTGGGACTTATCCCTGGTACTCCAGGGGTTGTCCCAGGCACCTTTGAACCTTTGGATGAGGTTCCCCTAAAGTTCCTTTAAAGACTTTAAAGACATTATTCTTATTAGCTATAACATCGCTAAAAAGAGTTGGGGATCTACAGGTGCTCTCTGTAGCTCCCTCTTGCCTTGAGTTTGCGCCTGGGATGGTGAAAGTGGTCAGGTCACTCATGTGGTCAGGTCACTCATGTGGTCAGGTCTATTGTACTGCAGGCCTTCTGCCTTCCCCCCTTTTGGTGACCAGGACCAGGAATTTAAAAACAAGGTCTGTCCAGTGTGAGCACTGGACACTTATGTCCACAGGTCTGCCCTTGGCGTAAGTCAGACCAGGTGTTTGTTTGCTTTGGGACCCCTAGTGGGGCCCCAGCATCCAAACCTACTTTAAGCAGGTGGATAGTTGAGGCTATCACCCTGGCTTACGAGTCGGCCGGATCCCCTTCGCCTCTAAGGGTCCGTGCCCACTCCTCTAGGAGCGAGGCTGCCTCTAAGGCCCTTATATCAAGTGTGTCTTTTATCTGATGTTTGTGATGCGGCGGGGTGGTCTTCCCCCGCATACCTTTCTGAGGTTTTACCAGCTTGACCTCAACTCCGCTCCGGGAACACGGGTCCTCTCGTAGTGAGCTACGAGACACTCGTCGGCCTTCGTCACTGAGGTGGCGTTGGTATATCGTTCCCCAAAGCGATCGAAAGACGCAGCGCGAGTTCCCTTGAAAGGGAACGTCTCAGGTTACGTATGTAACCATAGTTCCCTGAGAGGGAACGAGACGCTGCGTCTTTGGCCTCAGCTCCTTGCGCCTTCCGGGCTTGCTCAGACACCTCTAAGCTACTGCCTCTGGGTTCTGTCGCCCCTTTATGACCTGGTTCGTGACGTCACCGACCTGCGACCGTCACTCACACTCGGTCGACGGAAGTTTACATATTGTGCTTCGCGAGGCATTGTCCAAGTATTCCCCAAAGCGATCGAAAGACGCAGCGTCTCGTTCCCTCTCAGGGAACTATGGTTACATACGTAACCTGAGACGTTTTCATCTCATGAGACGATCATTTTTGCTGATTTGAGGATTTGATTTCTGCTTTTGGCAGATTGACTTTGGGCTTGGAGGTTGGGTTCAAAACTTGCTTCTCAGCTGAAATGCAAGCCGCACATGGTCTTTGCATGCTTTTTTACTGCGTTCATCGGTTTTTATGATGGGAACCTATTGGGGGCAGCTAAGCATTTTCTGAGCATTTTCTTCCTCTGTCCATCCAGTCAGATTGTTGATGATTCAGGACTGGGAAACTGGGTCTTGGCTTTCAGTGCTTTTGGCTTCTTTTTTTCTTCTTTTTTTATGAGGGATCGTTTTACCTATTGTACATTAGTTTGACTCTAATGAGTCACACTCAGCAGAAACGAAACAGATCAGGGATGAAATGACCTTTTAGTCTTCTGAAGTTTTCCAAAATGTTATAGAAATATATATATATATATATATATATATATATATATATATATATATATATATATTATAAATATCTTTTTTATATATTAAATAATTTTAATATCAAATATTAATAATATATTTTCTAAAAAAAAAAATAAAAAAAAAAAAAAAAATATATATATATATATATATATATATATATATATATATAGCAAAAAAGATAAAGTTATTTGCATATACATATAGTTCACTATATGTATATGAATATGTATATAACTTGATCTTGTTTTCTTACGGGATATTTTCATGCACTTTGGACTTAAATTCTTGTGTACCAGATACTGCAGATGGGAAAATTTAAACCTTTCAGAAACTGTTTGAACGTAAAACTGGAAAATGCCTCCAGAAACCAAGTCCATTAAATGTGCAGGAAAAGTGTTTGTGCATGTTAAATTAGCACTTAAATCCATGTATTATTAATCCTATTTGTTTACTTTAAACAACAGGTGTTTCCACTCACCCATGATTTGAAAAATAGATTTGTTTTCAGCTTCAACACACAGTGGATTACAGTTTTATCCGTGGCTTTTTTGCTGATGTTTTTTTTTTTTCTTGACACATTCTTTGGGATGATAAACACAGTAAACTTTGGGAAGTTTTTAACTACCCTCGGCCTTCCAGGTGTTTCCAGCCTCTTCTGATGTGAGGTGATAGCCCTCTGACTGATGTTTGAGGAAGATGTTAACTGGTTGTCTGCCTATCTTTGTCTCCATCCTCTTTTCTGAGTGAATGCTCATTATGACCTTTCAGTCTCATTACGTTCTTCATTCCTTAGAGTTTGCGCTATTAGCATCTCCCCCGTTTATATCAATAACTGACTTTGAGAAAGCCTCAGGAGTTGTATTTCAAATGAAGCAACAAGATTCTGTTGTTGAATCATCCCAAATTTCCTCACAACCCTGAAGAAGGACACTGTTGCTCTTAACGGTCTCATTATGCCAAAGAGCAGCTGAACGATTTCACTCTCTCCTCCTGTACTTAGATTGCAAAACTGAGACGTAACACAAGCGAGGGGCGCTACGGGCCGGCGGGCCAGATGTGTTGGGTTTGGGTCCTTGTGGGATTTGGCATCTTCCCCAGCAGCAGCTGTTTGCACAGACTCCAACAACTTCTCTGAGAACCATGGGGTGAATCCAGCTTTTGTTTTGCGGTGCTTCAGCTGGGAGCACCTGGAGTCATCCGGGTGCCCCAGTTCTTGCGAAAGGGCCCCTTTTCCCAAAGAGTTGCTCCCAAGAAATGGCAGGAAGTAGGGCTGTAATCTCTGCTTTTATCCACTCCATTTTGAGCGGGCATGCTGGGCTTTCCGGGCGAGGACTGTGACAGCAGTGATTAAGTGCATCTGTGTGTATAAGATAAGTGCCAACTTGGATTATAGGGTGTCAGTGCCATGGCGCCCAAGTTTCTCAGTCCACCAGAGGCCAATATCTGTCAGAACGTGTAGATCACATGTTTGTGTTTGAGTTTGGCCAGTCTTTGCTGTGTCACTGTGATATACATAACTGCTCAAAGGTTTGGGGTCAGCAGGATTTAATGCTTTTGAAAGAAGTCTCACCAAAGCTGCATTTATTTGAACAAAAATCAAGTAAAAATTATTACGATTGAAAATACCTTTGAATATATTATAAAATGTTACTTATTCCTGTGATTAAAGCTGTATTTTAAGAATCATTACTCCAGTCTTCAGTGTCACATGATCCTTCACAAATCAATCTGATATGATGATTTGATGCTTAACAAATATTTCTTATCAATGTTGAAAACAGTCATACTTTGTGGAAACTTTTCAACACTTTTTTTAGGATTCACTGAGAAATATTTAGTAAAATTGTCAATGTCTTTATAGTGTCACTTTTGATAAATGTAATGCTTCCTTCTGGAATAAAATAATTTCTTTAAAACATTTTTTTTAAATCTTATTGACCCCAAACTTTTGAAACATAGTGTGTGTTTTTGTTTTTGTTGTTGTTGTTTTTTTTCTTCTATTGTTTCCTAAGGTATCAAGGTATAGATTACAAAAGAAATTATGAATTAAAGAAATTAATTATAACAATTAACTGTGTTTTCGATAATGTCATATTACTTGATAAAGACTAGAACACTCACTCCAGTTGTTTCGTATTTTGATCTGTTAGTTTGTGTGTGTTTGTTTGTGTTTCAGTTTTCTCCTAGTGTTCAGCTGTCTGGTGCTTTCTGTTTTCTCCACAATTCCAGACCATCATAAATTTGCCAACGAAGCGCTCTTCATCCTGGTAAGGGGTTAAAATTACACAAACTATACCTTAAACAGGCTAACAATACTAATCACTCATAATAATATGATCATAATAATGCTGCCACCCAAAGAACATCCCCCGTCCCAAACCGTTTCATGCTTTTAAGACTCTCCTAAAGAAACATCTACTATTTTTAATTAGCATAACTAAAAATATGTCCTTATAACTATTTGCAACCATTCCTTTTATGTTATGAAAATGTTATTTCTGAATGTGCTCTGAACGTTCAAAACGTCCAGATTTTTTACCTGTTATTAAAGTGATTTTCAAGAGAACATTCCATTTGATCATTTTGCAAACATTCTGGAAATGTTACTTTTGAATGTTTACCAAACATTCCGGCACATTAAATTAAACTAGACCAACTGAAACATTTTAGAAAAAACATTCCATAAACTTTTTTTTTGACAACAACATTAAAGACCAGATAACTTGCTCTGTTAACATTACTGAAGAACGTTTGTTCAAAACTTTAAGAAAACCCTGTTAGCTGAGTAAAATATTAGCAATTTATATGTTTCTTGTAAAAAAATTATTTTCTTCAGAATATATCGTAATTTAATGGGTGTCAATAGAGAGACTTGTACATGTCTGCGTGGTGTAATTACAAAATCTGCCAGCAGGGACAAAAACTCCACATTATAATGCAGCTGCTCATTTATTTATTTCATATTCTGGCTAATTTGATCTTGCGTATAGCTACCAATAAAAGTGTAGTACTCTCAGCTCTATTTAAGACATAATACTGAAATGAACTGAAAATGCACTAAAAGAAAAATCAGCAGGGCCTAGTTAGCTGTGCATGTCCCACTAATATTGTTGAAGATAAATGGAAAAATCAAAAAGTAGAAATTGTTTCTTGTTAGTTCTTAATTACTGACTGATTCTTTAAATCTGACATGGTATGCAGTTTTTTTTTAATATATATATATATATCTATTAACTTGCATTTAAACGAATCGACTGACTCTCTCTTACCTGTAGAGCAAATGGTTTGACTTCCTTCCTGCGTTTTATGTCCAAAAATGTAGTTTAGAGAAATATCGAAGTTGGCAGCCCCGGACTGTCTGATCTAAGTACCGTCACTAAACAGCGTCCACATTGTCTGTGCCGTCTCTAATACATTCATAATAGCCCATCATCTGAATAATTAATCGCACAGCGCTTTCTCTGTGGCTGTTAGTCTGTCCAATCACAGTCTAAATATCTTTTTTGAGGTGTTTTTAGAGGAGTGTCTTTAAAAAAGGTGATTTTTTTCTCTTCTTCTCTGTTTGCCAGCATCGTGGATCAAATGTGCCGTGTATGCAAGCCTGTTCTGCTGTCCATTGTGTTACTAAGCGGTTTATCTTATTAGTCCAGCCGGCATTATTCTGAAATCCTTTGTAAGCAGAAACATGTATATTTATGCTGTAGAAAGTTTTATATGGATTGTAACTATAAATTATACATTATAAGGCTTTTTGCTTAAGCATGTTTCTGTGTCGCATCCTTTTTTAAGGGATTGCAAACTTTGTTTAGTATGATAAACTATTGTCAGTGTTCATTATAACGCATTAGGGGGTGTTTGCTCTCTTTATAACGGCAGCGAAACACATTTCGAAAATTATTAGGCCTTATTTTCATTAGCGTTTTAGCAGCATCTCAGGTTCATTTCTCATCTGTTTGGCACACTGTAAGCATTCTTGTTCTGTCTCATGTCTCCCTGTGGCTGCGTTAAGTGTGCATTTTGTTTTCCGCTGGGATCTTTGCTCTGGGAAATGGCAGTGTAAGCACACGGCAGGATTCAGGTGTTGTCGAGTATGCAAGAAGTAGCCAACTCCATCTAATAATCTTAGCTGCAATTCTATAATCACTCATTCAGTATGAAGTGCTTTCCCTCTCGCGCTGACTTTTTTTGTGCGTTTAATGGTCTCTTTCAGGAAAGGAATATGTTGTCTATCGTGCAAGTTCTGGTAATGTGTCTGTTCACATTGAGAATGCAGGTGCCACTATAGGAGCTGTAATCAATACAAGCATCTCTGTGAATCCAGACCGTCTGTGGCATCTTCTGCAGTCATATGATTTAGCGTAAACGACGACTTGCAGATTCATTTCCCAATGGAGCGCTGCAGTGATGATGTATTTTCGTAGGCCAACCCGGAAGTTCGCATCACCCCGGTTCCCTTGACAAAAATCATAGTAGACCTTTTCCACTGTAGAAAATAAGGTCTAAGACTAACAAACATTTATGACTCTTACACGTTTTGTTCATCATGATAATCTTCTCAAATGAACACAACTTTTAACTCTTTCCCCACCATCGATGGAAATTTCCAGCTTTCTATGTTTCCACTGTTATACAGTACAGGCCGCTATACAGTAATACCTCGGTTTACGAGTGACTTTGTATTCGAGCAAATCGGTATACGAGCATTGTATTGGTGTGCGAGAAATTTTCCCTCGCCCATGCACATTTTTATGTGTAAAAGTCCTAACGCTCAGCATCTTCGCGCACTTTTTTACTGGAAATATCCTGACGACAGCCTCTCACAAAGCCCATCACCCCTTCACTCGTTCATTCTCTCAGTCGCTCGGTTTGGTTCATCATTCACCACAGTGATACTTTTATAAGTGATTTACAGCGGTTTTACCTCGTGTTGTTCACATTAATTGTGATCGCTATTGTTCACGTAGTGAAATATATACGTACAGTTCAGCATATAGACAATGACCTCAAGATGAGTAAGAAAGAAGGGATGAAATTCTCCCTGTAAGCAGTAAAACCCTCCTCTCGTCTCCTTCACACCAGCAGCGACGAGAATACAGTTAATTGTCAAGTATTTTTAGAGTTTAATTGTCAATTATTAATTAGTATTTATATGAGATCTTAATGGTTAGAATTTTAACTGTAATTAATAGTGTATAACCAAAACAATATTTATAATGGGCATTTATGGTCGTGTGGAACGAATCGAGTGATTTTTATTGCATTCTTATGGGGAAAATTATTTTGGTGTACGAGAATTTTGAGTTACGAGCTTTTGGAACGAATTAAACTCGTAAACCGAGTGTAACAAATTCTTTGTTCAGGGAGGAAGGAGGCGGGAACCGGCAAACATTTAAACTCACTTTAATGGTGAAATAAAACATTAATACAAAATGAAAGTAATGGCGGCAGTTCCTCACGGACAACTGCCGCCCACACAAAACACAACATAAAACCCAGGACTGGTCCTCTCTCCTTTCACTGTCGTCGCTCCTCCTTTTATGTCTCCGCTCCTCCGTGAGAATCGAGAGACTGATGGCTCGCAGGTGTCGCTCATTATCCATCACGCCACCGGCTCTCGTGACGCTCTCACGGTCCCTCGACCCCGCCCTGCTCGCCACACCGAGGTATTACTGTACAGAGTACAGAATCAAAACACATGCGAAGAAGAAGCAGGAACAAGAGATGCATATATAAAACAACACTATAATCAACATTAAACAGCATATAAATCAAAACTGCCTAATGTTACAGAATGAAGCTTTGGGGGTGTTGATGGACTCGATGGATCTACTCCGTCTGTGTTTTGATCAACGTTTCTGAATCTGATCTGGATGTAGTTTTTGATAAAAACAGGATTTTCTCAGCTTTTGCTCAAAATGTTTTTTAATGAAACTTACTCAAGTGATAATAAAACACTTTTTATTTTTGGTTTTGGAATTTTTTTTTTTGCTTTAAAAGCAGAGGGCCTGTTCTTTCTTTTCACATATTACATATAACTAAATATTCTGCCTGCCATGTAACTTTTGAGAAAATCAGTTTTTAAAATGCTGGTGGTGGCAAGCAACTTTGTTTAAAAACACTGTGGGGAAAGAGTTTTGTTGTCAGTCAAAAGCTAAAGTAGGCATAATCGAACCACACCGCCTTTGCAGGATTTCGATGTCAACGTCACTAAGCCTCTGACAACTTTCAGTCTTTGAGTAAAAACATTTTCCCTGAAAGTTTGAGTTCGAATAGTTTGCAAGAGCATGATTATAGACACAACGAGGCTGGTAAAGTGGAATACTGAGTGGATATAAAAAATGGTGTTTAAGTTGCTCAACGATCTCTGTTGTCTCATTTAGGGCAGATTTACTAAACAGGGCAAGTTAGCTTGAGACAACAATTGCATAAAAACGCAGATATGAATAAAAAGATCATTGGGTGATCTACTGGCAATGCACAAATGAAAGAACACATTTCCATAATGAGTAACGCAATAGCGACGCAAATTAGCATAGGGTCGCAAACAAATACATCCGCTGATAATCCGGTGCGGGTGATCTATTCTACTGCAACAAAATGCTTTATTCAGGGTGTTAAATAATGCCACAAACACCAGTAAATTGACTAGTGCAAACTTTAGTGATTCATTTAAATACTCTCCTCCCAATCATTTTTGCATCTGAGAGGGAAACTCCTACAAATGCATATTTGATAATAACTGTCCACGCCTTTTCAGCACTATTTTTTCACTCCTAACACTTTTGTAACGCCTAAAGAGCGTTTGCTCTGGCTCAAGGTGTTAGTAAATCTGACTCTTGGTCACTTGTTAGCAACCTCCTTTCTCAAGACAAGTAAAAGCCTTTTAAAAAAGTGTGTATTACTGATGTATGTTATGTAGTAGAATGCAACTTGAACATATCTTAATCTTGTGTTCACCTGAGCTTATTTCAGGCATCTAACAAAAATCCATTATAATAACTTATTGACTTCAGGATGATGGAACCAGAAGTGCTAAAATGCAACCCTACACAAATATGTCCTCCTTGCATCACTCGATTGTGTACAGCAAAACAATTATGAATTATAGTTAAATTAACTGTCTAGTGCTTTAACCTTTACTCCCAGGTAGTGTATATTTTTTATTGTTCTTTTGATATATTTATAAGCACATTCAAAGTACAAGGCAGGCATTATGAAGAGGATTGATTTTGAAAATGATTTCATATGGTTTACTTGCAGGAGTTTGTGATGATCGTGGTTTTTGGGCTGGAGTACTTTGTGAGGGTGTGGGCAGCCGGATGCTGCTGCCGGTACAGAGGATGGCAGGGTCGGCTGCGCTTCGCCAGAAAGCCCTTCTGCGTCATAGGTAAAGACCTGTATGTAAAGACCTGGTAAAGGTGGATAGGTAAAGACCTGGAGTCTGAGCTCAGAAGGGTTTCAATAAACTCTTAAATAAATCTGTGGCAGAAAATGCCAAGTTTCTCCTGAATATTCTGTCATCATCTGCCCACCTTCATGTCACTCGAAACTCATATGATAAAAAAAGCACAAAAACTTCTAGATCTACACTACTATTCAAAAGTTTGGGTTTTGTAAGAAGTCTCTTCTGCGCACCAAGGCTGCATTTATATGATCACAAATACAGTAAAAACTGTAATATTGTGAAATATTATTAGAATTTAAAAGAATGTTTAATATAGTTAAAAATGTAATTTATTCCTGTGATCAAAGCTGTATTTTCAGCATCATTCCTCCAGTCTTCAGTGTCACATGATCCTTCTCAAATCATTATCATATGATGATTTGCTGCTCAATAAATATTTCTTCTTCTTGTTACTATTATATGTTGAAAACGGTTGTACTGCTTCATGTTTTTGTGGAAACCGTAATTTTTTTTTTTAATGATTATAATGTTCATAAGAACAGCATTTATTGGAAATGCTTGAAATGTCTTTATATTGATCAATTTAATGCATCTTTACTAAATTGATCAATATAACTGATTGCAAGAACTGAGTAGATTGTCAATGTGTTTCTTGAATGCAATGGAAGTCGCTTTGGATAAAAGCGTCTGCCAAATGCATAAAAATGTAAATTAAAGTATTAATTTCTCTCAATAATCCTCAAAAGTTTGAACGGTAGTGTACATGGATATCAATGTACTGTTTGTTGAGATTTTAGTTCTCTGGAAAATAAACATAAAGGATATATTCAATAGACACAAAAAATGCAATCGTGGTGCCGCCTCAAAAAAAGGAGGTAAGTGCCACTCCATGGTGAAATGAATGCATTTAAAAAGATTGTTTCTCTTTCCTTTGTTTCTCGTCATCATGTTTGTCTCATTATGTAGACTTCATTGTGTTCGTGGCGTCGCTGGCAGTGATAGCAGCAGGCACACAGGGAAACATCTTCGCCACGTCTGCACTGCGCAGCATGCGTTTTCTGCAGATCTTGCGCATGGTGCGCATGGACCGCCGGGGAGGAACCTGGAAGCTGCTGGGCTCTGTGGTCTACGCTCACAGCAAGGTGACAGCACACACACTAATCCGGCAGAGGACGTCTGCTTCATGAAAACCTATGGAAGATACACATAATGCAAACTTTTTGTTTTGTTTTGTTTTGTGCGCATCCACACATTAAATCTGAGTAACCAAAAATTAATTAATACAATTAATAATTGATAATTAAAGAATAATTGAACAATTATTTTCAAATATGCTTCCAAACTCTGTCCCCATCTGCCATTGGTCGTGCAGACAAGTAGCATCGCCCCAAACTCACACTGCTGGTTAAAGTCGACATGAAATGGAAGATGCAATAGTCTTTTCTTCCCTATTGTGACGTACGTGTGAAGAAAAACAAGTGGAGTTGATTTTGTGGCAAGCTGAATGGATAGTTGGAGGTTTGCTATTGGTAGTTGTCATGTGTGTGACAAGTTGCCCCGCCCTCACGCCAATAAACACATCTCCAGTGACAAAAGATGAGATATTGCTGCAAGAGGGAGGGCACATGAAATAAGAAAGATGATGTGCACGGACAAATAATTTATTATAAATATAGCAATATTCCATATATAAATAAGAATTGTCTATTTTGATTTCATGGGGACTTTAAGCCAATGTTGATGTGTCATTATTTTTTTGCCTTTCAGGAACATTCACAAACAAGACAGTGACTATCTCCAATGATGTGCCTCTTCTTATAACCTTCCATGGCTCACATTGTCCTCTGTGTTTCAGGAGTTAATCACAGCCTGGTACATTGGCTTCCTGGTCCTGATCTTTGCTTCCTTCTTGGTTTATTTGGCTGAGAAGGAAGATAACCAGGAGTTTTCCACTTATGCCGACTCCCTCTGGTGGGGAACAGTGAGTACTGTATGCCCTCCACTCAACTAATAACCTGTGCGCTGTTATTTTAGGGAATTGATGTTACAGCAATTTAGTTTAATTTCTACTGGGATTGTAATTCTGCCTCTAATAGACTAATTGTTGAATAATATCCTGAATGTGCAGAGTTAAATGAGTAAGTTTGTGTCATGTACACTGAGCCCAAGGGTCTCAAACGAGGGTTGTTATTTTATTAGTTTAGTTGTTTTTAGATTTATTCTTAGAGGACTTTTTGTTTCAGTTTTAGTTTAAAAATGTTATAACAGTTTACAATAAGGTTTCATTTGTTAGCATTAATGTATTAACTTACATGAGCAATTCATTTGTTACTGCATTTGTTAATCTTTGTTAATGTTAGTTAGTTCACGGTGCATTAACTAATAAAAAAAAATACAACATTTGATTTTAATAATGTATTTGTAAATGCTGAAATGAACTAAATCACTGAGGAAGTGCAGTTCATTATTAGTTCATGTTAACCAATGAAACCTTATTATAAAGTCTTAACAAAAATGTTTGCCATCGTTAATGTTCTTATTGCTGTCCAGTAGCATTTTTATATTTAGTGCGATATGTATATCATACATATGATTGTGGTTTTGAATAGGTGTACGACTCCCCTGGTCATTTTATTATTCTCACCTGCACTGTTTTCTCTCAGATCACCCTCACTACGATCGGCTACGGCGACAAGACGCCGCGCACTTGGCAAGGTCGGCTTTTGGCGGCTTGCTTTGCCCTGCTGGGAGTGTCCTTCTTTGCCCTGCCCGCTGTAAGTACTGCCGTCGATTTTAAAGCCGGTGTCATTTCTATTTCCACCGATCCCAAAGCAGCTAATGGCGCTCTGTCCGTTCTGTAAGGGCATCCTGGGTTCGGGTTTTGCTCTGAAAGTGCAGGAGCAGCACCGGCAGAAACACTTTGAGAAGAGGAGGACTCCCGCTGCCAACCTCATACAGGTGAGCGCTCAATCAGCAACACAGTCACCATTTCTCTTTCCACGTCCAAATATGTGTGTGTTTCATGCATGTTCGTCTGGGTGGGTCATCTTGTGCCGTGCTGTGTGGTGTTGTCTCTCCAGGCTGCATGGCGTCTCTACTCTACAGATGCTCAGCACTCGTATCTCACAGCCACGTGGTATTTCTATGACAGCATGCTGCCGTCCTTCAGGTGAGTATGAAGCCCTCCGCGGAGATGCTGTGCGAGTTAAACTGGCCTTGCGTGTAACTGATATGACTGACAGGTGGCTTTGCCGTTTTGAGGTCATGATTTCAAAAAGAAGGGGTTCAAAATATCCCAAATACTTCAGCGTTAGTCAGACTGATTTATAATGCAGATTTTATTTTATTATCCTACATGCATAAAAAATGTATTTCACTTTAATTAAAAATGGTACTTGGCCCCAGAAATCATGATTTTATTGATAGTTTTGCAGATCCTTTTATTGTTTTGTTTTATTCATCTGCAACATTCATTTTTGCATGTATTTAAAGCAAAGTTTATGACATGAGTTACATAAGATTTCATTTTAGCACCAGTCCATGTGGGATGAAAAAGGTGGAGAAATAGAAATTGTTTCCAGTATTTTTTACCACTTATTTATTATTTTAAAAACCCTAATGTGGCTAGTGTTTTGAGTTTGACAATGTATTTAAAAATTTATAAAAATAAAAGTTAAGTCAATTAAGATCAACTTAAACAAGTACATTTTCATTTTCATATCTTATAGTCCACTTCTTTAGTTTAATGTTTAATGTTTGAAGGATTTCAAATGTTTTGTATATATATATAAAACACTAATTAAAAACTCAATATTAATGATCCTATAAATATTCTTGAAACCTACAACTTTCACCAATTCTTTTTTTGGTTCAATAATAGACTGTTTAATTCTAAATATGATTTAATTGTTTTTATTAAGTTTCTATAGAGTAAATGTTTTATTCTCAATATTCTCTATATTTCTATTTTTACCTCTGTTATTTCTCCCACATGCATTGGTCTTTGGGTGAATTAATTTGACTAATTCATTCATTCATTTAAAATGACAGGGAAGTGTGTATTTCAGGACACAAATAACATTTTTAATAAGTAGACGTTTTATAAATTGAATGATCCCTGTCTTTTTAAAGTATTTTAATGTTAAAGATTTGTTTTTAGCTCTGTGTTTGTTTGGCTTCTTTGTCCTTTTTTGTTTTATTTCATTTATCATGTTTGATTATTTTCATTTTTTGCTTGTGGGTCAGAGAACTGACATTACTGTTCAGTCACCTCCAACGGCAGCGTAGCGCCAAGAAGGTTCTCCACAACTCCTACCACACCCTGCTGTCGGGACTCCGGCCGTACAGCTCCCCCTACCTGTCGGGGGACAGGTACGCCACTGTCCAGTTTAATCTTCCTAGAGGACACTAACTCTTCCCTGCAATTTCAGTAATAAAATAAAATCCACATACTAGCATATTGTAGTGTAGTAAAGTTTCAGCTCATTACTTAAATTGCTCCTATTATGCTATTTTAAAAGCTCTTAATTTACTTTCGGAGTATAGGTTTACACGCTTCCAAGGTCAAAACACACTTTAATTATCTCTTAATATACAGCGCAGCATCAGCTCTTTTCTCAGTGTCTAAACTGATTCAATAAAGGATTCTGTCTCTCTAAACCCCGCCTCTCCGAGAGCTTCCTCTGCTCTGATTGGTCACACGGCCCAGCCTGTTGTGATTGGTCGACCACTTGCAGCGCATGTTGGAAACTAAATGCCTATTAGCATATCTGAATTTCAGCACTTGATACACAGTGATACGAACAGTAACGATCGTTTCAGACCGTTCAGAGAGAGAAAAAAGATAGTATACATCTAAATATCCTATATACTATAAATGATGTTTTATTAACAAAGTTCGGGAGGAGCACGTTCAAATGATTAATACAATCAACACGTCATCAGCAATTACTCCTCATCCTATCAGCAGGAGAGGAAGTACGTATATATAGACACGTTTGACTCACCTACAGCTCTTTGACTTTTTTCGGCATCCCTCCACCACCCCAACTCCTCACACTTAATTGTTCCTATCAAAGTCAGGATACGGGGGGAGTGCTCCAGGTTCGGGCTAACACCGAGCTCGGAGCCCTCTCCTCGGACAGCTCGCCAAATACGCTTACCATTCATTGCTCCTGAATCATTCGTAAGTGTGAACTCGTGAAATAGGTAATAGCCAAAAAAGCATAATAGGGGCACCATAAACCATTCGTCAATATGTACATTGTTTACAGGAAATTCAACATCTGACGCACCAATAAGCTGCAGTTAAATCAGTTACAGTAGTTTACTTGTTTGTGTTTTCTGCATGCCTTTCTGTTTGCTTGTGCCTTGTTTTTTGTGCTGATACTAATACTACACATCTATACTAGGGCATTGATGTATCAGATATAGGATGTTCCTTAATTTGTGGTAGATAAGTTGGATTTTTTTGTAGTTTATGCTCGTTCAGCAAGTTCATAACCGATCACATATCTGATGGCGTTCAATGGCCTTTGCGTGTGTTAATGCCTGCGCACATTTGTGTGCAAGCATTATCTCTTTACCCTTTGACATTTCAGTGTGTCTCACACCCCATCTTCATAGCCCTTCGTTCAACTTCTCCATTCTCCTCCTCTCCTCCTCATCTCTCTGCCATCCCTCCATCCATTCACGTTTTCAGGAGGACTGACGATCCATGCAGGTTTGTGGTAGGCTTTTGAGACGACTTTTTCTCCGATGGGAAGTGTCATTGGCCGTGCTGTGTTTATAGTTTGAGGTGCTTCTGGTTTCGAGTGACGATGATTAAATGAACCAGGTCTAACATGCAAAGATGGTTCGGCTGCATTCAGATGCATTGTAATCGAATCGATTAACCTCCTCACATGCCAGTATCCGCATGCCACCCTGTCCATGCCTGCCTCACTCTTCCTTCTCTAAATGACCTTTCACCCCTATAAGTTGCACATGTTGTATCCCTTTCAACTGGGGCAGTTTTTCCCTTTAAATTCCAATGCAAAATAAAAATAAAAAGCATAGATGTGCTGAAAGGCTGCAAATGCTGATCCTGAATGTGTGTGTGTGTGTGTGTGTGTGTCCCTTTCTCCAAAAGCACTTATTTCTCCACTTATTACTAAGTTACACTTTGTTTTGAAGTGCATGTTATTGCCTAAAAGGAATAGCAAGCCTGATATCACTCTAAAACTGTATTATTTTCATTCTTCTGTTGAACACAGAAAGAGATATTGAGCCATATTTACAATAAAAGTAAACGGGAGCTTTTAAAATGTAAAAGATAAATATATATATATATAAACAATAACTGTAGTTCATGCAACTTGTGTGCTATATTCAAAGCATTCTGGAGCCATACGATAGATTTAATTTAGAATTAAATTGAATTGCAAGTCATTATGAGATTTGAAAGTAACTGATTTTAGGAAAACTAAGGATTTTTAAGTGCGTTCACTCCATGTCAGAATTACTGTAATTATGAGATTCCTAAGCCTAACCCTTGCTTCTTAGAACTCGTATACATTTTCTGACTTTTGCCACCTGACCACTGCAGATTCATTTTGCCCTTTTTTTATCATCTCGTATTTGGGGGTAATTATGACTCAAAGAATGTATAAGCAAATAGCAGCTTAAATTTTGGTCCGTTTCTCACACAGAGCTATGGCTTGAAATATTGCACAGATGTGTGCATGGACTACTTTTATTTGCTCCGTTCATTTTTAGAGCTTGATCGCAACAGTCCCCGTTGACTTTCATTGTATGAGGAAAAGCTTCAAAACAACTTTTGTGTTCTTCAAAAGAAAGTCATACTAGTTTTGAATACCTGAGAATCAAATTTGCATATTTGTATGAACTTCTTCTTTAAAAATGAAAATTTCCTTTTAAGTTAAAGGTACACTATGAAACTTGTTTTGTTCAAAATGTATAGCATTTATATAATGAGTGAGTACATCTTGAATCCAATCTACCAAGTCGTTCTTTTGTCTTATCCTGAATCACAATGATACGCCTATAATAAGTGGGCAACACTTTAGTTTAGGGTTCAATTCTCACTATTAACTAGTTGCTTATTAGCAAGAATATTACTATGATATTGGTTGTTTATTAGTACATATAAAGCATAAATGAATGCCTTATTCTGCATGATCATATTCTACATCCCTCAATAATACCCAATTCCAACACTACAGTACCTTACTAACAAAAGCAGTAATTAGGAGTTTACTGAGGCAAAAGACACAGTAGAAGAGGAGAAACCCAGTACCTGCATGTCTCATCATAGACATAAACAGAGAGAAGTAGCTTCGGCTACAATGTACTTCTGCAAGATGCATACAGTTTTGTTTATTAACCACACCAAAAGTTACACAGTGTACCTTTAAGTTACGCAAACTGAGTTGGATCCAAATCCACTGACAAAAACAACATCCATGTGGATTGTATTTTACTACCTGCATTGAATGTTTGCCTGAAAATGCACACTGAAAACAAGTGTAACACGCGTGTCCTTGCATAGCTGACTAACCCTCACAACCCCTCACAATCCCTCCCTCTGCCTTGTGTGTCTCTTCAGTCAGCTCGTATCTAAAAAGAGGGGTTTCTTCCGGATTCATACTGGCAGTAAGCAGAGGTATCCATGTGTGATGTGCCTGTGCACACGGGGCACGATCCGTCCCGCCCCTGACGCCTGAGACTCTCTGAGCTTTACTGATCCAGTGCAGTGAGATTTGTAAATGCCTTCTCCGATGACGCATTCATCGCAGTCTAAAGCGAAGGCTGCACTAGCTCAGTAATCTCAGTGATCTGCTGCCCGTATCTGTGAGAGGCTGATCAGAGAACGGCGTACTGTGCGTCTGTGCTGATGCCTGCATGTGCTCACAGGGCAACGATAAACCATGTGGTCGAGTGTGGAAACCTTAATCACTTTTCATGATGGTTTATTCTGATATGCATGTCAGCTTTATTTTATGGTTATTCTTGAGAGGCTAAATGACTTATGGCATGACTTAATGCAGAAATATGAAGAATTCTTAAGGTGAGAGCTGCAGGGGTGTATGCATGTTTAGACTGAGAACTTTAGATTTTTTTAATGTGTTTTAGCATGTGTTAGCATGATAAAAGTAATGAGTTAAAAAATATGCTTTTTGATAAAGTGTGCATGAGGTTTGTAACCTCCATGTGCATGATTGAAACAGTATTTCAATGATGACTGTAGAAAATCTTACTTTGTTGCATGAATAAATAAAGAATTTAAATAAAGTTCTTTGATTACATGTCATGTTTCAGCTAAAGATACCTACTTTAGCATGCTTGTGCGTGGATCCATGGATTCAAAGAGTGCTCTTGCATTTCCACAGTTACAGAAATAATCAAGCTCAATATCAGCTAATGCTTTCTTAACTATTTAAATCTGACTCCAAATGTCTGAAATGATGTGATGCTCACACAGGGCAGCATATGTCTTTGACTAACCATTTTCCTGTTTTGTTATGTCAGCATTATCATGTAAATTAAGTAACCACCTGTAGACAGATCAAACTGTTTTGTCTGTTTGTCTCTGTTGAAGCTTTAAAATGATGGGAACTATAGGAAAAAGTCTTGTACAGAAAATCAAGGCAGTGCTAATGAGAAGATTGATTAATTTCCTTGTTTGTCACCAACTCAGATCATTCCTCTAATTCTCTCGCCAGTGGGAAGATGGGCTTCCGTGACCGCATTAGGATGAACAATTCACGCTCTTCTCAAGCTATCCGGAGCAAGGCTTCTCCTTTGCCCCCAGGTAATGTACGGCACGCGCCCAGCACGGAGAACGTTCCAGAAGCCACCAGCCCCGGCAAGGTCCAGAAGAGCTGGAGCTTCAACGATCGGACTCGATTCCGTACCTCTCTCCGCCTGAAACCACGGCCCGCTGCAGATGGTAGATATCTCTGTCCACACGTTTACATATACAGTAACACCTCGGTTTACGAGTTTAATTCATTCCAAGAGCTTGTAACTCAAAATTCTCGTACACCAAAACAATTTTCCCCATAAGAATGCACTAAAAATCACTCGATTCGTTCCACACGACCATAAATGCCCATTATTAATAAAAAAAGTGGTTTTACCCTATTAATTACAGTTAACATTATAACCATTAACATCTCATATACATACGAATTAATAATTGACAATTAAACTCTAAAAATACTTGACAATTTACTGTTACGCACTTTATCTGTGAGTCGCGTCGCTGCTGGCGTGATGGAGACGAGAGGAGGGTTTTACTGCTTACAGGGATCATCCCTTCTTTCTTACTCATCTTGAGGTCATTGTCTATATGCTGAACTGTACGTATATATTTCACTACGAGAACAATAGCGATCACAATTAATGTGAACAACACGAGGTAAAACCGCTGTAAATCACTTATAAAAGCATCACTGTGGTGAATGATGAACCAAATCAAGCGACGCTGAGAGAATGAACGAGTGAAGGGGTGATGGGCTTTGTGAGAGGCTGTCGTTAGGATAAATGAATGATAAATGATAAATGTCAGTAAAAATGCGCGTGAAGATGCTGAGCGTTAGGATGTTTCTAAACAAAAATGTGCGTGTGCAAGGGAAACATTTTCTCGCACTGATACAATGCTCGTACACCGATTTGCTCGTATACAAAGTCACTCCTAAACTGAGCTATTGCTGTATATGTACATAAACTACTGTTCAAAAGAATTTTAAAGTAATTCAAAGAAGTCTCACCAAGGTTGCAATTATGGACCCTTTTCAGACTGACAACATTGTGAATCTAATAAAGTTTTTCATATTATCATTTAACTGTACACTTTCCGGCCTAAAGCAAAGTCGCCGTTTGCATTTAAATAGGCAAATACTTAAAGGGCCAGTCACACACCCGATCACGCACGAATCACTCACAAATCACGCACAGATTGGGTTTGTGCATGCTTGTGCGTCGAGAAATTGACCAAAGTATTCCACAAACATTCGACGCACGCCCGACGCATGAATCACTGACGGAGCGCGTCCAAACACGCACGCTCCCAACGTTCCACGTACAAGCACTTTCAGAATCCACATTGTAAGGGGAATGAATGTGATACGTGTGCGGTTCATGCGTGATATGAAGGTGGGACGTGCGCGGCTTCGAACCAGTTCTGACGCATAAGCACTGATGGCCGACACGTGTCCCGCGCATAGTCACGCATACTCGACGCATAAACTACGTACGCCGACTCATGAATAACAAAAATAAACATTTTTGTAACCGTTCAAAACTCAAAATCACGCACAAACCGCCTTCGACGCACATCCACTTACAATCACTGATGGTCCACGTTCGTTCCACCGGCGAAATACGCATACGACGCACTCTCCGCGCAGAAACGAAAATCTGTGCGTAATTCGTGTGTGATTCATGCGTTTTCGCTGTGTGACTGGCCCTTAAGAGCCTATGATTGCATCATTATCGCAGTGATTATTATGTTTCTATCATTGAAGACACATCATGACATATTCCACGATGATGATCCAGCACATCAATGAATTTAAAATCTGGACTCATGTGTGATTGAAATTATTCTTCATTCTTTCACAGTTTGAGCTGATGAATCTTGACATTGTCATCCTGAAATATGGCCATGATGTGTCTTCATACATGATTGCTTTCCTGTTGCTCAAACAGTAGAGCGTGGCGCTTGCAACACTAAGAGCATGGGCTTGTTTCCCAGGGAAAGCAAGAACTGATTAGAATGTCAATGTGTTTCTTGAATGCAATGCAAGTCACTTTGGATAAAAGCGTCTGCCAAATGCATCAATGTAAATGATTACATACCAAATTTAAAGCTACAAACTCCATCAATGGTTAGAAGAGTTGTTGTCAAACATATAACATGCTCGAAACATAATAATCACGGCAATAATGATGCAATCATAGACTCTTAAGCATTTGCCTATTTCCATCCAATGCTTTTTTCATTATTCTTTGATGAATAGAATGTAAATTGAGGCAAAATGAAAATGTGGCATATATATTTATTTATTTAACCTTTGCCACTAAACCATTGAATGGTAGTACACGTTTTCCTTTACGGAAACATACATTGCGAATTGATCTCTCGTAGTGGACGGTGTAGGAGAAGAGCACACAGAGGACAAGTCTTACTGTGATGTGGCCATGGAGGATGTGATACCAGCAGTGAAGACCCTAATTCGAGCCGTTAGGTGAGTAAAATACACCTCCACACAGCTCTACCGACTCCTATAGTTCACTTAAAGACCAAGTACTCTCAGATAATGTCACCATGCATGCCATTCAGCTGGAATGAGCGGTTGGTCTTTTGCAAAAGGGACCTCGGTATAGAATCTGCTCTGTCAGCCATGACCTTTTCACGGTGCAATTACATCAGTTGACCGTTATGGAGACAAAGCGGGGTTAGACTCATAGAGGGCATGGAAACCTTCAGTTGTGGTTCCTACTTCTTGCTTAAACAAGCAGAAAGTAATACAAGATGTTCTAAAAATATTGTTAGGTCCTTACTGAAAGCGTGGGGCTTCTCTCTGATTGGTCGGTACGGCACAATCAGCCTTGTTCAGTCAGTACAGGACGTGAATTGGGTGATTCTTCACTGTTGTTCACTAGCATCAGTTTGAATAAAAATAGCGGTGAAAATTTATTTAAAAAATGAACAATCTTTCTGGTTTAAAATGTTCATTTAAAATCTATCTGTCTGTCTGTCTGTCTGTCTGTCTGTCTATCATTGCTGGAGAGGGAGGATTATTGTCCCACCCTCAACACAGTGCACACATCACATGAATTAAAAAAAAATTAATGATGTGCAAGGAGGATAAATTATTTATAATAAACTACAATATTACATAAAAGAATTGTACATTTTGATTTCATAATAACACATTCCTTTCTGTAATGCATTTTCTTAAATTTGTTAAAATTAGAGAATTTCTACTGTGCAGTCACGCCTAATAATATTAATAATACTATTTTCTTATTTTTGCATACAAGGTTCCTGTAGCTCAAAGAGTAGAGCATGGCGCTAGAAACAGCAATTGCATTGCGAATTAAGTTACTTTGGAAAAAAACACCAAATGCATAAATGTACATGATAAAAGTAAAAATGTCATGACGTCACCGTAACAAAAACATAGTCACACATTATGCCAAAATAGTTTTTTTATTTTTATAGCTGATTGAGGCCATGATCAGGACATGTGATAACTGTTTTAACATAGTACAAACACAATTTGAAGAGATTTCATTTTTTAGGATTTCAGAGAAAAAGTGCATCTATTAGAAGAATCACCCATATGTAAATGTGCATGAAAATTCATTTTTGCATCTTGCACAAATTGCACCTGTGAATGTCACCCGTGCTGAAAACACTGCTATCTTCAAGCCTTTCATCCTGTCCAGTGCACCACGGGTGATTGGGTCACACGAGCCCAACGGATTCTCAAAGCAGAGCTCCAGGTGTGTGTTCATGCTCACAGGTGCATCATTCCTGTTATCTGGGCGAGAAGATTCTGCGTTTTACATAAGAGCCCTTCGATAAGATTGATGTCCTTAAGGAACAGGCAAATTTTAGCTTCACCACAATGCTGAGTTTCATTTTTGTGGAAGGCCCACAGTTTATCAGTGTTCTGCTGTGTAGTGTGTGCCGTTCTGCAATGCTCTACAAACCAGAACCTTTTTTTATTTGATTTCTCCTGGTTTTAGGAGAGCACACCTAGGAAACCTTTTGCACAGGTTCAAATGTTATCATGTTTTGGTTGCTAATCATTTTATTTTATTTACAATTTGTATTATTTTATTTCATTTTATTTGAATTCATTTTATTTCTCCTGGTTTTGACACAACTTGCAAAGCTTTTAAAGGAGTTTTCCTGTCGCTCAATCAGTAGAGTATTGGTGTTTGCAACATCAAGGTCATGGGTTCGATCCCAGATGATTCAATGTGCTCCTTGAATGCAATGTAAGTCGCTTTGGATAAAAGTGTCTGCCTAATGCATATTTAAAAAAAAAGGACTGTCCTGAACTAGGTCTGCTTGATCACTAAAAAGCTTTAAAACCTAGAAATGTAAAACCAGATTTCCCTCAAATAAACCTTTTGCCTGTTTAAAATACAATATATATTTTTGGGGATCCTCATAATTTTTTATTTATTTATTTTTATCCTGGTTTATGAGAGCAAGGATAGAGTCACTTAAAATATTTTCTATTCTCAACATATTTCATTTGAAGATTCCTGCATGTTTTTTTATGTTCTTTTGTATTTATCCCTGCCTCAGATAAAATATGAAGTCTGATATTTGTTCATACAGCTATTCTTAAAGATCCCATCTCAAATGCATCTGTGGACCAGGGTTTTCTAAAGCTGACCACATAATCATACATCCATACAGTGCATTGCCATCGAGTGTGTGAGTGTGCGAGTCAGCATTTTAAGGAAACCCTTGGAGGATGGAAATAAATGGGATTTTTCCTTGCCCTCTCTTTTATCCACACCTGAGACCCACCCTGACAAAATATGCAGCTACCTGCAAAATTAAAAGACAGGGGGGAAAATATATACAGACAGCAAAAAGCCTAAACTCTGGAGTCATCAAGAAACTTGTTTGTTCTGTGAGGAAGGTTGACGTGAGCTGTGGAGCAGCTGTGGAC